>OY740769.1:117805070-118283597 GCA_963513935.1 Aphrophora alni
ATATATATATATAGACTTTGCAGAGTATACCTTACTATTAAACATATTAATACTGGTAATCATTAACATGAATTGATTATACGCGAAATGTATTAATCATTACAAACGGTAATTGTAGTCTTTATCCATGAATTTGATTTTTCGTTCCTTGCCTTATTACATATTTATGGTTATTTAAATTAACAAACAATGTAGTTACTACAACGCTATTGAGCACAATGTGGCGATCAAAAAAATTAAAATTAAACACACAATATTACAATTCAATAAAACGAGATTTATTTCCTTCTATAAATTTCAGTAACATAGTTACCTTCTTCAGATGTTGAGTATTAAATAAAACTTAATAACCAAGTAAAACATGACAAAAATTGATTGAATAGTAATAGTCGGCTTAGTAATGTATAACTTACACATATACTGTAATCCATTTTAAACAACATATTTCTGTAATCATATGGAGCAAAAGTTGGGTATAACTTTAAATTGTGGCACTACCTCTTTTTTTCAGTTTGAAAATGTTGTACTCAACAACTTTAGTTTTTTAAGAAGTTTTCTTAAATAAACCGGACATTACTAATATTTTAAAGTACTATACACTTTTAAAAAAATATTCAGCTTGACTTGTGAGATAATAATATTATGAAGAACAAAAACTCGAACACAAGATCTCACAAAAACTACGTTTATTCAAAGAAACGCGTTTAAACGACAAAGTCTCCATCGAGTCCATCCTCAGTGATACATGAGCTACAAAAACAAAACTATAACTGTTTGAGTTTGAACGACAAAGTCGCCATCCTCAGTGATACATGAGCTACAATAAAATACTGTAACTCAAACAGTTATAGTTTTTGTGAGATCTTGTGTTCGAGTTTTTGTTCTACATACTATACACTTGAACAAAACATATGACTAAATAAAACGTATAGGTTTTCCCTTGAACATATTGCTACATTCAAAGATTCCATGTATTTACTGCCAAAATTTTTGCAGAATTAGTCTTTAACGTCACTGCCTGAAGATTTAGTTTAATATTTTAATATATACGGAAGCAATGTATTCCAAGTAAATAAATCAATCTTCGGAAGAAGTATACAATGTATGCAGTTCATTATATATACGGTATTATTTAAAATCTGGTGAATATGAATTACGTGGATTATATGAGATAACACGGGTTATCTTGTGAACGTATCAGAGGTTACAGAATAATATTATAATAATAAATAGTTAAATTAAATACATGTTTAAATAGTAAAACTAATTAGTCTCTGATTTCATAAGTTAACTAGTTACGAGCAAAAATTAAAAAGAACTCAATTAAGTGAATCATAACTAATTGCTGACGACATTATACAAGGAAACCAATCTTCATTTTGGTCAGTTTGGCTGTATTTCTTCGTCATCCACTGTCTATGTCCTATCCATTGCCCTCACAGACAGACAGACTGCTGCTTTGCGATAAGTTTGCAGTAAGAGTTCAATGTACTATGTTTAATGCAGTTTTTAAACACATAATCTCCTACGCATTGCAGTCGTGTGGTTATGAGGAATATAATATTGTTGACGACCTAATAAACATGTTTTAGAAGGATATTAGGAACAACTACTTATGTATAAAACTAAATACTGTAAGTAGAAAATAATATTACAAAAAGAATATATATAAATATATAGTAATAACAGTTTATATTGTTTTTAATATGACAGCAACTTAGTTCAGCCTGGCTGAAGGTCGTGTAAAACATAAACTCTTTTAGTACCGTGAATTTAACCTGTTGGAACAAGTACGAAGTTCCTGGAAAATTGAGTGGGTTATAAAGTTACTACAGGCAATAATACAGGCAGTAAACTCTGTGTGACAATACCTGTTGCTTTGCATTAAGTTTGGGGTACGTTTTCAATATACTATATCAAATGCAGTTGTTAAAAAAAAATCTATTCCTGATTTCAATTGTGTAGCTATTAGGAATATATCATTTTAGATACCTTATGAAACATGTTTAAGAAGGATTTTTGAATTACCCAACCATACGTCAAAGTACATTCCGCATGTAAATAAGACATATCCCCAAAAAACCACGTTTATTTTGCAATTCATTTTTATCATAGTTATACCAGAACATCAACTGAATATAGTCAGGATGAAGGGTGAGTAAAATATACAATTTAAAGATACAGAGAACTGAAGTTGTTGTAACAAGTACGAAAAGTCGGAACAATTGTTAAAAAGGAAATAAAGGTAGACTATATCATCGACGGTTTTAACACATTTTAGACTACAATGTATTAAGAAATGTACAATAGTGTAACCATTATTTCAAGTAAAGAACCTATGTAATGATAGTTACGTGCTTCAATACAATAGTTAATTGAAGCTAGAACCCAAGTAGTTGAGTTCAATATCAAGTCTGGACTACAACTAAAATTATTGGCCATCTCTTTGTATTTCTTCTAAAAATGTACGGATAAAGACATTTCAAGCGGAACCGAATTTTAAGCTTATTTAAATGGAAAGCAAAGTTGAAAAATATACAAGGAAAGAGATCCTTACTATTATTGTAGGGGTGGAAGAAAACATTTATTGCACAATTTCAACAACTACTCCACTGTAGTTTTCCAGAGTATATAAATTAGCTTATTTTGTAGACCTTATATAATAGTCGTACGCAATTAGAATGGCACATTGAATGTCATTAAATTCTACTCTTATGATGTTAGCTTTTATGGTATGAATTTTGTTTTTACTTATTTCCTTGCTATATGTACTAAACCTTATATATTTATATTATTTATAACCTGGTGTCTAATATTCTGGTTGTTATATTTACTTTCAATCAGAAATTTTAACGTATTGTATATCATTATTTATAATAAAATTATATTTCTTACATATTCCAACATAGTCTGTAGTTTTGCATACATGTTCTGATGTATCAATGTGATAGCATTATCCGGGATTGCACTTTGATATTATTCACAATGTTTTATTCATCACAATTATTAAATTTATAACATAAGTAAAGAAAACACAACACATACATATAATAACGTTAACAAGCACTATTCAACAGCTACGAAACAGACATTAAAGACAAGATTCTGTACTAATTAAAAGGAGTTCATAGAAATCAACTACTATAGTGTAATAATATGGAGTTATTAAATGGTTATAATTGTTTAGAAAAGAAAACCAACCATGTGGTCTTGTCACTAACTGGGATATAAATATAATAATTTAAATATAATTTTCATAATTACAATATAACATAGATTGAAATGTACCATATTCAAATATTGATATATATATATATATATATATATATATATATATATATATATATATATATATATATATATATATATATATATATATATATATATATATATATATATATATATATATATAGTGTATGCACAAAGAAAAGTTAATTCTCCAATGTGATGTATATGGAACAGACGATTCACAACAGTACAATCATCATGTATTCCGCTATAGAGGTCGACCAACTGGAATTTAAAAAAAAAAATGGTTCATCACACGCCATATTCTTAAATTCAAGGCGCACTTCTAATACAATTCAAGAATATTTGCAATATTTGAAAGAGAAAAAAAAGGCTGTGATATTATTGCAAGGGGAATATATAACAAAGTATTGAAAGGAAACCCTTATAATAATAGGCTCATAACTTAACAAATTAATGTTGACTCTAATATAACAAATACTATATCGACAGAAGCCATAAAAAGAAATGAAATAATTTAAAGTAACTTCAGTTTTGGTACAAGCTCTACCACAGCATCATTTCAAGCTACTTTTTAAATCATAAATTGTGAGTGAAGTTTAAATATATTTGAGAGTGATTTGTTTATTATTTTTTTAAATTTTATAATTTTGACAAATCAACATTGTAAATATTACGAACGTAAATTCAATGGTAATGCAGAGACATTGACTCAGTAAAATATATTTGCAAACCTAGACCCATACATGGAAAAAATAATATATATTATTAATAACATGCGATAAAAATTCTGATTAAAAAAATTCATACAACACTCTATTTAGCAAAAATAAAGGGGGGGGGGAAATCTACACAATACACACGTTATATATGGTGATCAAAAGTATACTTATAAACGTGTGTTTGTGTGTGCTTTTGTGTTTATTTGGTTATAAGTTTGTGTTTGTGTCAAAATTTACAAAGTAAATAACTATGTAAAGAAAGTAATATTCTTTATTATGAATATCAATTATTAACATCATTAGAGAAAAAAACAATTAACATGAGTATATACTATTATTAATCTTTAATTTAACAGTTAAATGAGTGATGTTTTAGTGAAACTTTATGTAACTTCAACATGGTATGGATTAGGTGATTAGTTGTTTAACAATACAATTTTGAAATTTGCAACTTACTGGAAAATATAAAATAATAAATTAGGTGTTTTTTGACTCTATTTTTAGAAGAAAAAAAAATTGTATAAGGAGTTAATTAAAACGTTTGAGAAAAAGTAAGAACATAGTTTCGGTATTTTGAAATAGAAGTAATAAATAATTAGACATTCAATGTTATGTAGGAAAGTATAAAATAAAATAGTTATGAATTGCCACTTAGGAAAGACTATGACATTTACTACCAGAGTCCCTTTTGTATAACGTCTGTTCAGTAAATGTTGCTTCCATAGGGATGCATTAATGTCGCTCTCCTTTTCTAATTAAATATAAGATAACTTTACATTTCATCTAGTTTGTTTAAAGTTTAACTGTATTTAATTCCTTTAACAATTTAATACAATACTTATTGGAATTTACACTTTAAATAAAATCACTTCAGTTAATTTCATTCTATTACTAACACATGTTATAGAAAACATAAATTAAAACATCTATATTTTGTATTATACACTGTGTCTCAATTAGTTCGAGATTAGTCATCAACAACTTTTCAATGTAATGACATTGTTCACAAAAAAACCGTGGTAACGGTTGTATTTCGCATGTAAAATAATAAATAGACTTCCATGAAATGCAAGTATTTAGGAGCTATCCAGGAGGAGATATAATGTGTTGGGACGTCCAAATGATCCATAAAAAGATATCATTTTCACAATTTTTCAGAAAAAGCAGAAATTATTAAGGAGAGGTTTCGGTAATTGATATTTCAATTTTAAATTTTAAAAATATTATAAGAAAGCAAAAATATTTCTATTGTAATTTATTTAATTTTTTAAATTATAACATGCAAGTTGTACGTTTCTCGTAATACAATTATTTGTACAACTACTATTATATCATCGTTTAAATTTATGGTAAACATTTTTTTTCAGTTGTTAAATATATAAAATGTAGATTAAAATAAATTAATCAGAATAACACTCAATAAGTTTTACAAATAATTTTTCCTGTCTACTACACGTGCTGAAGCATGATTTAATCAAGTGTAACTAGCGATACAATATTGCTGAGTCGTGAAGTAATTGATTTCATGTCTGTCACAAAAACAATATCCTTTCTTACTCTCAATGCATATACGGTTTTAACATTTAATCAAATACATTTTAAATTATGCTTTCATTCCTCTACCCAAAATTGATTTCAAAACAATTGTAAACAATTTAAATTTAAGTATACCTTAAGGAATATAATATATTAATTTGTTATATATTTTAATCACGTATACTATAAACAATGGGTAATCGAATTACAAAATTAATATATTTTATATAAATTCACATGGTTAATAAAAGATTTTCAGTATTATTAGCAATAAATATATTAAAATCGATGTGTAAATCTAAACGTTAATTCTAAAAAATAATGAACTAATTTGAATTTTATAGACTAAATCTTTACACGTGTTTATACATTTTAAAAATAATTAATACTTTGGTATAATTACATATTTTTAATTTGATCATGTTTTTGGTTTGCTTCATTATATTTTTAAGGACATCAAAAGATGAATGTACTAAAAAGTGAACTTCAAGTATAAATTTTTAATACTAATATACATTTTAAACGAATTGTAAATTGCATATAAAACATGATACAAATATTCGCTGTGTGAATAATTATGTCAGGACTAGAAATCCTAACAGTTTAAAAAAAAATAAAATTGTTTAATTATTTCACATGTAAACTATAATGTAAAGTGAATAACATATTGTATAAGCTATCTATGTTAAACCGAGAAAGGTAAGAGTGATAATTTGGACTAGCTTTTAACAAATGTATATCTTTATCGTGTATATGTTGCACAGACAATAAATTGAAAGCATTTCAAAATTGGTTTTGGTGAAATTATCTATTTAGGATAATGTTTTTCCTGGTTTTATAAATAAATGATTTGCAATTATAATTAAATTTTAAATATCGATCGTAAATATTTTAATTAAAATTTATTGTATACCTTTAAAACGGATTCGTCACTATTTGTCCGAACGTACCCATTGTAATATTATCGACCATAACATAAAATGAATTATAAAAAGACATTTTTATCATTTCAAAAATGATCTAAATTATATATAATATGATGTTAGTGGATATTGAATTTCACATTTTTCAAGTTATTTGTGAAGGATAGTTTAATTTTACACGTGGTTAAGATTACTACTTTTACTAAAATTTTAGAAAATTTGATGACTATTTTACTAAATATAATTCAAAATATCCTGGGATGACTTAAATAAATATTGTTAATTCACCTTATCACTGGTTGCTCGAAAATATTAATTTTAAGGAATATAAAAAAATATTAATTTCGTTTGCTTATTGTCGGTCTTTCCAAGTATGAGATACTATTTGTGGAATGTTTTTGTTTATTTAACTATACCTTTTTACTTTACGATACGTGGAATTCTTGTAGATTACCACACTTGTTCAATGGATTAATGCGTTTCTACTTTTATAAAAATAGAACATTAAAGAAATTAAATCAAAACAACTGTTTCATTTTATTTCTAACAAATAATAATTCAGGAAAATCTAAACAGTGCGAGTTATTTTTCTACTTACGTTAACGCCTACGTAACAAATTGTGAAAATATCCATCAGTTGACAAATCCTAAAAATCTCTTTTTCTTTAGGTTCTGTAATATTTGAAGAAACTTGTCCGACTACTAGATGGATATTTGTATCACATATAAAATGGTGTGGTTTAAGTGCATCTTAACATTTCAGTGTAACAAACTAAAATGTAAGGTTTGAGAAAGTATCACTTCTGTCATTTTGTAGTACAATATATTGTAAAAAATATATATTTTGAAGTCTATTAAATTATAAGTATTGTCATAATATTTACAATATACTCTATAAATTTGTACATACGGTAAAACTCTTTGTGTGTTTTTTTTATTTATGAGAAAATCAAAATGGTAAGTTTAATGATGATTTTTCACTACATCCTTGATGTACATCCCTACATCACTCCAGTTTTTATTGTTTATTAAAGTATGTTATCAAAAGTTATTATTAAATACATAATTATGAAGAGTAGGTATGTTTAAAACTGTTGCAGGCTGAATTCTGATGATAAAAGCAACAGCTTGCTCCCTTTATAAGCGCGACCTGTTTTGGTTACAGCGTGTCGGTCAATACTTGATGTCCTCCAACTGTTGCCGTATCGATTCTGTAACTCTCAGAAGCATAGCACTGTCCAAAGCTAGCAGTGTTAATACTTGTTATAATAATTTAAGAAACACATTTTTTAGTAATATTGTTTTATAATAAAATGTTTATTTAAATATTACATTGTAAAAACAAAATATGCCTTACTGTATAGTTGGAATTTATACTACGCCAAGGTAGAGATTGAAATAAATGTATATACTAAGTTATAAATAATTTGAATAAAGTAGTGTGTTTTAGAATAGAATTGATTTTCACTGAATAATATTTGTGGATTTTTTAGGATGCGCTTCTTGTATTCAAATTTTAGATGTTATTACAAAAAACTCCATATAATTTTGTATGCACCTTAATTTTTAATTTTACCACGTGAATAATAATTGTTATCAATTTAATTTTTGTTAAGTATACAAACTTCACCTAATATTTAATAATATGTGACTCACCAGTACACTTTTTATTTGAGTTTATTACGTAACTCTATATGTACAGGTAAGCAACGAAGCATAGGTTAGGTTAGTAGAGAATTGGCAGCGTTAAGGTAAAGATCGTGGGGAAAAATACTTACTTCTGAATTTTCATTCCGAAATGCTATTTTATTCTGGTAAAACATGAAAGTGACTGTAAAACACATCTATTTTGTTACCAAAGTGATATCTGTTTTTAGTAAAAACGGTTCTGGCTAACACGTAAATACGCAAAGCAATGCAAATAATTGCATTGAGAAGTATAGAGATACATTTCTAAGAACATTCATAAAATTACAAAATAAGCGTTTCCCCACATCATTGCAATTATATTAGAACTAAAACAATTTTTTTAAATTATAGCTATGACTTATAAAATAGTTATAAGATACCATTAACTTGAATCTATTCCTGAATAATTAGGAATAAAAACAACTTAATGCAATTTAATTAAAAAACTTGTAGTATTTTGATAATAACTATTTGTAGTCTTGACTGTACTTTGACATCAACAAGTGTTTCTCATTATTACAACAAGTGACATAATGTATTCCAATGGAGATGTCAAATAGCATTAGGTTAAAATTCTGTCAAATTGTTAGTTTCGTTTTGATTATTATAACGGTTGTAATCCGTCCTCCATGTAAACAGTCTGTTTTATATGCACGAATATGTCAAAACAGAAAATAATATGCTATCCATTGTGCTGGTTTGACGAAATCTGCGAGAGAGAGAGAGAGAGAGAGAGAGAGAGAGAGAGAGAGAGAGAGAGAGAGAGAGAGAGAGAGAGAGAGAGAGAGAGAGAGAGAGAGAGAGAGAGAGAGAGAGAGAGAGAGAGAGAGAGAGAGAGAGAGAGAGAGAGAGAGAGAGAGGGGATGACGGGATAAACTGATTATCTTAAAAAATAGTATTAAATAAAATTTATAACCGAAAAGTTTCTAAGATTTTAAATGTCATATATGATACTCGGCCTAGGTAAGAAATTTTATAATGTGATTTGAAAACCATCCAGTCGAAATGTATTTTGGTGAAAACATAACATAATAAATGTATTAAATTTTAACAGTTTTAACACTTGAGCTAATAAATAATAACAATTTCACATGCATGCGTACTTTTTATTTTGGATTTAATGGATTGAAAGGAGATAATTTAACCTCAAATTTACAAACTTTTATATCTTGGAGTTGGAATCTGTATTGAGAAAATTGATTAAAACTCTAGAAGAAATTATTTTTATTAAATGCTTTGGAATGGAACAACTAATTTATATTTAATTATTCATGTTTCTTGTGATACCCTTACTTGTTGGCTAAGTGTTTATTATTATTCTGTTTGTACATTGGTATCATTTATTTAACACTTTTGGATATGCTGGTTAACCTAACTTGTTGGAACTTTTAGGTAGTTTGTAAATAATACTACTCTAAGATGCTACTTTTTTATTATAATTAATTTTTATAAAGTTTTTCTTGAAATCAATAATCGTTCATTATTTTCCCAAACTTATAATATCCGAGAAGAAAGTTTTATTTTCGTGTTTTATATTCCTATTACTAATTAATTAATATTCCGCGAAAGGTTTAATTATTGAATGAATAAACGTGAATAATATCTGTGTTATGTTTTTATGTAATATGATTAAATTAATTTTTTATAAGTTTTTGGCATTTTTATATTCATGTTATTACCTTTTTAGTTGACGATTTTTGAAATAATGTTAAATTGAAAGCTGTTTATGTATCCTTACAATATTTGTTCTGGATAATTTACTAAGTCATGTAACATATACTGTTATAATATATGGTTGGTCTATGTTTAATTATTTTTAATCATTTGTTATGACTCTTTACCGTCGCCAAATTTAACTGCCTCATAATTTATTTAAACCTTTGGTGCTTTATTTTCTTATTATTAAATAGCATTTTTATTCTGTTTGTTTTAATATTATCAACAAAGTTCTCCAACATGGTATCTAGTTTTTGTTATTTCAGTGGTAATAGTGTTTCATAAAAATGTGTATTTTCTTTCTAATTTTTTTTTACATGAGTCTTGTTTAAAAAAATCGGATTTAATAATGCAATTACTTATTTATCTTTCTTATATTATATAACATGAAGAGCACTCTAAATTTTTCCAATTAGTAAAACATTTGAGAAAATTGTATTTTAAACTAAAATAATAAAAGACGAATAAACGAAAACAAAATCAAACAAAACATAATTATAATAATAATAAAATATAACCGAAATATATTATTTTATTTTGTCTTTGTTTCACAAATAACTTAAATATATCAATAAGACACGTGATATATCAAACCACTCTATGATTTAAGTCTGGATCTAAATATTTGTCAAATAATAGTACAATAAATTAAGTACTTTGTGGTATTTAAAAAAAAGTGAGTTAAAATTCCTTCGGCAATAAACTAAAATATCTTCGATCCTTATCGTTCAAATATTTTGAAATTTCGCCAAAACTTGGCGAAATATTTTGTATTATTAGTTTGTTGAAGATTGTTATCCAGCGAACTGAAAGTTTATAAAGTTTAATGATGGTGAAATTGTGTACTCTTTGCTGTTTTGTAAGTTTTAATTTTATTGTCAGCAAAAACAAGCTAATTCAATAACTGTACGTTATTTATCTGAAACAATACAAATCTAAATAAAAAATTACATGCATTTAGTTGTAAAATTATTTATTGTATTGTGTTAGGTGAGCATAAGAATATCACACACTTTTACGAATATGGTTACTAGGAGGATATTTCACAATAATATTAAGAATAACCTCGACAGACATGTTAGTAAGAGGGGTAAGTTCGTAAAAATCATATATTAATAAATTTATATATAACAACATAAGCCGTTACAGGTGTACCAGTGTAGAACACAATGTAATAGTGAATCACAGAATTTGTCCTGATTTCTTTCCTTATCCTTAAAAAAAGCTGTGATATGTTGAGCTTAGAAATATCATAAAGGCTTTTCTTCCTAAACTATCGTATATTTATTGTAATATATAAACATAATATGTTATAAGACATTGAAAAGATGAAAGAATTAAGGCACGTATAAAGTATTGCCGTTGTGCTATTCAGTGACAGTAATTGGTGGCAATATATTATACAATAACCTCCGCTTAAGCATGTAATTTATTACTCCCCAGTAACGTAAAATATACATATATATTTTATCTGACGAGCATAGGAAAAAGCTTTCTATTCTACCTACTGATATTGTTAGGTATTTTTATTCGATTATGATATTTTCGTTAACTACACAGGTTAATAGACGACATTAACTATATGAAAGGAGTTGTAAACCTTTCAACTGGGGAGCTCGACCTTATCCAACCTACAATATATTACCTTTATGTAGTAACTCGGTGTTGAGCTCACCGACCATCCGACCATACAGTGTCAATTTGATATCAACCTGTCTTCATCTTTTGGCACATTAATAGAAGAACTGCCTTGAAATATATATTTTTTTGTATTCATGAAGAGTTTTGTTGATTATGAGATGTCATTTATATTGAACAATAAACATATTTTAATCATGTATATACCACCATATATTTATCTATATCTATTATGTTATAAGCAGTATTGTAAATACAGCTTGTACGTTTGTAAAGGTCTTCTTTGTTTAAAAATTAAATTAAATTTGTTTTTACAAATAAAACTGATTCAATCATACATTTTGGCTAGACACATCAGGAATAAAAATATTTAAAAATGTTTATCTTGAGCTTTCATGAATGGAACAAATTATCTAAAAAATTAATGTATAACATCATACAAACTTTAGCACGTGGTAAAAGTAACAAATATAATTTATAAACAATTCTTCTTTTTATTGTTCAATTGTTCAACTACTCTTTTTTCAACTTGCAATTTTTTGTTTGAAATACTGTATTGTTTTCTATTGTTTTTGTATTACACATTTCGTTTTACCTTTTTCGTGTTATACATTTATTTTATAATTGTCATTCAACATTTCCATTTTCTCGTACATGTAAAACCTATAAAAAACACGTAGTAAAAATCCTATGTACCTAATTATTATAAAATAGAGTATCAGTTAAACTATATAAAGATACGTGTTTAGTGAGAAATATGTTAACCGCATTGAATAAAAGGACTAAGTAGACATCTAGGTAAAAACAAATAATAATACCATTATACTATGATTAAAAAAAAACTAAATCCCAAATTTAATAGAAAACGTTTCGAATCCTGCCAAAATGTTTCTTTTTTAAATAAGGAATAATATTTTGTATAGATGACAGATATCCGTACTGTTTTAAAATATCTCTAATCCTTTTATAAAAGAAATTTAATATTTAATGTGTAAATATTTGTAGCAAAAGTTCTTTAATATAATAATAATTTAATATACTGTTTACGTTACTTGTTGGTTGATCTTTGGAACAACTTATAAGTTCATTATTAATTTTATTAGCTCGTCAATGTAAGAGTTATAACCATTAAACACTGTAGTTGATATTTGTATGAACAAAATGCAATATTCGTTTTAACTACCTTTGAGAGCACCTTAACACGGTCATATCAGAGAAAATTTAACATCCCGTTGAAATGCTTATTATAAAAAACTACAAATAAATAAATTTAGGAAATAAAAATCTCTATATAAAAGGTTAAGTAAGGTTGCTCATTACGTGATATTCAATAAAAAGCTTATTAAATATTCCAATACTAAAAATGTTATGATTAACAAAATGAGCAGAGACCACGCTTATACTTATAAGGATTATTTATTGGAACAGCAGATATTTCTTGTTGAAAATCCTAATTATAGGATTAAATAAAGCAATAAAGCTAAAAGTTCAAAAATTGTTTAAAAAATATATAAATGTGCTACTATTGTGGTTCACTTGTATTATTTTAAAAATTAAAGGTTAGATTTATTTCATTATTTAATACTTATAAGGAAGTATACTGTAACTTGTAATTTTAAATTCGGTTGATATCAGTTTAACTATAGTTAAATATAATATATATATATATATATATATATATATATATATATATATATATATATATATATATATATATATATATATATATATATATGTAAAGGTAGTTCATATTTACTGCATTTTTATGTTTAAATAAATATTAATCTAGAACACCTTTATTTTATTACGTTAGGTAATTCATATTTACTGCATTTTTATGTTTAAATAGATATTAATCTAGAACACCTTAATTTTATTACGTTAGGTAATTCATATTTACTGCATTTTTATGTTTAAATAAATATTAATCTAGAACACCTTTATTTTATTACGTTAGGTAATTCATATTTACTGCATTTTTATGTTTAAATAAATATTAATCTAGAACACCTTTATTTTATTACGTTAGGTAATTCATATTTACTGCATTTTTATGTTTAAATAAATATTAATCTAGAACACCTTAATTTTATTACGTTAGGTAATTCATATTTACTGCATTTTTATGTTTAAATAAATATTAATCTAGAACACCTTTATTTTATTACGTTAGGTAATTCATATTTACTGCATTTTTATGTTTAAATAGATATTAATCTAGAACACCTTAATTTTATTACGTTAGGTAATTCATATTTACTGCATTTTTATGTTTAAATAAATATTAATCTAGAACACCTTTATTTTATTACGTTAGGTAATTCATATTTACTGCATTTTTATGTTTAAATATATATTAATCTAGAACACCTTAATTTTATTACGTTAGGTAATTCATATTTACTGCATTTTTATGTTTAAATAGATATTAATCTAGAACACCTTAATTTTATTCCGTTAATATGGTATATAATCTTGTCACAGCTGCACAATTATTATAAACTCACACTGTACAAGTAGGTCGGATTTAACCATAGAAAAAAAATCTCAGTTATAAACATTTATTCTACAATATTAGTACAGTTGAACCACTTATAGATTCGGACAATGTCACGCGTGTGCGTGTTCCATAATCAATATGGCAACAGATGGAGGAGAAATCGAATTTTGGCCAACACCCTATGACCATAAAAGAGAACAAACTGTGTCTTTTATTATCCCAGAGTAGCCTGTTACTGTTTAAAACTTGTTTTACAATCATAATTTCTTGGTTATTAATCTCTTATATTAGCATAAGCTAATAAGGAGGTTTACACTAATATGACCATTATAATATAGGTAAAACTTAGAAAATATTACTATTTACCATAAAACTTATACTACTTATATATATATATATATATATATATATATATATATATATATATATATATATATATGTATATATATATATATAATTATAATCTATAGAAATAAGCTTTGCTTTTGAAAATGATAATATTATATTAAACATAATTTTCCTTTAATGGTTAAATTTTTTGGGTAAGAAATGATGGATTAGTGACGGTTCGTCCACAAGATCGGTTTCGGAGTGTTTTCTGAGAATAAAAATCAATGACAAAGTATGAGAGTTCATATGTCTAAAATAATTATAAGCGATTGCTATTAATTTTAGCATAATGTAAAGATAGTTGATAAATCGATACAGGGAATAATATGTAGCCTATAATTAGTGTGGTTTGTGAAACAATTTTAAAGTAAAAAAAAAATGAATCTCCAGCGTGGTAATTTTTTTATATAATTTATCTATATTAACTAATTGAGAGATATAATAAAATCCAAATTCGAAAGGGACAACAATAGTCGGACGGAATATAGAAATATAAGTGTCATCTTAGGGCGTGGGCTACGAATTTTGCATAAATCAGATAAGAATTTTCATTAATGTATGAAAAAGGAAATCTTTATTTTTCCCCACGATTCCCGTAGATACTACATGTAGTTATTGCTTACTGTCCAATAATGGTATAATAACCTTTATCAGATCCTTAAATATAAAATATTATAATAACAGTGTATTCACATTGACAATAATTTAATTATTCATGCATATTTTATATTTACACAGAAAAATCTGATCCTTATTATTAATAAAGGAATCAAATATAAGTTTTGTATTAACACAACATAGGTTTTAATAACCATATAACAAGCCTATTAGTAACAAATGGATATTTCACGAGATATAATTTCCCTTATTGGCTTATGAGGTTTTTAAATCGTTGGAATTAAGTTGTGAATATTTAATAATACTATTAACTCTCGACTGGGGCGTTTTGATATTATAAGCTACGAAATAGCTGTGAATGATCACCTTCACAACCAGTTAATTATAAATAACTTATAATCTTAATAATTACAACTGTAACCATCCTATGCTCCTCTTCAGTTTCGTTAAACAACAACCGAGTTTTATAGCATTAGAAGTTCTTGGATTCATAGTCTATGATATAAATACAAATGACGGCCTAGAAGCGATAGCAAAATGTTTGTTGAGTTTTCCATTTTGTATTAGAAAAGTAAGTGCAACTAAAATAATAGCTACCCCTAATGCAACAGTTCGCCTATTTTCACTAATTTTTTTGGTATATTATGTGTCTGTTTTCATGTTCATATTTTTTTAATAGTATTTATTTTTTGCTATGCATTTTTACACTTTCATTTATTTAAGAACAAAGATTATTGTTTTATATGTGCAAGTTAACAATAAAGTATTTATATTTCTTCAAATATTAGATGTTAATAGGTCTAGTTTGAAGAGCAAATATTACAATGTTTACCAATTCTCATTGTTGACTATCTTAGGTAAGTTCTACTTTATCTATATGCCCATGGACAAGCCAAATTCTGTAGAGACGAGATATCCAATGAATCTTTAGATTTTTTCTGCCATTATACTCAGCAAAAGTACAGACATTCTGTATCTAAAATGGCACTTTAATCTTCAGATGAATTCACTAGTTTCTTACATTAAGTAATTCTACATTCCAAATTATAAAAAATCATTATTCATTACCGAAATATTACAAATACTAACATGAAGTTATAGAGAACATTTACAAGATTTTACAAAGTAAAGCTCTCCTTTAGTCAATGTTTTTTATTGTATGTTTTAGATTTTCACAAAACTTTAATTAATTTTCTTTGTTTGAAGTTTTTTCCCTTTTATGTTGTTTGTTCAAGGAGCCTCTTACGCTTCATGTACGTTTACTTCTTAAGTATTGAAACATCTTTTATTATTTGAAGTTATGTCTATTGAAATGTTTTTCTTGTTCAATGTGATGGAAAATAACTCGTTTAAGTTAAAACTGCTTTCATCCCGAAGAATAAAATTATTCGAAATTTTTCCTTAACGTTATCGTGTTAAGGATAATGTTCTTTAAACGTTAAACCTTCCCCCGTGTACATAAAATAGTTATTAATAAACGTCTGCGTGAATGATAAACTATGTCAATTCGAATTTTTTTCTCAAAAATTGTTATACTAAGTTTTCATTATATATGTTAATTCACCAGCACAAATAACATTTATTGTTGAAAAATGTCTGTTGATAAATAATCATTAAACATCTCTAGAAGTTTTATTATAGATAAGTAAGACGATTTATCAGAAAATATATACAAATATGGATGTTTAAAATCATAGAATATTCCCTTTCTTATTTTGAGTGACTTAATATTTTTTTATTAATGTTTTATTATTCAACATATATTATGTTCTTTTGAAATAATCGGAAAAGTTATTAGATTACGAAATGCAATTAAGGCAACAACGCTAATCGTATTTAACCACTTGATGATAAAGCCTTTTAAACTATATTATGACTTTATTCTATACAACTTGTAATTACACGTATAACCTTAGTGAGAATCAGGTCTATTCGTAATGTATTGCATGTTTGTCATTATTATAGGTGCAGCCATTATCGTGAGTGGTCAATATTAATCAATCATACACAAGCTTAGAGAAGCTTCTACATAACATAAAGTGTAACTGCCAGTGGTATCCCGAGTGGTTGAAATTATTATAAATTTATCTCGTATCAGAATAACGTTAATAAGATACTAGGAAAACTTTTAATACAAAAAAATACAATAGCAAAGTGATCTATTGTTTTAATTAATCGCTAAAAGGACGATAATAATTTTTTTAGATTTGATTGAAAATGTTTGGTCGACTAATGGTATTAATGGTTTTGTAATGGAAGAAACTGGTAAATCGTATATGTATTAAAGTAAAACTTAAAGAGAATATACACTTTTTAAGAAATGTATTTAGGGTTTCGATAAAAACAGGAAACGTTACAAGATAACTATATCATTACGAGCTTTATTGTTACAAATCTCAACAATCATGACGTCTGTTCCTATTTATACCACGATCATTAAACTCTTCAGAAGTGGATGAGTTTTACTTTGGAAAGCCACAAATTGACAAGCTCATATATATGTTTAAGTTGCGTACTACAAAAGTGAATTTTTGAAGACAGAAATTTTTGGAAATCACCATTTTGTATACAGTTTTTTGTGTGTAATTTGAACGTTTTTAATGATTTTACTTTTTTTTTCTTCTTTTTTTTTATAACTTCATCTTAATTTTGGTTCTTAGCGAGAGGTATTTAGATTAAACACGCTGGTACCCTAAAAGAAAAGAGCAGTTTTGTTTTGTTTTATTTAGCCTTCTACAACTAATTTTGTATACAACAATTTAGTTTCAGATATTAATTAAAGCCACTCGTTTCAACATGCATTTAATAATACCCATCATATTTTATTCAACACTAGCTTATAAAATTGTTTTTATTCTTACATTAATTTTTCGTGTTGGTTTTTTGCTGTTTTGGTTGACTAATGGTATAAGTGGTTTGATAGTGGAAGACATTGGTAACTCGTTTACGTGTTTCAGTTACGTTTAAAAAGAATCAAATATTTTAAGAAATGTAGTTATGGTGTGGTTAAAAACAGGAAATCTCCGTAACTAGAAATCATTACTGACATTAATGTATGTAACGAATTTCAGTTTGTCTCTACACTCACAACGTCTGATTCAATTTATAATACAATAAGTAATAAATATTCGACATATGGATGTTTTTATTTTGGAAAGTAACAAAAGTCATTTGATATTTCATTAACTATTGCACATATCTTCAAGTTGCGTAATAAAAAAGTCATTTTTTAAAGAAGGATATTGTTTTTTGTCATCATTTCGTAAACAGGTTTTTTCTATATCGGTCATTTTGGGTGAAATGATAATTTTTTTTTTCTATTTTTTTTTTTTTTTTTAAGAAAGCAAATTATAAAAGTACTGAAATATTAAAATATAGTTGGCATGCAAGGATTTGACAATATTTAAGAAAACGTTTCTGTTCTGAACCAGTTGTTAAGATCAACTATGACCCATGGTGTGACGTCACGTTTTACAAACGCGTTTAAACAGTGGAATCTTAATTTAGTAATTTTAAAGCAAATAATATGTATTTAATGAATTGTGAAAGTATGAAATAAAAGTATTAAAGGATATGCAATTTTAATACAAATTGAAAGCAATTTATATATGTTATTGATATTTTATATAAATTCACAAAAGTAGAATTAGAAACAAAACAAAAAGGGGGAAATATTTTTAAAAAATTTCAAAATGAAAAATTAAAATGTAAAGTCAATTTATTTTTCGGAATATTTAGAAATAAAAAAATAATATTATAATAATTAATGGCTGAAAATTGCAAAGTTCAAAATGTGAATAAATTTAAATAAAATATTAAGTAATAGAAGATTATGGAAGATAAAATAAATAAATTTCAATTAAGAACGAAGAAAGTTATTTTTCACACCTTTGTGTAAAAACGGAGAAATATACACAGATAAACTTGAAAAAAATAGATAATTATAAGTAGAGAAAAGAATTATGTAAGTCCCAGATAAATTAATTAAAAGGAAATAAATGAAAAGTACTAGTGATCTTAGAAATGTGAAGAACGAAAGATAAGAAAGCCGGACATTCTTTCTGTCGCGGCTAGCAACTCATACTTGTTGGACCACAGAGAACAACGAATCTCAGTGAGAAACGAGTAAAGGTGCGAAAACTAGAATTACAAAATCAAGCAAATTTTGTATAATAATAACAAAAGAACGATAACACCTAGAAAAGCCATTATATAGACGAATAAAATGCAACAATAAGAATTAAAAAACCCCGGGAATTTAGTCTATTACAGGACTTTTAAATAGAAAGAAGGGATTTTCATCAGCAGCAAGTTGAATTCTGAAAGATGCAAAGTAGCAAGAACTCATGACGTAGCTGAAGGTGGAACTTGAATACCAACCTTACTCCAGAGTCAGAGTCAGGATAATTAAAAATAGTTTTTGAAGAAGAACACTAATAAACAAACATGGAATATAAATAATACAGCATAATACAATAAATAAAGGAGGAATTAAAAGCGTTTATTAGCAGAAATGACAACTATTGTATACCTCATAGCAAGGAAGAAAATTGGCATGAAAATACGATACTTTTGGCTATAAATAGAGTCACATATACTCCAGTCTGGAACTTTTAGATATTTTTTTTTGAAAAGAAAATGTAATACAACCCACATTGGTTGGTTCAATGAATTTAACTTACAACTTTTTTAAATGATTTTTTTTTTATTAATAAAGCCACTTCGGTTGGTTCAGTGATGGTAATGTGTGAACAAATATAAAATTAAGTTGTTAAAGCTACTGAATTTAGTGAAGCAGTGATATAAGATAAGTGCTATTGGTGAAGTGCGAAATGTAATATTAAGTCGATAGAGTAATAAAACCAATGTAATAAAAGGAGATAATAGAAGACGGTTAAACGAAAGGTTATTTAATTTTCCTGGGATAATTTTGTGTGTGATATATTTTGTATGCTACATTTAAGGGTAAGTTTATGTGTTAATATTTTAAGTTTTACTTTTATCTAAAGATAAATTAATGAATAGTACCTAAATCAAACTTCATCCTTAATTACTATACACAATTTTGTAACTGAGTGCATAGTAAAAGGCCAAAAAAAAAATCTTAAAGAAAAAATTATTATGAAAAAAGAAAAATATTTTTTTCAGTTCTTTTGAAAGAACAACCAGCTCATAAGAATAAGAGAATCATTACTTTATGAACTATGTATTGTTACAACTAATAATTTATTGTTAATATTAAAAATAGAAAACGGTTTAAATGATAATTAAACTAAAAGTTATCACTAATATTGAGAATTATTTCAAAATCAATTGCTAATCTGCAAACAGTGTTACAAACCTTATCGAATAAGGCAAGATAGATTGTGCCAGAGAAATATTCTTAGGAACTCACTCTGGATATTAATCTCAAAAATAAATTTAAATTTACTCGTGATCATCCTGAATCAAGGGCTAATATTAAATAGCGTTACTGGAAGCATCAATACGGGGGGGGTACCAATAGTTTAAAAGCAATATAAACCGTTGAAGGAGTTGAGAGCTCTAGGCAAGACCGTCTCAATTCGTTTGATACTTGCGGGAATAAAGTCTGTAATCACAAATTACAGGATTCGAGGTAAGTGCGTTGGTTAAAAATAAGAGGAAGGCCCCACAGCTTTGCTCAGATAAAAAAAGTAGCCAGTTTTTCCGTTGTAGTAAATAAGGGTAATAAACATATCAACGACAATACCCGTCTCAGAACACACAGTTGATTTATCTGATGACGCAGGCAACACTGGAATGAGATTTACTATATAGTTATGTGACAAATTAAAACGACTAATTAATAATAAATTTAATTATTTTAAAATCAATTAATAAAATCGTCATTTTATATGGGATATTTTGTATGTTTATATTTGTTGCTTCAATTAAAGACAAAAGTTATGTTCATAAAATAATTTTGTAACCACTAATGTTCATTATTTTGATTTAAACATGATTGAGATTCTATGGACCGATAAACAAACCTCTAAATTGGGGTCTAAAGACAATTCCTCTGTCCTTTGTCATACTGACTTCCCAAAGCATAACATTATATATTAGCTACATTTTGATTCATCTATCAACATATATAACACACAAGTACTTTCTGTTTCAGTTAAATATGAACTTATTGTTACTGATAAACATATTTTGAAAATATAACAATTATTGTGTTAATTAATAATGAGATTTGGTGTTTATATCGATCGAATAATGGCCTCATTTATATCGTCTATTAAATGTTACAACAAAATAGAAATTTGCAACAACAGCATCTAACTTTATGTTAGTTGCGTGACATTCGTTAATCTTGCCACGGCGTAAGGGTGTTTTAATAATTTATAATGGTTTCAACAGTCAATATGAGTTAAGGTATGATTTTGTACCTTATTACTGTCAGTGCTTTAGTGAAAATACAAAATAGAAGAATTACAACGACAAAGATAAAGTTGTTTTTTTTAACTCAAATCGCTTAGGATAAGTTAATAAGTCATGTCTGATGTTGAGTAATTACATATAATTCTTGGCACATCTAATAAAACAAAACATCATTTGTTTTAATAAATTCTTATGATCTTAGAATAAACAATAATATCATTGAAATAAATTTCATGTTTGTCTGTCCGCTAATGATAAAATAACGTCAACTTCAGTAATATTTATAACATTTTTACAAATAAATATACAACTTCAAAAACCATTAAAATACCAACAGTTTATAAAAGAATACTGGAAGCAAAATAATATACATTTAGATCTGGTATCTCTATGTAATTTTCAATGTTATGTCATATCATGGAAAATTAATTTCTTTTACCTAAAATACTAATGTTACTAAAGTTTTTAATAAAGTTATATTATGTACGTATCTAATATCAGTAGGAAAATGTGTTGAAAGAAGTGCCAATAAACTGTAATAATTTTTTAAAAGTTATGAAAATTAGAACAAACTGTTAAATATAATATGTATATAATACAAAAGATAATATATTAAAAAAAAGATGTTTAGGTTATTTTATAATGAAACTGTGTTAAAGAAAAATTTAGTATTATTTTATTATTTTTGTTTATGTTTTAAACAAACGTTATATTTTATAGTTAAGATAATAAAATTGAAAGTGCAATGCATAACAGGGATGTAAGCGAGAATAACACTAAAATCAATAATTGGCATACACTGAAATATAATTAAATTAAATCATATGAAGCAAATTCAATAAAGTCTTCAATGTAAATAATAATCACTACTGTTAATTGTTTACTATGGTAAGTTCTAGAAATGGTATAAATTGACTTGCATATCTTTTAACAATCATATGTGTGTATAATATTAACTTCCGTTTCAACGACCGTTCATGTAAGTATATAAAATCTTCAAAAAGAGGTATTATAATTCAAATTGAAATTGACAATAATTTTAAATTACAGTAACTAAAACCCATTACTTTTTTTACGTTTATTTTTGTAATTTTCAAAAAATTCCGGTACTTTTTAAGCGATGAGTGTGCTAATCCTTCAAATAAAACTATCAAAAATATTGTGATTGAGATTACGTGGATGAATTTTTTTAATATTTTAATTTATGTGTTTCAACGTTTTACACGGGTCCGTGTGTGAAGTGTAAAGATTTAATAAAGTGTGCTGTTTGTTGTTTTATGTCTTGACAAGTAAATCTTTTTTATGCTAGGAATGTTGAAAATAATTAAAACGAATTTTTGTGATGATCTGATGATGGTGGTTTAATCTCACCAAAACTGGTAATCTGGATAATAATATGGAATGTTTAAACGGAAAAAATAAGGTAAATGATTTATAATAATTACATTACTTTAAAAGAATATAGTAGTGATTATTCAATATTAAACTAATACTCAAATTTAATAACTAGAAACCATTAAAAATGTAAATATTTTAAGAAAGAATTGAAAGTAAAGAGTTTGTAGACAGTAACTCATTAGAAGCTCAATTTCAGAAGCAATTTATCATTGTAGGTTTTATTGGCGTTATTATAAAAGGTAAACTTGATTATATAAAACTAACTTTGGTATCTCTGCAGAACAGCTCTGCCTGCTTTAAGTCATCAGAGCAACCACTAGCAGAGGTAATAATGTGGGCAATGGTTTGCTCAGTTCCTATTTTTATCATCTAAATAATGTCAATAAATCATGAATAAATTATAATTTATACTAACATATGTATCTCTGCAATGTATGTACAGTAAAAATGATTAAAGGACTTACATTAATAACTAAATGTTTGAAATAAATTTAGTTAATTTTTTTTAAATACTAAAAGCCATCATAAGTCTTTGTAGTATAAACATGTAGTTCTTTTTTTAATATCCCACTCAAGTTTGTTGATTGTTTTTTTGTATATGCAGTAAATTATGTAATTTTTATGTGACGTAAGTGTTTTTAACTAACGATACACTTGTTAGTTGGATTTCTTCAATTGTAATATTTGTTTGAATAACTCTACGGGTTAGGAGATTAACTGACTATACTAATATATTGTAATAGAACAAATAAAAATTAAGTTGTTATATATAAGGATGTTAGTTTTCAAAAGTCAAAATGCAAACTTCAGGAAAAAAATACAAAATGATATTTCCTAATAAGAATTATAAGAAATGATAATAATATATTAGAAATAACTATGTAAAATGTTAGCTATAAGCTATTATTATATACAAATTAATATTGTGTTGTATATTTCTAACATAAAAGATTTCTAACATGAACTATTTATTATTATTAATTATTTACTTTATCTTAATCTTTTTTTGTTAAAAATAACAGGGTATTTTGACATTAACTTTTCCTCATTTAAATGATATGGTTTATTATTTTACTTTAACATTGTTTAGGTAATAAAGATTGAAAACAGATTCATTATTATTTATTTTTCTGTTACTTATTATATATTATATTCACACACTCCTCAAGTTGGCATTCACATGTATCATTGTTATTTTTTATTTCAACTTGTATACATGCTAAAATGTAAATATTCCATTCCATATCAAATATAATCAATGCGTTCATAATTATTTTTAAAAAATGGTTCACTTTAGAATTTAATATAAAAATTTAAGTTTTTAATACATTTGTAAATTTGCATGTGTTATTTACATACAAGTGAATTGTATTTAACAGATAATTATATATATATATATATATATATATATATATATATATATATATATATATATTAATTTACCTGAAATTACGATGAAAATAAATGCATTCCATTACATACGGATATGAATTTTTACTAAGACCTTTTTATTGTTTAGGGACAATTATATTCTAGCATCTCATAAAAGGGATGTACATATTTGAATACTCACTTTGTCAGTAAACTCACAGTTCATTTTCAATCATTTAGTAACCTATCATTTAATTCGTATTTAAAAAGAGTATTTATATATTTATTACATACTGCAAATTTTACTTACAAAAAAGTTGGACGTAAGTTTTTGTTCTTATACTACCAAAAAAAAAATTACATTAATAAATCAATGTTGCTATTAAATGTGTTTAATTTTGGAAGGTATATGAGTAAAAAATATGCAGTTTATACAATTTTCCTGTTATTACTAAATTCATAAATTTTATGAGTTTTCATTCTGATACTCTGACTTCTGCGTGAAAGTGAGTTGGAACCCGTATTACTAACAAGGAATAAGTGAGGGGTCATCTCATGTAACTGTGGGATGAGGAAATTTTAGAACGTATACAGATATGTGATACCATTAATGGTTATTCATTGCAAAAGAAGGGGTCAAACACTATTAGTTTTCTGAGGAAAGATCATTTTTTACTATATCGTACATCTTCAATTATGTAGCCTATATGAATTTCATGTATCTCAGATTCCCCAAATAAAATAACAAAAAAAAAAACATTTTCTAGGAGAGTCTTTTTTCTATTCTATTTACAATTTTTCTACATAATTATTAACGAGGACTACATCTGTTCCAGTAATTTGTTAGTCTAAGGTACAAATGTTTTGTTTGTATTGTTAAATATCTAAACATTTACCTATTACTATGAGTAGTCATGCCAGTCTCAAGGAACTAAATACTTATTTAGAGGTATGTGCAAAGCACTGCATGACTTCTTCTTAAGCAGCATTAGGAAGTCACTACCGACATGGTATTTTGTCATGAGGTACTGAACATCCAGGTCATTATCATTTTGGTGTCAAGAGTAAATTTTAGACGTACTTGAAAGACCCTAATCATTCTAGGTAAGAACGATCCTTTAAACTGTAGTCGAGGAATTAGTATCGTGTAACCAAACACACACAACTCGATCCTTCAGTACCAATTAATGTAGTAATTGCAACTGAAATCGTTGTAGTGCTTCTAACGACACTACATGTTACTGCGACACTACTTGTTCAACCGTAACGTGTTTTGATTCATATAACACCTAAATCGGTTGTGAAAATCTGAATAAAATTACACACGTTTTAAGGCCCTTTCTAATAATAATATATATATATATATATATATATATATATATATATATATATACCAATACTTATTTACATCCAACTTCTGCATTATCTAAAATTTAGCATAAATGTGTAAACTCTGATCTAGGACGGGTCGTTGAACAGTGAATTCCCGTTACAAAAGTGAAAACGTCATACGGTCAACTTCATTTACAATCTTATCTCAGATAATTTTTACGCTTATATTGTATTGTTGAATACTTTAAGGAACTATAATATATATATCGTATATGATAATCTTACAAACTTCTTTAATTTGTTTAGATATTTTAAGTACAAATAAACGCGATTCACCCGTCCAATGCATTTCTTTAAAAATGATTTTGTTATAACTATAATATTAAACGACAAATACACTTCTATCAAATTATAAATGTATTTTACTTACCAAATATACGTGGAATGGAGTATGTTTGGTAATAGCAAATAAATTTTACCTCCTTTTTGTACTTATATTCACAGTACATAGTCTTTGGAAAGAGAAAAAGAAGTCTTTATCCACTAAAAAGAAGAAGAACATGCAATTGGTACAGAGGAATAAAACGTGTTGTGTTAGAGGAACCTAATGAACTTCAGAATGAGCTAATTAAAACTGGCAAAATGGTAGCCATGGCCTCAGATAACAAATTTATTTAAATTATTTGTCACTAGACTTTGTTATTGCAAAAGCCCATTATTTCATTATTTAACCAACAATAACTACATGAGATGTATGTTTAAAATTTCCATTTAGTTATGTTGGATGTAGTTTGAAAAAGAGATAATATATGTTTATTTCATTTTATTGCCCCAAAATTAAAACTGTTTATAAATGTTTCACTTTTAAATGTCTACTCATGATGTTCTTAACTTATCAGTATTTTTTTTATGCGTGAAACTTTATATGGCAGTTATTGTGCTTTTGTACAAGTAAAAACAACTACTAAAATAAAGTTTTTAATTGTAGGTTTTTGGTCATTTTAACATTTCAAGAACAGCGATAAATAAAATTAGGAATTACATACAAGTATTATATGACTCTACCATTGATAATAAATTCATCTAAAATTATTTGTCCTGCAAATTTATTAAAATTAATGATTGTTCAATCAGTATGTCTAGAGTAGTGCATAACACTAAATCCGCTTTTTATCTCTTTGAAATATCTTACTCGATTTTTATCTTGCTAATATTAATATATTAACTTGCTTATCGCTTGCTTCTCAGATTTTTCCAAACCCTTTATGTCACAAAGGAAACTTTCTTGGGGTACATCTCTGAATAACTTAGTATTGAAATAAAGTGTTTTCCAATTTATAACATAGGTATAAGTTTGTATTAATGTTCTTCCTGTTATAATTTAGGTTTAATTTTTAAAAAGAAAAAAAGTTATCAAAAAGCAAAATAATCACTTCATTTGCTTTTAGTAGCCTATATTTAAAGACAATGTGTATTTTGGGCTACTATAGTTATCTTCAAAAGGGAAGCTTTAGGACTGTACATTCTTCAAACAAACGGAAAATCTTTTATCCAGAAAAATTATATTATGAATCCACATTTCAGAAATAGTGTATTAGGTTTTAAGTGTGAGTCTTAAGGTTAGGAAATATAAAATGTTTAAAGAAAGGTAAACATATATGCCATATTAAATTTTACACTTTTTGATAAAAATAAAAATAATAGTTTAAAGTTTATTGTGTGATTTTTACATGGTAATAAAACAACGAACTCATAGTAAAGCACATTTTCTAAGTTGGCAGTAGTGATTTAATTAATGGCATATTTTGTAAATGAATGTTATATAACGATGTCAAATACAAACAAAATGGATTTGAGGTAATCTTTCTACATGTGTTTTATATCATGTGTACTTTAAACCCCTCTCCCACATTGTTCAAAATTTGTTCAGTATCATTTCAAGCTGTTCTTTGTTGGACAAATATTTTACATATTTAATTAAGTTTACCACTAATTTGGCGGCCTTATTGGATATGTTTAAGTGTTAATTTCAATAACCCAATATACTCTTTAGATATATCGTTATTTATTTATTATTATGATTTTTTTTTTTTTTTTTTTTTACTTTGAGAAAAAACTGTTAGTGCAGTCTTCGATGTGATTTATTAAATGCACTTTATAAAATGTGAAATAATTTATTATTCCTTTTTGACTGTTTGAAGCAGCCTTAACAATTATCAAATAACAATTAGTGGTTATGGTAAGAGATGCAGTACTACTTTCAGTTAAACATTTTAACTTACAGGTTACAATTAATTATAGGATTGTTTACGTCTGAGTAGGTACAGCCTGTAGGTACCGGACGAGAGCGCTATAATAATAATATAATAATAATATTTATTTCTTCACAATCAGATTATAATAAATAATAATTTTGAATGCAATAAAAATAAAAATAAAAGTACAATACAAGTAAAAATTACACATTCTTGATATTACAATTAAACTTGATTTATCTAAAACATAAAATTCCCTTAAATTCAATTTTAAATTATGTGAAGAATAGGTAATCCTTAGACACATGTGCCTGAGTAGGATTTACCATCATAATATTTAAATCTAGATATTAGAGGGAAAAGAAAGAAAGAGATCAGCCACACCGCCATTACCAAATTAAATAAATAAAGTACTTTAATAATTTATAAATATAAAAATAATAGTCAATAAGATTTTTAATTGGAATTATTCTTTTTATAGAGGAATTTTATATGACTTTTCATCACTTTACTTTACTTTATTCGTTGAACATGTGACGTATTCCTATTTTAGGAATAGTGGGTTATAGCAAATATATCTATTTTAGGGGGGTTTGTCTACGAAAGAAAGTTGTTCTTATGATAATGTTTATCGACTATCATCTCCACCGTGAAGATACACTCATCTGTAAGGATCAGAGTAAGATATTGGTGAGTGAATTTATTATAATCGTTATTATTTTATCAAGTTATAATCGTTTCGTTTATCGATTGTAAATACAATGTATGATCAGGAGAATAATTAACAACACTATTTGAGCTAAATTTTATTTTAAATTTAAATTCTTGTTTTACTACGTTTTATAAGTGATTCAAATTTATATTTAGTAGTCAGTTACTTGTTTTATCTGCATCTGTATTCTTACTTGTAACATATGAGGGGCCTGTTACATAAATTTGATGATTTTATTCACGAATTACAAACTCTCGATATGTAGTGTAATATTTTAGACAATTAATTAATATATCTTTTTTTTTAAAATCTGTTATGGGACATCGAAATTAAATATTGTCTAAATATGAATAGAAGTGTCTCCTATTTTGTTTCAACATTGATATTTCAAGAATACGTAGCTACGTTAATTAAACATGAAAACAGGTAGATGTCCTTTCTTCCAATAATGTGTTATGCTCTTTATGAAACGCTCAACTACGTCCTTTTAGTAAATTTATTCTTATCCATATCGATTAATCCTTTCCGAACACTTGATACAAAATTTACTTGAAAGTTGATAACATTTGTAAATAAGTAAACGTTGCATCCTTTACCTCAGTCCAAATATTGATAAAAAAAGTGAATTGAATAATATATTGTGTTTCTAAGTTGGTAGTAAGTTAGTCGCGGTTGATTGTCGTCAGTGACAATACAAAATAAGGTTCCTTAAGTCCAAAAACAAAAACATTTACTTGTTTGTTTTGTCTACCTTTTCTGTCTTCTATTGTCCGTAAACTGTTCTATAGCCTAAATGAGGCAACTGATTTTAATCCCATTTGGTAAATGTCCACATTTGAACAATATCCTGTACCTTTTTTAAAATACATTCCATATTACTCAAACACTATTCAAAATTTTAGAAAAGCTATCTTAAGAAAGATATCAACCAAAATTACAATTTAAAAAAACGTTCTCAACGTAATTGTGTTCTCAACTCCCGCAAATAACGTATTGGTTGATTTTTCTCCAACAATTCCGTATCGTGATTTTAGAGCCAAGTAATGAAAAACCTACAATGGAAAGATCTATTTTTTTAAACAGCATATTCTGCTTTCGCTTTAATTATAGAGTTATAGATAAGAAGATTTACTCAAAGTAGTGTTTTTGTAAAATTGGAGGTTAAACGGTAATATATTACTTTATCTGGATAATTGGCAAACACCAATAAACGAACTTTGACTGCCAATGAGTCATTTTAGGTAAGAATTCATCAAATACGACATACACTGAAACCGCGTTTATGGTACAAGAAACCAAGTTTACGCTCTATTTACAGAGATGTTTCTTTAAATAGTTCGTTTTTTGTTTTTTATTTACAATTGACATTTTTTTTACACAAAAAGTTTTAGCTAATGTTTGTTTGGTTTTGGGAATGCCTGATTGAGAAATGTTTTGTAATATTTTGATAGCAACTAAAATATTTTTAAAAAAAAGCTAAGCATAAAGCTTAAATTTAAAAAACAAAGTCACTATACACGCTTACACAAATACACATACAAATTATAGGCAAGTTGGACAACAAAATGGGTTCTATAGTTATTATCTGAACTCTTTAGTGAATTAATTTGATCACATCTTCAATATTGTTATCCCCTTATAATATTACCGGCAAGGGTTTTACAACAATTTCTCAAATTGAATGTCACTTTAACTATTAAATTTGAGGAATGTGTTTACTTTGCCATTTCTCCATCTGGGTCTCTCTAATAGTGAGTGTAGTTGTAATTAACCAGATTACTAGCAGGAAGTAGTCTTGGGTTATATTCTTCTCATTTCACGCCTCTCTTGTCCAACTATATTACAGTATTCGTGGGCTAAGGGTTTTTATTTTAACTTCTTTTAATGTTTTGTTAAAACGGCAGTAACGAATAAAGGGTAATTTTGTTTTATACAATAAAAATATATTATTGGAGATATTTAAAGTAATGTTATAACATTGAAAGTTACTAAACATGTTTGTAATTTGTGTTGATATGCCCATTAAATGAAGGTATGCCAATTAAAACGTTGTATGACACAGAAGAGGATCCAATTTGATGTTTAATTTTATTCAAAACCGTGGATAATCTTTTGAAAATAATATCACATGTATTGATTACATGACATACATGGGCAATATGAAAGCACAATTTAAGCATGGATTACAATTTGCCAATGAGTCCTACAATGAAGTATTTGAATATTCTATTTTTTAAATTTAATTTTAAAACAATTAAAATACTGTAATAATTTATTAAATAAAAGAAAATAATTTCACTTTCTGAAATATGAATTATATCATTACCTATAGTTTAAAATCTATTTTAAATATAAATGATGATTCAAATATATTATTTTTTACAGTTTTTATTAAAAATTGGATTGGGGAAGAGATTTTCCTTCACATCTCACCTATTAGCACAATCATTTATAACAACTTAATAATTTAGACAGCTAGTCTTATTTAAAATTATTATTTGTATTTTAGCTATAACATTTAGTCAAACATCCACAATTGAAAGAAGAAAAAAAACTTATTTTAGAAAAATAAGATGGTCTATTTTTAATGAATCAAGTGTAAAATAATCAAGGAAATAACATTTGTCGCATACATGTTTAATGATATATAATAAATGTTATTGTAAATGGTATTTGTTTTATTGTAATTTTATAAATACGTAATTCATATATTTAAAAATTAGAAATGAAATTGGAGAACAATCTATATTTCGGTTTATTAAACCCTTATAAAGCATTGAAAACGGAAAAAAAAATAAAAAATAGTTGTTTCTTTCAACTTTTGATGACCCGTAATATAAATAGTGTTGTATTTATAAATTCACTTTTTTATAAACATTAGTTAAAATCAGAAATCTGTTGGTGCATTTGAAGATATCTATCTGTTTAAAGGTATATATACATGCACCTACGTCTAAACGTGAATACATACATACAAATAGATAATTAATACATCAACACTAACAGATTTTTACCAAATATTCCATAGATATCTCCTACTTGTAAACATAAACTGAAGATCAACGATAACATGTTGCGTGTGTACTAAGCAAACACGCAGTTGTCCCATAACTAAAGGGCAGAATTTATCGAACTAAAGTAAATTTCTACCTCCTTTATCTTTCATTGACATATTATATTTTTTTATTTATTTATTCTTTTACTACAGAAACAACTGATTGAAGTCGTTCCCAAATTTTGTTATACAATACATAACTTAAATGATATTTGGTTAATATTTGCGTCACATATTTAACGTAGATTTGAACTGGTTTCATTTTTCAGGATAAAAACATTGAACATTAAACACTTTCAAATTAAATTTTCAGTTACGTAAAATAACATTTGTAACATTATATCAGCTAATTATATTTAAACATTCTATATGCTGTGGTATACTGTTGATTTAAAACGAAGGATAGTTTTTTATTGATTTATGATCATTCCAAAAACTAGTCCATAATCTTCTAAACATTATTATATCAATTACAATTCTTATATTGTCCCTAAAGTTCAACTGAGTGAAACAATTCTGTATGCTCATTTAACTAATCTGAAGATCCTTAATTGTTCGCCAGGAGACAGAGTTTTGAAATCAAGACAAAATGAAGTTCATCGTTAATCACGTAGTCATAGGACAAAACTAATATTAATAGTTTTCTTTAAAATATCAAAGAATTACACAGTTGGCTACTATAGTCAGTACTGGCGTAAAATAACGAGTTACACTAGATGTAGCTACACTTACTTTAATGCAGTCTTGGTTTATAACTTTTTCTTTAAATTTTTCTATCTTTAATCTCTTGACCAACTAGTTTTAACGCTGACCCTGGCACTATTTGACTATTTGAGGGCAAGAGGTCTAGACTTTATGTTCTTTTATTATAATTTTTTGTAGAGTATTGCATACTTATATATTGTAAAGGTTTTTAATAGCGAGTAACACTAACATTATGCAGACCAATATATCGTTTAAAGTTGTATCCAAACGAGTTATTGCATCTTCAACAAGATTATACATAATATAATTCAACGATATAACCATATCCGGCTCAGTTAGTCACATCCCCCTTTCTACATCCGCTTAATTTATTATTAATACTAGTTCCAAACACAAACGTAGTGTAGAACTGCAGAATAATTCATTTTCAAGAAAACCAAAAATCTGTTGTTACTTCTATGTATAATGTGATAACGACTTAACCACTTGCATTTATATAACAGACAAATATGTAATAAATGGTGTAAATATATTTTTTTACTGCGATTCGTATATGTACGTAATAACAAAAATTGTATTTATTAAATATTTTTATCCACATTTGACTTCAAGCTAATAAATATGTAATAATATGCAAAATATTAATGAGGAGTATTATAAATAACACAATAGTGTGAATAAATAGTGTAATTTCTTTCTTCTGTTCTAATATTTTACTTAATAAACGTCAATAATAATAATAATAATAATAATGAGTATACACAACAATTTATTAAATATGTAAATAATTTCGATAAAAAATGTTTTTAAAAACAACATATTATTGACGCTCTACTTTAGGATTTACGTTTTTTCCCTTGTGAATTATGTCATTTAGGATAATATTTTTTAAATTGATCAAATAATTATTTTTATGATATTTTAATGTCGGACTTTGGTGATAAAATACGTTATCTGATTTTTAGTCTAAATAAATTATTTGTTTCAAAACTTAAAACAAAAGATATTAAGATAATTAATTTAAAAAGTTTTAGTCAATTATTATAAATGATTAGAATAAGCATAATAGGCAAAATCAAACAATTAAAATTATCATTGTTTTTCAGTTTGAAATAAATATTAGAACCTTATATATTCTATCGATTTGTTTTGTTCCAATACGCAGTTGTAAGTAAATTTTCATATATATATATATATATATATATATATATATATATATATATATATATATAGATATATATATATAGGCTATAGAAATGTATTTTATAAGTAATAAATGGAAAAAATGCATCTAATTTATTCTATAAACAAATTCTAATCTTAAAATAGTCTATGCTTACAAATTAAAAAATTAAAAATATTTTAGACCGTTTTTCGCATGGTGGTCAATACTTAAACATGATTAGATACTATGAAATGATTATTAGAGAATTTTACCGAGTTTCATTTCGATAGATGTCAATGAAATTCACTGGTTACTAAGTATTAATTAAATTTAATATGTATGCCTTACTTGCATAACAATGTATAAAATAAAATACATCAATGAGTTTGAGATTTAATATGAAATCATTGACATTATTAGGATAATATATTTAGGAACTCAGCAAACTGTTGCCCCATACTGCCTCTTCTGCTAATGATTGCACTGATGACTTAATATAAGAAGCAGAGCTCTTCTGGGAAGATACTTAAGTTAGGATAATATAATTATGTTTGTCTTTTATAATAACTTTTCGTATCCGGCCATAGAAACTACAGTGATAAATTGCTTCTGAAATTGTAATGCGAATTAGTTACTTTCTAGAAAAATTCACTTTCATTTACTTGTACGAAACCCCTATAAATGTTTCTAATTATTAAACTTGGGATTTAATTTAATATTGATTAATCATAAAAGTGTCCTTCTAAAAATATTAATTTTAAAATAACTTTATACTAAACTCTGTTAAGATTTATTTTGTAATCCTTTGTTTTTCTTTTAAATCTAACACATGTGCTTTTTACAATGCAACACTACTGTTCAACTCTTATTAAAAAATCTTATAATATGTTAAATCTGAGAAACTCCCCTGTATATTTAAATCATGCGTAATCTAGATCTTACTCTTCTAACCAAACGCACCTGACAAATTTTGAACTTTGTAAATGTAACGCAATTAATATAAATCTTTCAATTGTATTGTTTCAATAGTTTAATGTATTGTTAGTGAGAATTTTTGTGGCAGTCTTATTATATCATGCAATAAATACTTGTACATAAAATTTGTAATTAAATTTTTTTAAAGGACTTAATTCCTCTTAATTTCTACTGACTACTTACTTTATTTAGATTCTATAAAGCTATAGGAACTTATGAAGTGTTGATTAATTTTCTGTCGATGGTCTATAATATAATAAATGTTTATTAAGGGTTTGTTTTTGGATCTGCAGATACTGTTGATAACGTATAGGTCATTGAAAAATTTATATATAAATTAATATATAAGGAGAGATGTTAACTAACCGAGGTCAGTGTGTAAGAGTGAATAGTGAGTTTTGGAGTACCACAAAACTGTTTTAGGGACATTATCTTAAACATCTTCATCGATGACATCTGCAATGTCATTTGGTGTTGTAATGACAGCCGATGCTGACGATACCTGCATTTGACGTATTTTAATGAAGTTAACCTCACTTAAGCAATTTATTTATTTATTGTGGTATGGTTTAAGAGAAACTATGTGTTTCTTAATGTTTATACCACAAACTGAACACTTTTTGAATTGGGCAGGACATGCTTTAAACTACACTCATTTTAATACAGTTATTGTTGCTGTGTGGAATGCTTTTGTAGTTGTGAAAGGTTAAAGAATCAGAGACACTGAATAGTTTTGGTGTTTTATTGGGCAATAGATTAAATTGGAAATTGCACATTAATAAAAATAAAAATATGTAATATATACGTAACAAATTTATATTTACAACATTACAAATTATATGTACGTTTTTTGTTTGTAGAATTGTGTTAAACTAAGAAGTTCTACTTTGCTCTTATTGAGACAGTAAGGCGTAATGTTGTGCAACAAAAGTATATAATAATATTATTACTTAAAAAATATAAACGTTAACATTCTTTTTAAATGTTTCAATATTAAATGTGTTTTTGCTGGTCCGCTCTTTGTATGTATTTTAAAGTAGTAAAATATTTTGTATTGCTAGTTGTAATATTATTGGAGGGTAGACATTCTTTTTTAAAGATAAATAATAGGGTAACAAATCCTCATAAAAAAGTACACATGCATTACTATCTTTATGCGTCACCTAAGCTTTTCAGTACTATACCGAATAATATAAATATTTCATTAAACAATGTTTAAATATTTTAATAACAAAAGTAAACGCTGCAATCACTTGTGATACAATTTATTTAGATCCCACTAATATCATTTATACATATAGTGTTTTTATTTCAAAATGAAGCATGGTTTTCATATTATGTTATAGTAATTATGTTGTATTTTTTCCATTACAGTTTACGTTGTACCAGCTACGGGGGAAAAAGAGATATGTGTACATAGCATTTTAATTTTTTGTTTCTGTAGGATAAAAATAATAACTTTAATTTTCATTTTATTTTGTTTACAATAAAGAGAAAACTAAACTAATTACATTAAAAAGACTGTAACTAACAATTTATATTGCTACGCCTTACAATGTTAGTAAAACACATCGCTGTTTAAACAAACAAATTGCAATGAGTGTTTTGTTTTGATAATTTAATCAGTACAAAACCTTCTGAAATAATAAATAAAATTTATAGTATTATATTCTAAACCATAATGTAAATTCCAAGCGGTTGACACAATAATTTTAAAGTATTTTCTAGAACTGATTTCTATAATTGTAATAATTTAAATTTAATTCCGTTTTAGTTATGTAATAGGTTTTTAAAATAAAATGTTCTTAGTATTTAATGTATTAGTCTACAAGATAAATTCTTTAATGACTCCATAAGGAATATTAATAATAATAAACTTTAATAAAGTAATTAATACTCTGTTTTTCCTACATGTTTCAGATTAATTATATACGTATTTAAATGTTATATTTTTTTTTTTACCTTTTACATCAAAATCAAATCTAAGAAAAATTAAACTGAAGTTAATTTTAGGAATCCCTGAATGAGAATTGCATACTTCCCACGCAATGTATTTATTTATAACTTGCTTTTAGTGCTTCAATAAAACAATTAAAGATAAATAAATCAGTTTTTATCTCCCCTTTTTAGCTAATAAACAATTTATTTAGAAAGCGGTATCTGCAATAAGCAACGCCAGGCCAGACACCTCAGTATACCCTTTTAAAAACTGAAATTATTACAAAAATACATGTGATAAAATATTGGCAAAGTTTCTACACACTCAATAATTTTAAATTTAGTTTGACAATTAGGTGTATCCACTTTTTGCGTATTGTTTTCCCTGAAAACTAAGTTTTCCTCGACTACATTTTCTGTGTGAGGCTTTAGAAAGAGATGCAGTACCGTTCTTAGTTAAAGCTCAAAATTAGAAGAAATAAAAAATAGAATAAGAATATTAAAGAATATAATTATTATGCACGAGAAAAAGTAGAATTATTAGGAATTTCAAAGAAGTAAATTTATATAATTTTGTATTAGTCCAATTTTTATAATTATTTTACTCATAGAACAATTCTATGGCGAAGAAATTTTCTTTATTTTAATCTATCCGTTTTAGTTGGTTTGTCTACATATATAAAGTTGTTCTTAAAATGATGTTCATCGACTATTGTTTGTCATTTGTTTGTGTTGTAAGATACTCTAGTTTGTAAAGATTAATATAAAATGTTGGTTTAATAAATTTTGTTTATTATTTTATTATGTTTTAATCGACTTGTTGATTCATAAAAAGTACATTGTAACATCAAGAGAATAAATAAATAAACTATTTGAGTAAAACATTATTTTAAATTCTCATTTATTTGTTATTATTTCACTCCTTATTTCATTTGATAACGACAAGTAAAAATAAAATTAAAATATGTAATGTATAACATTTATTATTACAAACGTATAAGTATAATTTATTTGAATATATATTTTATACCTTATTATTTATTTTTATTTTTAAAAAAGACAACTAACAATTTACAATATAATTACCTAGGTTCAAGAGGAAGTTCAGAAAAGGGCTTTCTGGTTAGCGCGAAATTTAATAAGTTTGCAGGGGAAGTCTTCTGTTACGTGATTCGAATTTATTTTTAGTAGAGAATTAAACCGTATCCGAAGCACTTGTTTAACCAAATCCGTTAAAATAATTTCCGAATTACAAGCTCTATATATTTTCTGTAGTATTGCGGATAACTATTAATTCTCTATTTTGTAAAGATCCATTTAGTAGCGACGTATAAGTTAAGAGTTCTTTGACCATGAACAGAAGACACTCACATTTTCTATTCAACGTTGTTTTTTTAAAGAATATAAGTCTACTATCTTTAAATAATAAAAGAGGTGACGTCCATTTCTTAGTTCAAGGAAATACAACGTTACATTTATTTATAAGAAGTCCACTGTACTTTATTCAATTCAATCCACTATATTCATTTTACTACCCATAGAAATCATGATACGAAAAATTACAAAGTAAGTCCTTTAGTGAAATATTCGATGAACCATTTACGATAGCGGAAATATTAGTATTCAAACAACTGTAATTTATATATTCTTAGGTTTTTTGCTGTCGATAGTAGTGACGCGTATTTAAGTACCTTATCTCAGATATTAATTAAAATCAATTTGTTAAATAAAAATTTGAAGAAAGTTGTCACGTGAAAAAACAATACCATAAATTACGATTTTTCATAAGTCTGCAATATATATCTTAGATAAAAAGACGCTCAAGTGTAACGTTTATGGTCACAAATATAACTGTTCGCTGTTTTTTGAACAATATCTTATCGTGAATTTTCGGTAAAAAAAAACTAATAAAATATTGGGTACAGCTTTTGAGAAAGATATAATTTTTTCCAAAACGACTCTTCCGACTTCGTAAAAATATTAGTGAAATACGAGAAGAATTACTGCAACCTTTGCAAAATAGGTTGGACAAAAATATTACAATTCTAGAATAATTGGAAATAAATAGTCATTTAATCAAATACGATTTGCGCTGAAAACTCATTTATGGTACAAGAAACACAAGTGTAGGCTTATTTTTGTAAATACTTTTCAAAAATTGCGATAAATGTTTCAGTTTCACTCACAACTGACAACTATTGAACTGAAATTTTGGTAACCAGTAGTTTTAGATTGCTTTTTATTTGGTTTTGAGAATGAGTGATTTAAGTAAGTATGTGCAATATTCAACCATAAAAACACATAAAGTTAGCTACAGACAATAAAATTATGTCGAATCTTTAATTTATGGATAAGCAGTAACACTACATAAAATCTTAGGTAAGTCAGACGAACAAATAAAGTCTATACTAGTCTATAGTGATTATATGACTTTTTAGGGGACTAATTTTATTACATCATCGATGATGTTATCGTCTTAAGACTACACGCTAATAGTCCAAAAACAATACCGTAATTTAGTATAAGTTTAGCTAGAAAAAGCACGTGTTTACTTTACAGTTTACATTCAAGGTCTCACTTACAGTGCGTAGTGTTAGGTGTACTCTAGCTGGACGTAGTCTTGGGTTAGATCCCTCTCTGTAATCATACCTAAGAGGCCTCTCTTGGCTCTCTCTTGAATTCTTTTAGCCCTGACGTTATTGCTGTATTTTAGGCCTAAGTGTCTTTATTTAATATTATTATCATTAATTTTAATGAGATGGTACCCCAAAAGTAATTTATTTAAACTACAAAATACGCCTATATTAGTGGAGAGAGTGAAAGTCAACTTTTGAAATAATTAAACTCATTGTTAGTTTATTACTTGAATTGATATGTGGTATAATGAAATCATGTCCACTAAAACTTTGTGTCACAGAAACGTATCTAATTCAATTATGTCTACATACATGGACAGTATCGGAACAAAAGTTAAGCACGGATTACAGTTTCCTCACGAGTGTTCTTTCAACGTGTAAATGATTATATTAATATTTTAAAAGAGTAAAAGTACAGCATTATTTATTGCACACGTGAATACGTTCTACTGGATGCTATGTTCATTAATTTAAATAAAAACAATATCATATTTTAGAATAAAATTAGGTTTAAAATGTAAATAATTTAAATTTGTAATGTTTAGGATGCCTATAAACAAAAGTTATTATATTGCATGACATTATTTACATTCTCATTAGAGAGTTATATTTAGGAGAAAACTGTTACATTATTCATTTTACTGACATCGGATTTTAACTACAATAAAGCACCCTATACCATATATATATATATATATATATATATATATATATATATATATATATTATATATATATATATATATATATATATATATATATATATATATATATATATATATATATATATATATATATATATATATTTATATATATATATATATATTTGTTTAATTTAAGTGAAAATATTATAAGAGACTCTATTGTCAAAATAAATAAGACGACGATGATTAATTTCACTTGAAATCTCTAATTTAACAAAATTCATCGCTGTGCATATCTGATCTACCAAAATAAAACTAACCTAATAAGGTGGAGCTACAATATGAAAATTTAAATCAAATACAAAACCGTCTTTCGTAATTGTTATCATTATTTCATAACATTTTTTTTAAACCATACATACTACAGATACATATAAAAAAGCTATATGTGTTTCTAATGAATACTTCTGAAACGGTAAATATATTATTATGTATATATATATATATATATATATATATATATATATATATATATATATATATATATATATATATCAAAAGTTGTGTCTATTTATTTTCTCAATATTTTGTAATGAAAAGTCTTTAACATAAAGATGTCGATCAGTTTGTTACACAAATTTTGGTTTGACAATTTTAAAATGTTTATGTCACCATTTGTTGAAGGTACCAAAATATGCAAAGTAATATTTTATAGAAAATCAAAAAAAAAATTTTTGTAACAAAGTTGTCAAAAATAAAAAATAAAAGTTATTCAACTGCCTAATGCAATGTTTTGAGAATTTATTTTTCCTTTGATAACAAAAAAAATAAATAAAATTTCAACCATAATGGATTTATTTAATTTTTGAAATTGTTTAGTAAATTTATAGCAATAGAATTAATTCTATATTATTAGACCAATATTTTGAATGTTCAAAATATAATAATTCTTATTTACAATTCTTAAGTTTAGCAGAGGAACTGTTTGCTTATGGTTAGCCATCTATAAGGACAATAGCTATTTGATGTTTAGTGCTACTGTAACGTATTATTTAATAAAAATAAAGTGATTTTTAACGCAATCAATTCTCATTTAATTACAGTTATGCCATGATGTGGAGAGATAATAATAGGGAAAATAAATTGAGTGATAATTTCATGAACACACATTTTAAGGTCTCCTGAGATGGAGAGATAATATTAGGGAAAATAAGTTGGGTAATAATTTCATGAACACACATTTTAATTTGACGTTTCTAGTTTTAAAACAATTTTTACATAACAATACAATCTGAAATATTACTTTACGAATGAGAAGTTTTGCAAATACGGGAATAAAATTAACAGAAATAATATTAGTACAAACCTAAATTTTATATTTAAGAAGGAACATTTACAACACAACGAAAAAAATTCAAACATTGATTATGAATTAGAATTAATAACAATAAAACGATGTTCACGATAATTATATACTGTGTTACTTTAACAAGGGCAAAATAATTGTTTTATGTTAAACATTAAAGAGTTACTGCTCAGAGTTTCTTTAATGCAAGACAACAGGTATAGAATAATAATAAACTTGTTTCTTTTAATCCCTCGGAGTAAGTACAGAGGATTCATATGGAACTTAATTTTTTTGCAAGTGCTTCACTTCACTCAAAGTCCGGCCTTAAAAAAATCACGTTTCCAATTAGATCTGCCAGATCTTGTGGACTCCACTCCATTATCCTGAACAAGCATCTCACAGACTTGATCGAATGGCCGTTGTTTCAGATCCTTTGGGTTCACCCTAAGAAACACTCTCTAGTCTTCACAATGTTCTTCTTCAATGAGGTGATTAACGTGTTTTCTTCACGTAATGGCTTAAAGGTAGCACCATTGTCTCCAGCCTGTCCTTTGTTGCATCGTTGAGGTAGGAAATAAGGAGAGCTACTTGTATCACTCTGAGAAGGAAGGAATGTTCCATCTTCCATGAGTTCGAACTTATACATTAGTGTGTCCTTGATATCATTACCTGGTTTATTGTTAAGTTTAGCACAAGGAACACTTTACTGGTGAGTAGTTTTACTGGTCCTGAAAGTGGAACTTCTTTATAAGATGGCCACAAAGGACCGTGATTAAAAAAAAATGAGAATTTCAAATTGCACTTCTAACTCTTTAGCAGAGGGTGGAGTGGCCGAATCACCTCATGAGCACGGTATTGATCCGCCACTGAACCCTATCATAGCCTAAGATGATTCTTGACTATGACTTCCTCTTCTTTATTCCTCCCCTACCACTTGGTGGTCATATTGATCACCACTATTCCGGATTTTGGGTTAACCAGGTTCTATTCTTTGAGCAGTAGTTACCTGCACTTCTATATCGCTCAGTTGCATAGGTTCGAGTGAACCTTGAAACCGGTGTTCCCTGGTTTTTTTTCAAAAGTACGTCCTCTCCTTATGAGATAGATGGAACCTCTTCTTGTTTCACCTCTTCCAACTCTCTACTAATAGTTTCTTGGCTCGATGGCTTATAACTTGCTTCAAGCCAAGAAGCCGACATGATAATCGTCGTGGATTGTCCTCCGGGCGATGGAACCTGTACGCATAAACGAGACTGTTGTTTGATAAATGTTGCCAAAATATGTACTCATATATAGCCCCTTAATCGTGGTCCGTTTTCGTTAATTTTCAATATGAGTATATTTAATAATCGATCCGATATAATTTTTCAGTTCTCGTATAATTCACACTTGTACAAATCAAACCAAAACCTTTAATTTCGTTTTAATTTTTGGATTAATGATTTGGATTAAAATACAAAAAACTGTACCCTCAAAAGAATGAAAACACAATAAAATAATTGTAAATAAATACAAAAAATTAGACACAATCACATTTTTTATATAATACTCTGTTCTAAAATTGTTGTTTAAAAATTGAAAATGTAACATAGATTCATTTCTGTAGTGTCGAATCAATAAAAAATAAATGGGGAATTTATCATCCAGACTCATGTGTTACCGTCACGTCGTGTGTAAAGCAAAATAGTGATAAGATTTTGTTTTAATGTAAAAAATTTCAAATCCGAAATTATTGTAAGAAAGTATATAAAGCCCATAAACAAACTAAAAGAAGATAATATAAATAACAATCTTGTATTTTTTTCTGTTTAGCTTTTCCTTCGTATTGTATATTAATCCTTACGCCTTTCCAGGGTGTACATTTTGTGTATTAATAATACTTATAAATATAGATCTTTAAAACCACAAATATTATTCCCGCTCATGTTTAGTGCATGACTGACTTTTGTAACAGCAGATAATAAAAGATCATGAGGAGAGTATTGAGGAGTTTTACAGAACGTCAGATTTTTTCTGCATAACTTAATTATGTGCTTTAGACTTTACACTTCTTCCTATGTCCCCTAATGCAAACGAATGTAATTTCAAGGTACATCTCGCAATAATCCATTTACCTGCCTTTCCTTCAATGTCTCTGTGAATTCCACATAATGGTTCCCCAATCAATTTAGTTTCCTTATTTCTCGTTTTAACTAAAAACAACCATTTCAAAATCTGTTTCTCTCGTTTTACTCTTTTGCATATTTTGTAGTTTGTCACTATTCTGGTCTAAGTATATTTTAACATTTTATAATTATAGTTTTTATCTTCTTTTCTAGTACTATACATTTCATTACAGTTTTCTAAATGCAATTTTTAATAAATACTCTTTTATTAATCGTGTAATAAATTTGTAAACGTGTTCGTATATTCCAAATAATATTTAGTTTAGAGTGATATATAAAATTGTACAGAAATATTTGCATTTGTGCCCCTACAAAAACATAGAATATAAAAGTTGTTATGCAAAAGGTGGTTACATCAATCTTTCGTATTAAAGAATTTTTTTTAGATAGATAGATAGATAGATGGATATATATATATAGAGAGAGAGAGAGAGAGAGAGAGAGAGAGAGAGAGAGAGAGAGAGAGAGAGAGAGAGAGAGAGAAGAGAGAGAGAGAGAGAGAGAGAGAGAGAGAGAGAGAGAGAGAGAGAGAGAGAGAGAGAGAGAGAGAGAGAGAGAGAGAGAGAGAGAGAGAGAGAGAGAGAGAGAGAGAGAGAGAGAGAGAGAGAGAGAGAGAGAGAGAGAGAGAGAGAGAGAGAGAGAGAGAGAGAGAGAGATAGAGAGAGAGAGAGAGGCTTAATAGTTTTTTAGGTAAGGTAAGGTATCGTCTTTTAAATGACTGGAAAAATTAGAATCGTTATAATATAACTGCCAACTTCTTTCATGTCCACTTAGTCTACACTTAAAACTACGGTCCGTTTGACCAACATAAGTAGCATTACAAGTACTACATGTCAATTTATAAACTCCAATTTTTGATATTTTTCTATTTTATCTTTAGAATAAGTTTTATTTGTATACCATGGAATTCTATCAAGTACCGTCGGTCATCATTATAAACAATCTTAATTTATTTTGCTAACAGTTTTTTAAAAGCAATAGTTTATAATATTTTAGTACTCATAAAAATTATATTAACTATTGCAATAAAATATTCATGCATTAGCTTTCGTATTCTTATTTACACCTATGTAAATGTACACGTTTTAGTTTCGCACTCGACTTACTTAACTATGTGGTGTAATAAATGTTTCAATTTGGGAGTATTTAACGTCAAATATATATGTTTGCATAATACCTCAAATAAAAAAACTTTGATTTAAATCAATGATCTGCACCGTAGAACGAAGAAATAATTTTACAAACCTTAACACTCCTAAATAATTTTTTACTGCGAAAAAAAAAGAAGAAGTTTTTTTGCATAAGTGCAAGAAATGCTGATTGTTCCATAAATATGTTCACTTAAATCAAATAGTATACTCAGTATAAAATAGTCAAAGTGTACGACGAATATTGACTAATTTCACAGTACGCAATTGTGATGGGGCTAATTTAAACAGTATAGAGTTTACAGATACAAATTATTTCACATATTACATATCAAAACCAGATGTGTTATCCCTTTAATCTTGTATACAATATCTACTAAAAGAGATAATAGATCTGCTATAAGCTAACTTATAAATTAGGAACGACCGAAATACCAATATGCGATTTTAAATTGTTTTATTAACAAATTTATATTTATCATAAAACAAAGTGTGAAACAAATTAATTGAATGTCATAAATTATTAAAAATACAGCAAAAATATTACTCTTCTAAAATATAACAACAATTGTGTAAAAAACAACTTTTATAAATATATAAAAAATTATACAGTTTGTATTAATAATTACAATTAGTTGTATATTTGAATATATTCAATTTAATATTGCTCTTGTAAAACCTATTAAGGTAATTCAATATAGAAACTGGTGTATATATTTCAATGTATTTTGTGTAAAATGTTTGTAATTAGAAATTTGTATAATTGTATTCACTTTATTGCAAGATTTTCACTAAGTACAATTTTCCTCCATTTTATGATGTTTTTGGTTGCAAAAAAAACTAACAAGTTGTTATTTCATTAACTAATTACTGTAGGGATTTTGAAAGGACTTTCTTGTTCGGTTGAAATTGATGAAGTTTGTGTGAGGGTCTACAGTTACGTGATTGGACTTTAAATTTATTGAATTAAACAAAGTGTCTGAAGGTCTTGTTTTACTTCAATTGGTTGAAATACGTTTTGAATTACAAATTACAATATATATATATATATATATATATTGCGCGCGCCCGCATGTGTGTGTTTGTTTGTGTGTGTTAGTTATAAATGTTTTTAATATCCATATTTTTAGAAATGAAGCAGGTAGATAAAAAATCATATTTGAAGTGAGCAGGAATAAAAGAGATGCAGATTTATTTTCGACATTTCTTTCTTAGTAATAAATACACGTATTGTAGTTGCAGACAAAATCTGAAAATAAAAGCTAATGATACCATAATGTTATTCTTTCATTACTTAACATTTCAATATTAAAATCAGGTAGAATTTGTAACATTAAAATGTATTTAAATAATTTTATTCCAAATACGATTTAATGAACAATAATAAAAAAATAAAATAACTTAAATAAGATCAGATTTTCTAATTCTGAAATATATATAATAACTTTTTTTTTCGTAAAATCACTCAGACTTAAAAATTAAAAAATAATAATAATCCACCCCTGCACGAACACACATACACACTCTTACAAATCGCACACACACGTCAACATATTTTAACTTTGATCCTAATATGTATTGTTGTATTGAGTCGTTTTGTATAGTGAAATAGGAAGTTTAGTAAGATTAAAATATTCATCACTTAGGGTTATTCTCCGCATGAATTAAAATGCTTAACAACTGTCTGTCCATCCGATATTAGCGGAAGCTTGAATGGCTAATTTTTCGAATCTAACTACAAAAATATAAGGACAATATCGCTAATGTCAGAAATAGACTACTAAACAGAATGAAACTGCTTTTCATCTATTTTTCTTCTAATTCAAAAAATAGTTACAAAATGCACAACTATTATTTAGTTATGTTGCACTTAATGGCAATATACAGTATGAGTCAAAAGTATGGATACACCCTGTTAAATTTTAAATGGATAAAGATAGAAAAATGAAACTCAGAACACCTTTCTAGGAAATAAAAGTGAACTTTTTAGTCACTATTACAACTTTGCCCATTTCCCCAAAATGGGATTTTTGGGGGGCAGCTCAAAATTTTTAAATATAAAGACCCATTAAGTGACACTTCATTTTAAAGTCCTTGATTAAAGAAGAAGAACAGTGGAAACCAGAGCTTTCTATCTCAACCCAGTACAAAATGGCAGCTCATTGAAATTAGGTAAAACTTCATTGAGGCAAAATATGAACATCCGCATTCAGGTGGTAAATAACCCCAATAGACAACCAATGAGCTGCCATTTTGTACTGGGTTGAGATAGAAAGCTCTGGTTTCCACTGTCCTTCTTCTTTAATTAAGGACTTTAAAATGAGGTGTCACTTATTGGGTCTTTACATTTAAAAATTTTGAGCTCCCCCCCCCCCAAAATCCCATTTTGGGGAAACGAGCAAAGTTGTAATAGTGACTAAAACGTTCACTTTTATTTCCTAGAAAGGTGTCCTGACTTTCATTTTTCTATCTTTATCCATTTAAAATTTAACAGGGTGTATCCATACTTTTGACTCACAGGTGCCTCAATGAAGTTTTACCTAATTTCAATGAGCTGCCATTTTGTACTGGGTTGAGATAGAAAGCTCTGGTTTCCACTGTTATTCTTCTTTAATTAAGGACTTTAAAATGAGGTGTCACTTAATGGGTCTTTACATTTATATATTTTGAGCTGCCCCCCAAAAATCCCATTTTGGGGAGATGGGCAAAGTTGTAATAGTGGCTAAAAAGTTCACTTTTATTTCCTAGAAAGGTGTTCTGAGTTTCATTTTTCTATCTTTATCCATTTAAAATTTAACAGGGTGTATCCATACTTTTGACTCACACTGTATAAAAAATCTTTACGCAGAGAAATTTATAACTCAGCTCAGATTTTCTTATCTAACATAGTATGAATAAATTATTTCATTATATCTACTACCATAAATATTAAGAACATTACTTCCCTTACTACAAGTTCCCACATTTTCTTTTACATTTAGTGATGAGTAGAAGATAAACAAATATGGCACAAATTGTCCGTATCACAAATGCTTTGTTTACTTGTTCATTATGATCTAACCAAATATCGTTATATAGTACTCTAGTTTATTTTCATGTAATATTTACTCGAGTCGGTAATAGCTAATTTTTAGAAATGGCAATTTGCAAATATTGTTCCCAAGGTTGAGATCGGAAATCGAATCGATAAACAAAAGCAGCAAAGGATATCAGAGCTTATTATGTTATTGTATCACCGATAATTACCTTTCCATACGTCAGAAGACATATTGATGTTAAATTTTAATATTTCTAATAGTTGTGCGTTTCTCAGTTGGTCGCACATGTCGCTATCAATCGCCGTGATGAAGTTGTGATTAATTAATAACTGGAAGTTCTCTTAACAATGTTTATCTTTGAAATTTATTCTGAGGTTTACAATATTAAGAGAATAAGGATTCAAGGAGTAACAGCAAGAGGGCAAGCTGATCATGTGAAAACCATGTACTGCAATACTGAAAAACGTAAACACGAAATGTACACTATAACCTACAATATATCTCTCTTTTATTATTTTTTAAAATTATTATTATATAGTGACCGAAGAAAAAATTAATGAAGCCGCAATGTCCAATTTGGACGGAAGTATAATTTAAGAAATAATAATGCGACTGTATTTACTACTGAAAATGAATTCATATGAAAGTTAATAGCAATTAGTTTGTTTTATTGTTTTGTGTTACAGCGTAATTAGTGAAGTTTAAAATGTATCAACTTTTAAAAAGAACTACAATGAAATATTAAAAGTAGGTTCAAATTTGTAACTTATTTCAGAATATTTAGATTCATGTATTTCACCGTGAGTGAAATGTTCTCTGAAAGTAAATTCCCTGTTGGCCTAGTTAATGGGTCATCGATTGGACAATTGGTACGACTGTACTTTAAATTCACATGAGACGCCGTTCTCCATCAGTTTATTTGTCTATTCGGTGTTTTATTTTACCTTACAAATATTTAATATAAATTTTGTTGAAAAATTGAGTAAAAAATAAAATAAAACAATACTTCGAAAAAAGCTGAGTCATTGATGGGAAAAATATACAATATTTAAATACACCTATTATTTAAAATATTTCAATATTTAGCGGTGATCACTGTAGCAACTAGTAAGCTACCTTCCATGAATAATTTCCCGTAAATCGAATTTCCCTCTCAACATAAAATATACAACAGTTAAACCGTGGTTCTTCAGAACTCACAACATTTTGATATTAGAAAAAGCTAACTTCTCATTCATTGGTTTTAAATTCGAAAAGTAGTTAGTATGTTGATAATACTCTTTTGAACATTAAAATTCCTACAATTTCCTTAAAAACAATTTGTTTACCAATTTTTAAGCCCTTAAACTTTGGTATAATAAATTTTTAATAAATCCTAAAATTTACAAATAATACAACACTTATTTTAATTAGGGGTATAGTCATTTTATAATGACAATATTGTACACTAATGTTATGTGAAATCTTCTCTAGGATTCACCTTCTCTGAGGACTTTCTTATATGGTTTTATTGAATATTTCGATTTCATTTATGGCGACTGTATTTTAGATGTTCCAAAGACGTAGACATCACCAAATAAAAAGCGGAAGAGAGGGTGTATATATAAAATGAATTTATTAACAAAGAACATTAATTTTCTTAAAAGTCACTATTTTTCTCGAAAAGGTAAAATTAAGGTCTCGAAAAATATAGGAAAGTAATATAAATTTAATGTTCAAGAAATCGAGGACTCCAAAGTTTTCTGAAAACTCAATTCTTAAAGGGAGAAAGTGACTACAATAAAAATATGTGATATAAATTATACTATAATTGACATTATAAAACTTATAGGTACGATTAGGGTCGGATAGAACGGAGAAACTAGACGTTCATCGAAGGACTTCCGCCAAATTGATTTAAATTTGTTTTCCAAAATACACAAACCATATCCTTTTATTATGACGTGTTGGTGATAATGAAACAAGTTATTATTGATGTATTAATAAATGTTTAGGTTGCAACGGCAGGGAGAGTATTGGGATTGCATTTGGGTCACGATTTGGGTGGTCCGCGGATCTACTTTGGTAATGTATTACCGGGTCCCGATCGCGTGGTAAAATTAATTAAGTACACTGGGTGAATCTCAACTTAGGCTAGCCATTTTTGACAAGTATTACTAGAAACTAATTTACTTAAAATAAGAGAATTACACTAATACTAATGTTAATATTAACTACACTGTATTGCAACAACATGTCGGTCTATAGCAGGGCCTAACGTAGCCGCGTATAGTTCGACTAATAATTATACGATATTCCAAAAGTCGCGATGCGCCCAGATATAAACCCAAGGGCCGAACGGCCCTATTCCTTTGGGTTTAGCAAGGCATAATAGAAATTTACCGCACTATGATATAATTAGGAGGATCGCTGAAGACGTCCTTAGTCACAGCTGTCTCGAGCACTACTCTGATCTTATCAGCTGGCCGGGCGGATATGTCCAGATTCACGAAGGGGAGGGGGAGTAGTGGTAATCACCACAGTCACCCCCTCTAACCAAAAAAAAACCCCAAAAAAAGAAGCGCCGTGCGCGGGACGGGAGTGAAGGTATGGGGATGGGACAAGGTATAAAGTTAGTCAGTGTTAAGTGACATTGTCATAGTGGTCAGCTCGCGTAGAAAAAAATTAAACGCGAACACTTACACGCGAAGTGCTCGCCCTAACGACTGTAACTTAGAACAAACTGGAAGCCTAAAAACCACTGAATGAAAGGGCAGAGTTGACAGTAAATTTTATAATTGGGGTAAAAGGAAGAACCGATATGGGTAAAGGAGAAAAAAAAGGAAGGGGGAAATCCTCCCCCGGTGCCAGGAAAAAAAAATTATAATTTTTTTTTTTTTTTATTTTTTTTTTTTATATATACTAACTGTCTGGTCTGAAGGTGTACAACTTTCGTACAATATAATATAATGTAAATATGACTATATTTAATTTAAAAAAAAAATTTATTTATTTTTTGTACCCAGTTTTTTTTTTTTTTTTTTTTTTTTTTAACTGGGGTTACTTAGAAGGTAAGGTAGAAATAAACAGAAAGATTATGCCGCGAAATGAGGCTGTGGAATTGAATGGGATTGCTATGGGATAGGATTAGCCGTACAATTGTGTATTAAAACTTAAACTAAAAGTGGTTTGTTAACAAAAAAATTTGAAAATGGCTGATGGAAAACTGAGTAAAATGCAGGGTGGAAGAGAGTTTAGAGAAGTATGGTGTGCAGATTGGAAGAATAAACAAATGGGAATGGGTGAAAGAACAGGCAAAAAAGGTATATTAGTGAGCCACGCCTTAGGTAGTATAGTAACCGAGTCCCGGAGTTGTCACATGAAGCTCTTATCCAAACATTGTACATATTGGCACAGGAACTAAGAAATAGGTCTCCCAATTAAGATGCAATTCCCAGTAAACAGGTAGGAGGCACTGATGACGTCATTTATGAATTGTTCACTGTAGCAGCCAAAAGAGCGTATAGGCAAAAATACCTTAATGTCATCCATTATAGCGAAGCGTAACCCTGGAGACTCTCTGGTACCTTTCTATATATTTGGCTTTAGGCGAGATTTGGCTCTGATTTTCATCCTGTTGATTTGGTTTTAAAAATGAAGAAGGTGGGTGGTTTAAAGAATCGGAATAGGATATTGATAACGAAAAATGAGGTGATGTTCACAAGTGGGTTTTGTAAGGTGTAGATCTGTAGTTTGGTTAAATTTCAAGGTTACTTACAGTCTCATTTTACAGGTTAAACGGTTCCTTATAAACTAAAAAAAAGTTTGTAATTAAAATTTTGTGTAACGGTGTCATTTTACAAGTTAAAGGATTCCTTATCAACTAAAAAATTAAGTTTGTAATTGTTACATTAAGTATGGTTGTGGTGAAGATGAAGGGTGCTTAATTATCTACGAGCCACTTATCGTTAAATTTTCGTTTTTTTTTTTTTTTTTTTTTTTTTTTTTTTTTTTTTTTACACTTTGTTTTATTTATTATTTATTTTTTTTATTGTTTATATATAATTTTTTTATTTATTTTTATTATTTTTTTTTGTGGCATTTAAATTACTACAATAAATCGATGGGATAGGCAATCACAATACTGTTGCCCATGCCATGATTGTAAGACCCACGGATCAGATACTTAAAGAAAACAAATTCGTGATTTTCACTAATAATTAGTGGAAATACACTAGATATTAGGTGATAAATTGAACTTGGAATGATATCGCTTATTAGCGATAAAACCTATGAAATTTCAGCGGGTTGAGCAGAGGTTGTAGAAAAAAGATTAAGAGTTGGTTAAGTGGGAAGTAATGGAATGAGCTACATGACCCTAACAATTAGGCTAATTTATAAATATAAATATATATCTGATACCAAATATATAACAACTTATGTTGAACTTGATCAAACACAAAAGGCAATTAAAATGCCAAAGAGAAAAGAAAACTTACAACTCGTCCTACACCAACCATAGACAAAAATTAATAACAAACAACCATAAGAAAAATACGAATGCTTGACCACTGACAAACTTTTTAAATTTCGCTCATAGAACCAAAAATTATTAGTAGGTCAACAAGAGGCTTAAGGAGTTGAAGGAAGGAAAGGGGGAGTTAGAGCTAGGTAAAGTCGCAGCAATAAGGTTCCCTGGCTTGGTCGGCATCGTGCTGAGGGGCGTTACAGCCGACCAAAAGCCAGAGGTCATACATATGCCGGTAGTTCTAGGATTGAAGTTACTTAACGAAAATTTAAAAAAAATTTGTGCACATACAGTAGTAGGGGGGGGGGGAAACATTAGACAATTGAATTTAAAAAAAAATGGTTAATGCCAACACCATTAATACAAATAACTCACACATATAATTATACAATTTAATTCCTTAAACTAGAAAGACCAAGATTGGTGATAGAAAAAAAGGAGGTAAGTGTAGTGTGTCAAGGGGTGGAATGTTTGAAAGGAAGTAAGGGTTTATAAGGATAATAATAAGGTGGGGGTATATAAATGAGTGATGAATGAGGTTTGAGAGAGGAAGCTCGGACTACTCCGGATTAGTCGTTATGCCGTGCCTGGCGGATCGGTCGGGCGACCCAAGCGAGGGGAAGGCACCACAAAAAAAATATATTGGGGATAGGAAAACAAAAAAGACTTAAAAAAAACCAAATCCCCAAAAGTAAAAAAAAGTGTAATACCATTCCATTCACAAGGGAAGGCCGACAAACCCGAGGCTGCATTGAGCTTGCCCTCTCGGTGGTGTGTATAAAAAAAAAGGCGGACAATCCCTAAATGGTCGCATCCACCAAAGCGCCGTTTCGTAGAGGTGCGCCCTTAGCAAGGACGCACCTTAGCCATACTGGGCCCGCATGGTAGACGAAACCAGAATAGGGGGGTGGGGTTATGGAGTGAATGGTAATAGATGATATAGGGAAAGTGTTTTCAGTGATGTGACAATTATAAGAGGAAGAAGAAGGAAGAATTGAAAAAGAACTAAACTAATATCACCTAAGCCGGTTGAGACTGGCCCAAGTGTAGAGAAAAAAGTGTAAGGCGGTATATAGGGTGTAACACTTCTATTTAATATTTGGGGTGGAAAAATCTCTTTAAGTGGGATATATGGGCTGTGCGAACCTGTCTACCAGAGGTGGGGTCGATCAGCGCCACGGTCACGGGGGAGGTAAATGCACCGATAACTAAGGGACGGGACCATAAGGGTAGCAGCTTGGCATTGACCCTGTTGGTGGCATTACTGAGGTGATGTTCCCTAAACATAACCCAATCGCCTACCTGGTATGGGTTGGGGTGTCGGTGTGCGTCGTTAGTGACCTTGCGCGCGAAATGAGTCTTGGTGAGGTGGCGAAGAGCTGACGACCAAACGTCCTCGTTGGTTAATAAAGGTGGGGGTGGAATTAATTCGTCCAAATTCCAGGCCAATTGGAGAGGGTCACGGATATGGTGTCTTAAAAACAAACCCGCTGGGGAATTTCCTGTGCTGGTATGGGTGGCTGTATTAAATGCTAGCTGGAACCAGTGAATGAATTGGTCCCAACCAGTTTGGTTTTTTGCAAGAAAAACGCGAAGGGCGACCTTTAGATTTTTATTAACCCTCTCAGCATGAGAGGGGTTAGGGTAATAGGGGGAAGTAGAAATATGTTTTATTCCTAGTTCAAGGCACATTTGGCCCATAGCGGCCGACTTGAAGCTTGGCACGTTATCAGTGACTATAATTTTGGGAAATCCGAATACGCCGAAAACATTTTTAGTCAATATGTTAATTGTCGTTTGAGTTTTAGTGTTACGGGTAGGGAATAACAAGGTGAATTTAGAAAAAGCATCAACCACAGTTAGTAAATATTTATTACGGTTTTTACTCGCGGGTAACGGTCCAATGTGGTCGATGTAAATACGTTCGAACGGGGCGGTGGGAATCTCGGATGATTGAAAACCAACACGAGTGTTCTGGGCCTGTTTGGCCCTTTGACACTGCACGCAGGCTTTCACTCTTTGGGTTATTTGATCCTTGAGATCTTTAGCCCAAAAGTGTTTCGACACACGGGCCAAGGTTTTGGCAATACCAAGGTGGGCAGAAATGGGAAGTTCATGATAAAATTTGAACACCATGTCGGTTAACCTTGACGGCAAGACCACTCTCCCTGTGCGCTGGCCTGGGGCCCGATGTAGAAGTGTGTGTTGGATAATTGAAAATTCACTTGGGAGTGGTTTTGTCTTCATAATTTTAGACAGGGTAGGGTCTTCACGTTGATGGATATGGATATCCTTAAACGCTGTGGGCAAGGTTGTCAGAAAACATATAGTTGAATTGGACGAGGGGGTAACAATAGGTGCTGAAAAAGGAATAGCTGTAGGGGCGGAAGGTTCAAAAAGTCGTGACAAGGAGTCTGTTGGACCGAAAACTGAAAAGAGTTGATAAATTCTATCCAACGGGCCAGTTTCCCCACTTGCCGAGGATGATTTAACAGCCAGGAAAGTGCGGAATTATCCGTGAATAATTGGAAATGCCTGTGTTCCAAATACTGTTGGAACTTGGTTAAGGCAAACACAATGGCGAGGCACTCTAATTCCATAGTGGAATAATTAATTTCATGGACACTGGGCGAATCTCAACTTAGGCTAGCCATTTTTGACAAGTATTACTAGAAACTAATTTACTTAAAATAAGAGAATTACACTAATACTAATGTTAATATTAACTACACTGTATTGCAACAACATGTCGGTCTATAGCAGGGCCTAACGTAGCCGCGTATAGTTCGACTAATAATTATACGATATTCCAAAAGTCGCGATGCGCCCAGATATAAACCCAAGGGCCGAACGGCCCTATTCCTTTGGGTTTAGCAAGGCATAATAGAAATTTACCGCACTATGATATAATTAGGAGGATCGCTGAAGACGTCCTTAGTCACAGCTGTCTCGAGCACTACTCTGATCTTATCAGCTGGCCGGGCGGATATGTCCAGATTCACGAAGGGGAGGGGGAGTAGTGGTAATCACCACAAGGTGACTGGTAAGAAAGTCTATATTAATAAAATATCTAATTTGTATGTTAGAGTACGCCTTTAAATATGTTACAAATCACCCATGAACAAACATTAATACAATACAACATTTAACCCACGTGACTTTGAAATGTAAAGTTTTCATTAAATATAACATACTACTCAGAGTTCGAAAACAGACTTTACAAAGTAGTAAGGAATACCATTCTTAGATACACATTTTAAATGAATACTTCTATCTTAATTAACAGTTCAATTCTAGCAATTATAATGCTGTTTGCAAACAATTAAACATTGTTTAATATTTGTTTTTTAAATTGTAGTATAAACAATAAATTATGAAAAGTTGTTTTAATTCCATATAAACAGACTAGTAATTTTCAACACGACAAATCATGTACTCACACCAGAATTAAATAATAGGTGGTATTAAATGAGAGAATTGGAATATACCATAACACAACACCGTCGAATGTGTTATTTAAAATGTCTATAATAAAAAAGTGTTTTCTACACGTCATTACTTTAATCTGGTTTACCTAAATAATTACTTTGTACTTAAAAACCTGCAACCTTTGAAGCTTCACTTCAAAACTGACGCCTCACTTTACACCACTTGTATAAATTTAAAAGAAAGAAAGAATATTAATAATTTGGAAATAATATTAAGTAAAAACGATGATACGATATCCTTTTCTAATAATGTAAAATTTTGATATGTGTGCGTGTATACATGATTTTATATTTGTTTTAAATTTATACATATTTAATATTTATTAAAATTCTATTCACAAAAAACACATTTAGTATTGAAATGAAATTTCATGATAGGGTAATAGTATTTCGCAAGAATTCACAACCTTTCACATTGACCACTGGGCAAAAGGTTTACTGTTAATCCGTGTGATATTTTAAGTACTTATTTTGGACTGAATACGCCAAATTTGTGCCTTCTGCTGTTATTGTTAAAACATTTTTATAGGCCAAAGTATTTAAATGGTTTTATTCGGTTGTTATTTATATAAGAAGATCCTGGCGACAACACTCCCATATTTTCGTAATGAAATATATTACATATTTTAATGTTTATGAAACTCAATTTACTTAAACAATTCAAACCAATACTGTTTATCAACTCATTAGGATTCGGAACTTACCTACGTTGTCAACCAAACGTTGAAATAATTACTATTCCAACACATAATTCAATGAATTTAAGAAAAATACCAGTAAAATACATGAAAAGAAATACCTTTTCACGTCCATTTAAATGTATAACGTTGGATCATAACTGTACAAAACGAGTAAATTAAGTTAAACCAAAATATTCAAGAGGCAAACGGTAATGTTATTAAATATTTAAATTAAACCTAATATTTGTATACAGATCATGGATTTTTCTCAGATTTATGTTAGTAATTTTATTACTAACGTCTATATAAACTATGAATATTTATTGAGTTGTATAAATTTAAAATTTGAAAGTCATTAAACCAAGTATTTAAGGTTATCAATAAAAATCAGTGGTTGAGAAATATGTGTTTTTAGTTGTTTTGTAACATTTATTTTTTCTATTCATAACTGCGAATGCAAAATATATTACTCGAATTAAATATTATTTAAAACGATTTTCATCTTTAGTTTATTGCTTTAAGTAGAGTCTTGAATTTAACTAAAAACAATATTTTTAAACTTATCAGGAAAACTTTTCTATTGTAAAAGAGCTTGTATTCCATATGGAATAATTTAACGTGCTTATTTCAACCGGAATATTACATGAATATTTAAATAAAATTTGAAAGTTACCATGACAATGATTACGTACGTATTAACATTGTTTGGTGTTGGGAAATCTCGGTTACAAACATATGCAGATGATAAAATTGAATGTATATTTTATGAATAATATAAATAATAAATAATAGTGCCTGAGTTGACCACTTTATTTTGTTTGTTTGTTACAACCTATACGATGATAGATTATTTAATTATTTAACTCAAATGAAATGTATGGAACGAAGTTCATTTGATAACGGTCGTCATAAAGTTATAATTCGACCGCTTGAAAATATAAATTCTCTCTGACGTGTTAATAATTTCTTAACTTTTATAATAGAGAGGAAATCATTGCTATTTCTTTAATAGTCCCTCTTTTTACAATGGTAAACTCATTATTATAGAAGATCTTTAATAAAATTAAAATTTTATAAACAAGGGTTTTTGAATTTTAGATTTTGAAACGTTGCCATTTTGAAACGGTTTAACGAGTCTTCCAGGTTCAAAATAGCTAAATGTTTAAACTCGTCAAAGTCAGTACAATTAATCATATATATTTGAAATAAAATTGATGGTGAAATTTTACTATCCAACTTATTTTAAGAAATATATTTAGTTTATAAAATAAAAATTGTCCTACTCACACTTCAATAAATTAAAAACAGTTTTGTACTGAAGTACAGTAGTTATATTTGATACCAATAATGGTAATTTATATAATATCTTGTGAATAAGTAATCAGTAATAATTTTATCATGGTAATAATTTTAAAAAAAAAGACAGTTTGCATGTCAGAAACAAAAATCTCACTAAAAACTAGGTTGTGAAACGATTTTAAAATCAATTATCATATATATATATATATATATATATATATATATATATATATATATATATATATATATATATAATCATCATTATGTACAAATAAACTACTGCTTTATATTATGTATTTTACAGAGAATTTATATTAAAATGTAATAACTTGATGTTCTGTCATCCATAGAGTTGACATATTAGAACATAATCTTGCGTTAGTGGCTAAATTAAGTTATTATTGTTTCCAGATTCGTCTTCCAGAGTCTGTACATTAGGTAATTATAACTGTTTGTACACTTTTATTTGGCAAAATATTTATAATACTCTTTATAACTTGATGGGTTTGTGATTTCAAAGTGGTTGCTTGCGTAACGTTATAATTGTTGTTGGCGACAATCAAATATCACAAAATATTTCAACTACACAATATTCTACGACAGTTTATAAAACTAACTATTTATGGTTACAAGACAAAAAGCAGTTTGTGCAACAATTACTTTTTTGATAACTAATAACTATTGATTATTAAATTTAATGTTTTTATCAATATCAAATTTACAATTAAACTCATAAAATTACTGTTATGTTGGGTTTTAAAAGGCTCTTTTCAGAGACAGGTCCTGGTGTGTTTCTTTTTATCCATAGACGCAACTTTTTAACTCATTAAGGAAAATAAACTTTTTCTAATAATCGAATTGCGAATACTTCAAAATTTATTACGGTTTGTTTGAAACTAGGGAAATAATTACTTCAAATCTGTTAAAAATAAGGTAATCTAGAATGTATGTACATATAGTTCTTTATATATATATATGAAACAGTGGAGAAAATGGGATAGATATTGTTTATATTAATATGTAGATTATTATAAAACTTATCCGTATCAGAATAAAAAGGTATCAGGATGTTACAGTACTTTTATTCAAGTTGGAAGAAAGTATGAAACAATTCTTACCGGCTCCATCTGGTACAGGATGTGATTGACTATGGGAGCCATGAACCAAGAAAGCACGAGAGTTTGAATATCGCGTATAAATACGATGTCACCGACTAAGCGATTTTCAAACAAAGTACCTAGTACCTATATTTAAAGTTTCAGAATAAATTAAATAACATTTACTTGAAATCGTAATACTATATTTATTGATAATTGTCAATTCCATATTCCATTAAAAAAAAATTAATTGCTTTGTCTAATTTATAATCTGAATTATACTTATCGGTTGTTAATAAGTTCAATTCCGTGTTGTTATATAAAATCTAAACATTTTTTGAAAAGTCAAACGGTAGATTTTGTAACGATTAAGTGCTGATAATATATTCCACACATTCACGAATTTTTATTAGTATAACCGATGTCATAAAAAGATTGTTAACCTATTTTTTTCCATGTAGAAAATTATTAACTTCATAATTATCGTAATATCTCCAAAAGTTACAATAATCTTTCTCAATTCACAAAATTTATATAATTTATTCTCTAACGAATCATGTACATCTAATATACTCGCAATAGACAATGCATACAACAGTTCCTATACATTTTATAGAGATTAAATTTAAACTAATTAAGATTTTGTCCAAACGATATTAATATAATATATAAATGTTGAGTTTAATAGCACAATCCTGAGATTGCAGCGCACACACTCATTAAGTAGATTACATGAATGCTATTAGGATTAAGGGATAATAATTCTCTTCACTGGTAAAAATGAATTTAAATTACATTATGACTTTAAAAAAACTAATTACACTACGTGTAACATATTTGCTCTTGGTAAAACAATTTAATTATACATACAATTGCCATACAATCCGCCTAGTTGGCTGTCAGAGGTATGTTGTTTTCCATTAAGAAACAAATTTACTGTCGACAAATTGAGGTGTCTCTGTGGGATTTTATGGATGAATAATAATTTTCTCACCTGGCTAATTGAGAACACGCTTGTATTTTTAGAAAACCAAGTAATAAATAAAACATTCTGGTCGTAAATACCGTTTTTGTTCGAGTAATACATACTCATATTGTGAGTAATAATTTTTGTTCAATGTTTGATTTAATCGTAAAAAATAATGTCAGAAAAACAAATATTTTTAAAGTTTAACTCATATAACATCAAATGAATTTGTCGATAATGTCAAAGAAGAGAAAATCGAATATTCTAATTGTTATTATCTCAAATATTATTTTAAATTTAATAAATATAATACAAGGATAAAATATAGCAATAAAGCTTAAAGTTTCAAAATATTTTAATAATATAATTGATCTACAATTGTTTCGCCTTGCGGCATCATAGGGCAACATTGAGCTACATTGTTGCCCGATGATGCCGCAAGGCGAAAGAATTGTAGCTCATTTATATTATTAAAATATTTTGAAACTTTAAGCTTTATTGCTTTATTTTAACAGTGAATAATGAGTTTCAACAAGAAATATCTGCTGTTACCTAAAAAATAAATATAATACAGTAAAATTATCTTTAAATATACAAAACAACTACTTACACATAAAAATAAATGATCATTTTCATTTTTGACATTACGGAAATTAGATATATATATAATAAAACCCAAAACTCGTTTAATATTTATAGGAACCCAAATTTAAGTTTTACAAACACGTATAAAGTTACAAATATACTCGTATATTAGTAATACAATATATCTACAAAAAGTTAGCACCAGTCTAATTTAAAAGTATATTCATAATCTAGTATATACGAAGTTCCGGGTAGCTATGGTAATAGTAAAACAATTCAACTGCCAATTTTAATTGATCTTGAAGATTCGTAGTATCAGGAAATAAATTATGTGATTTTTGACATGCCGACAGTCCGTCGTCGTTGTCGTTGTTGTGGTCACAGCAAATAATATAGACGCCACAATTCACTCTTATTAGTACTCTATTGAAATTTAGAGTCAAATATAAAATGGAAAAAAAACCTTTAAAACAGTTGTTCGTTCATATCCCGTGTGTTATTCAACTTAATGAACAAATATTACAGAATTTCATGTTTTAAATGAAGAATTTATAGTAAAAAAAATCTTATTTTGAAAACAGGTCTGCCAAGGTTAGGTTAGGGATAATATATATATAAAAAATATAATTATTTTTTGAGATAAGAGATCTATCAGGTCCGAGGAGTCACTGCATGATCTTAGTGCGTTCAGGCTTATTCATAAATTCACAGCCAGGGACAAAACTCAAACTAACGGACTTCATAGAGATGTTTCAATACATAAACATCCACCAGGATCATGAACACACACGCACGCACGCATGCACACACACGCTTCTACTTTAAAATTTAAAAAATATATATATAATTATTAATCCTCAGTGTTTAGTTAATTATAATTATTTATAATGAACTTCAATCAATTTTTATACTAGTATTTTGCAATAATAATTGGACACTGATATCTGTAGAATTTTCTTCATTTACTTTGATCAGATGTGTAACTTCTGGGAGCATACCGTAAATCACCTATTAGGTACCATACTGCTTATACACTTTCAAAAGTCCCTTACCACACTTGGAAATAAACAAAATAACAAAAAACAAATTTTTTCGTTAAAAGTAAAATGTTTATTCCTATTAGACCCTTATAGCTATTACAACAACAAAGTTGTCATCTTCAGAGGGAATCTTAACAAAGACCCTTTGCTCTTTGCTTTTACTTGAGTCTTTGTTAAGATTCCTTCTAAAGATGACAACTTTGTTGTTATAATAGCTATAAGGGTCTAATAGGAATAAACATTTTACTTTTGACGAAAAATTTTGTTTTTTGTTATTTTGTTTATTCCCAAGTGTGGTAAGGGACTTTTGAAAGTGTATCTGTATATATTGTCACCACAGTGCTCTGGTCTTTGTTTGCCATACTGCTGACAAATATTTATATAATTTATTATGTTATAACCATTGTTGTTTATGTTTTAAAAAATTAATTACATTAGTATTAATAATTAAGAAAATGTTTGAAAACACTTTTTAATAACAGCTTAAAATCAAATTATTGTGATTTAAAATGAAACATTTATTAAAATAATGACTTGACCACAAACAATGACCAGAAATATATAGGATTAGAAAAGAATAACTTACAATTATACCGGCCTTACATTTATACTGAATGTATATATTCTCAAACGAAGGAGAATTGTTTAAAGTTAAACATTAATGACTTACTGAACACAATTTGCAGAATGTGGACATCCGACTTAGAATAATAATTGATTTAACTATATTTGGAAAAGAGAAAACAACAGAATATGCTAGTTTGAAATGAATAAAAATAATAGTAGCAGGTATTTGCAAATAGTCATTACGTAACAAATAAGAGTTCTTGAAATTCTCATTTCTATCAATTTAAAAATTAGCATTAATTGAGTTAATTATTAATCAAACTTTTTTTTATATCAGAAACGTTACATTTAATAGATTCTGATTCAGATATACCCTTAAAAAATAAAATTTTAAGGATAATGTGTGTCTATTGATGAAGAAATACCCAATATTCTAGAAGGGAAAAGGAATTCGAGGTTTTGTTTCAGAATCTCCAGGAATTTGTTTTGCAATTCCACTGCACCTGTCATTAAATCACAAAGTAAAAAAAATAATAATAGTCTAAAGTATTACAACTGAAATTATTTTTATCATTATTAAACTCAAATTATTTTCGTAAAGTTTTTATAAAAATGTAGCCTCCCAATTCACGAACTAAAAACAAAATTAACCTAAATAGTTAAACACCTCAATAATAAATTTAAAACTTAATGACATACATAAATAGTGGGGTGGACTTCTAAAATATCATTTCAAATTATTCAAAGATTTTGAAAACTCCTATTAGGAATATAAATTTAGTAGTATTATTTTAAACTGCACTATATTCCGAAATAATAAATAGCAATAGGTAATATGCATTGAAAAACAAAAATTAATTATATGTAGCATATTACAACTACTTGCCAGCTAGAATTTACTGTTTTAGAATTATCATTCTCTATCAGAATTTAAATAAGACAACACACCCTTGTTAATAATATTTGTTTTTCTTTTTACATGTTATTACAATTTTTGTTTAGCTAGTGGTTTTTATTATATTCCTTAATTAAATTCCTTTTTTCAAATTAGGCATTCGGTTTTGTATTAAATATGGGTTTTCAATACTTTTGAATTAAAATGGTTTGCTATAAAGTTTTCTTTTAATATACCTAAATATTGAAATTTTTTAAAAGAATAAGGAAATAATTATTAAATTTATAAATTATGTGAAAATTATTATCTTATTTTTTAAATATAAAATTCTAGGAAGAGGAATGATAAATAAATTGCAAAAATATGGTTTTTGGATACATCTGGCTGCAATAGAGTGAGAGCAGACGTAGTGTTTATGACAGACATAAAATTAATTATAGGACGACCTCGCAATAACGTGTGGCAGCGTTGTGCTTGATTAAAGACTGCTTCAGCACGTGTATTAGACAGGTCAAATACTTGGTGAAACTGATGGACTGTAATTCTGCTTAGTTTATTAGAAAATATATTTTCCATCATTTTAAACAAAAATGGGTATAAGATAGTTTAAAACAAATCTTATTTATCGGTTCTTAGCGATTAAAGTAATAAAACTTTGCATTTAATTTTTCTTTCTCTACAGTCCTTCATATACACGAAATAATAATAATTTTATTTTTTAATATTATATTATTATTAAATACGTCCGAATATATATATTCGTGGTGGATTACAGTTTTTCTTCGAAAAGTCTAATTTCATAATAAACTCTAAATAAAAACAGAACATAGTGATAATTTTAAACTAAATCTAATTTTCTAAATCTTGTAGTTCGCAACAATTTATTTTTTGAAAAATATTTGCACCACAAGACAAATCTGGTCTAAATAATTGGAGTCATCATTATGAAATGTTATTTCTTTTTTCGGATCATTACACATTTATTCCCCAGTAATCTACGGAATGATTATTTGATAATATGGGTTGTGACATCTAATTTAGGAAACTACTTGATTATAAGCCTTCTTTTTTAAATATTGGTTTTATTTTTGTCTTATTATTGTTTTTGTTTTAAATTTAAATATTTGTTTATATATAAACAAAAATTTGTATATACAGTTTGTTTTTTCCAATACATGTGCTAGTTTGCATTGAATGAATTTTGTAGGTTTCAAATTAATGAACCCTAATTAATTAGAAGCAGTAGTACACGAGTAGTATTGTGATTTACTATGTTTTTACAACGGGTAATACTAACAGAAAGACAGTAAAACGTTAATATGTATTTAAAGTAAATGTAAAGATGGATATTATAATAATTTATTGATGCTCACGGTGTTTCTTCAAAAAATTTAATACTTTGAAATTCTAAAGAAAATAAAGTTAAGATGTAAAGGGGGTTCCAAAGTAAGCAGAAATAACTTAAAAGGCTTTCAGATAGTAAATATCATCATCTGCCTAAAGTGTTAAGACAAAAGTAGTTAACCTGCCCCTTGCAACATCTTAACATTACCACTTACAATTAACTAAAATAATTAAAATTTGTAATGAATACGTACTTAATACGTGATTTAATCATACGTATATGTTAATAGATTCTATAAACAGTGAGATAAAATAAACAGATATATAATAATATGAGAGACAGTAATCATGAAGGATTATATTCCATCTTGTTTTTTAGAATCTTTTTATTGGTTATAAAAAGCAAAATAGGATAGAAATATATTGAATATAACCTATAAACCTACGAATGTACAGATTGGTACATCTGTCCAAAACAAATTACTTTGACGATTATGTTAATCATTTTACATCTTTGGGTCAGTGCCGTATATGATTATATGTGTGTTAAAGTAGAATATCTTTAAATTCTGTACAGCTTTAGCAGACACAGGTCTACTAGTATAGGACATCTCGTGTAGAAGAGTTTTTAAGAAGGAGACTAGATACCATGGCCTTGTTTATCTTTTAAGTCCAGAATCAAACACACTTAAAAATCATGAAAGTAAATCCTTTCTCGACTAAACATTGCGTGACTAAAAGGTATCTTAATTTAGTAGAAAACAAACACATATAAAGTGAATCAAATGCTTTCTAGTATTAATAATAATTCTATGTAATTGTTAATGTGTTAGTAAGTAACATCTTTAGGTTAGTTTTTGTATAACCATCAAATTATGTTACCATTTATTCCAAGGAGAAGGAACACATGTCATGTTTTGTGTATTTTTTCTTCAAAATAAACATATTAATATTATTATTATATGCTACTCGTAAAAAAATAACACCACTGCCTTTTTTCTCTGTTTGAAGTTATTTGTTAATGATGGAAGTTCAATTTGATTATTATACATTTTTTGGACATTTGCCACCATTTGTGTGTTAGGTATAATATTTATCATTGCCTAATATTTATACCACTGCCTTAGTATAAAACTATTTATACTAATATACAATTCAAATAAATTGAAAATTTCTTAAAACTTTTGTTGTTTTAAAACGTTATAAACCGTGCGGCCTTCGGCGCATTAAATATAAGAAGAAAAGGGTATAAAATAGAGACCCCTTAAAATTTGAATAGTCTAGTAACGTCTGGATTAGAGAAGAAAATAAAAGTTGATCTGGTTTTTCGACACTACACAAAAACGTTGTATATACTGTTAGATCCGCGTGATTACCACATCCTTACTCAATATGAGATCTTGAGAGGAGAAGAATTAAGTTAATGTATGAAGGAGTAATTAAAAATAAAAAAAAACTCTCCGTTTTAATATCAATAAATGTTTGTTAAATATTGCTTAATTAATTGACTTTCCATCATTTTGTAGATGTTGTAAAAATAAAGTAACTAATATAATATGTAGAATATATTTTTGGTGTTAAAATGCAATCAAAATAATTGTTAAAAAATACGTAGGTTCATAAAAATCAATTCTTATGAGATTAATATTCAAGAAATAACTAGATGCTGGTTCTTAAACTGAAGTACTTAGAAGCAAATAATAAATTTCCTCAATATTTGCCATTGAGTTTATAAATTTTAAATAAAAGTAAATTTTCAAAAGTACAATCATAATTGTTTGCAAACGGTTTTCCAGATATTATAACCTGAAGCTTGGAACATCATTATGTCCTTTTATGGTAATCAACACTTGGAGAAACTTAATTTCTAATTGAAATAAAAAACAAATTTCCAAACAATAGAAACAAAAAAAACTGGATTTAGTTATAGTCCAGTACTGGGATTGTTTGTGTCTACTTGACAACTGACGGTTATCGAAACGACAACTCGGGTTGTATTGTGTAAAGTGTTTTTTCTAGAAAATTTTGTTTCATTTCGTATTTTTTTTCTCTGTGTTGGTGCTCATTCTTAACAGCTCTCTCTCACTCTTTAGTTACATTTTAATAGCGTTTAGTGTTTAAATTAAATACCTATACTATGTTTTGTTATGTGTTAAAATTTTCGGGTGAAATTTTAATTTGCCATATTGGGTTTGAGGCATTTTTCTTTATTTGTCATTGTAGTGTTTTGATACATGATTTATCATCGATTTTCAACCTAGTGTACAGTGACATAAAAATGTGAATTACATCAACGATCTTCATTGATTCTTGAAAAAGCACAGGAAATGTTCGAAATTTTTCCTTATCCTAAATATTGTCCATTTAATATTTTAGTTTTGTGAAACGTAAGTTATTGCACCAGACTTTGATTTTCACCTCAGTGCAATAGTGTAAAACTCTTATTACATCTTAAAATATCTTCAAATTGTTTTTGAACAGATTGTTAAATAGAAAACCAAGAAACTTTTTATTACTTATAAATCAAGTCGTACAATTATCCTGTTCTATTTCAGTAGATGTTCAGACTTTGATCCGCCATAATATTGATAGTAGTAGATCGGTTTATAAATAAATATCGTGTATTCATAACAGGTTTGAGTCTATTTTCTTAAACTATTCTACTATTCTCGTTCAAAGATCTTTAATATCTGGAACTTTAGTGTTATAAACAAATGATTTTAGGTGTTCTCATAGACTATAAATCTTGAGTAGTCAAAACCCGGACATCTAGAAGACAGTTGCAAATGAATTCGTCGACAGATCCACATATTAGAAAACTTTCGGTCCAATTACATGACTCGGAGATAATAATGGGGAGGAGCACCCTACTGTTTGAAAATAATATTATCTTCTTGAAATTCATTCGAGAACTTTAAAACTTGATTTTCAATCAAGGGAATAATAGTGTATAAAAAAAAATTGTAATAACATTCTTCTCACATTTCCAACATACAAAATAAGTTATTTTAAAAAAATAATTAAACTGCTGGAACTCGCTGAGTGAACGTCTCACTGGATCAAGATATAGAGGGAAGATTACAATCCCTTCTGTTCAAAACCTGGACGCAATTAGGGGGACATTAATTAATTAAATATATTTACTTTTCATCGTTCCATGTGTAGTGAGAAAAATTGTACTTATTACAGAACAATAATTGAATGCAAATACAAAAAATTGTAAACTGTGTGAAGAATACCTAGTCTCTAGGATCACTAGAACACTAGGCCATTGGCCAGTATAAAATGGCATACATATGAGAAAGTTATCGCGAAAACCGTAACACAAAACACGTCACATCATATTGAATGCGTTGTTGACATGAGTTAATGTCACTGAGAAGCTCAGATAAATAATTTAGAGTAACCTACATTTCTATGGCATGTTCTGCGCTTCGTTTATATAAGTGATTTATCTTATTATATTACAAATTATGTCTGACAGTTTAGTTGAAATTGATGTTATGAAATTCCTGAGACAAATATCGCGTTTATACAGAACGTTCAAAGTACAGTAGACTCGAAGTATTGAGCTAAGAGATAATATATTGTCTTTACGTTCGCCACCAGAATGTGTAACTCTTTATTTAAAAATATAAAAACTTAAGTTTTCACAAATACACTTTATTAAAATGATAAACTTGTACATTCCATGACTGTGATTGTCTGTTAAAATGTTGTTTTTAGTTATATTTCCCAGCAACCTAAAGCGTATCGAAAAGTAATATCCATATATTATAATTCCATACCACTCACTGTTCAAAATCTGTTTTTAAGAGAATTTTATTTTATTAACTATAAATAATATTAGTTTAATCCGAACAATATTTCAGAGTATTTTGTTATCTCTATTTCACTTAGTTATATCATATAAGACTTGAAAAAATGAGTCAGCGATAATTTGATCACGATATCGTCCTTTGAATTGTGCCTTCGCTAGGTATGTATACTCAACCCAGAAGTAACTTATTTATGAGACAGTATAAGTAGTTTTATCAATATTTTTTATTTATTTTTTTTCACACGTTTACATTTTACTTTTTATATATTTATATATTAATTAACAGATCTATATTGTTTTAGCCAAGAACTTCAGGAAAGATGCCATCTATTTTAGGAGAATTTGTAATTTACTTTGCTTTGTGTGTTACCAATATTTTTCAGTACCTTTAGTAATATATTCTAATATATGAAGAGGTCTATGTGCCAGACTTGATGAAGTCCTGATATATACTTTAAATACATGTAAATTAATAGCAGTTCAAAAGTGCATTGAATATTATCACTTCTAGAAAGATTAAATTCTCCAGTCATATAATATACATACAAGAAGATGTGATTTCATTATGCAGGATGAAATTATTGGAAAGAGATAAAACTGGATTGATAAGGATTACACTAGAAGAACGTTAGTAAAATACAGAAAGGACCAAATTTGAGGAAAATCGATTGATGTAGTTAATTTAAAATAAAAATATATTTATACATAAAATGACCTAAATTTAAGGAATGGAAGGGCTTATTTGGTGTATGTGTGGGTGTATATATTTATATAAATTATGTGTTTGATTAACAATTATTGTTATTATACATATAATTTTTACTCAATATTCGTAAATTATTTGCCGTCTAACACAACTAAAATAACACAACTTGGCAAAATCAAAATACCGGTTTATTGTGTTTCGGTGTGTTTTAAAATTTTGTAGGGATTATATTTTCTAAGAATAAGACAAATTGATTGAAATACATTCGCTATATTTATTTGAAAACATAAATGTAATTAATAAAATAATCTCCCTTCATTCAAATTTTTTACATGTGAATTTTAGGACCGCTTCCTGAATATAATTATTAAATGATATAAATAAATTTTACGTTATTGTTAAATTGACAAACTAAAATGTCCAATTTTAACGTTCTTCATTAAAATAGGTTTATTAATCTCACAAATAGTGAATTTTTAAATTCCTTTTCTATGTTCTCAATCTAGAATATACGGATAAAAATGAATTACAAAAATAACCCAATTTTACATGTTAAAATAAAAAACAATTACAACAATATTATATAAGTTAACAATTTCTATTCTATTGTAGAAAAATTATAATTTATTTGTTATTTTGGTTTGTAAACATAATTACTGTAAATACAAAGTCGTTTACAATAATTACTTTAGAAAATAAATAATCTATATCAATTAGGCCACGGCCATAATATAGTAGAGAGACTATAAAGAGATAACTAATATACCGACTACCATAACATACCTAATATATCATCCTTTCCAACGGTATTTACAGATGTTTATGACATCCAATCCCATACTAAAAATAAAATAAAATATAAACTACTTCCTTAGACAGTATCTTGGAAACTAATCACATCTCACACCAACTCATTTCCACGTATCTATTAACAAAAGCAAAGACAATTAACATGATTCCTGTTGAATTCAATTACTGACTAAATGGAGCAATATTAGTTTAAAAGTTGAAATGGTTCCACAAATGACTCCATAACTCTTGTGATGGGAAGGTGATTAACTAGGACGTGCTTATTAATCGGCGTTTAAAATGGCTGTAATGAAACCACACATATAGCTGTAGTAAACACAAAGATTAACAAAATTAGTTAAAGAAATAGGTAATGGTTATACCATGAATTCTGCTAGAAAATACAATAGATTTAAGGACATTTGAACTGAATTTATTGTGAAACTAAATCAAACAAGTTATGATATATTCAACCGTCATACATGTTTATATTTATGATGATAAAGAATTAAATTCCACGAATGAAATATAATATATGTTGTTAATTTTATTAGGCCAAAGAAATAATGGAGTTGATTTCATTTGATGTTAGGTGTAAACATATTTTTAGTATGACGTATTATTACAACCCAAAACAGTAATACATTTGTTGATAATTTTATGATTGGGAATGATGATTACTGCTGACTATATTTTTCTGATTTTAGCACTAATAATTAACAAGAGAATACACACTTTTTTCAAAGTACTTTGACTTTACAGTACGGAATTTAAATTATAAATACTTGACGGGGGTATTTCATTACTCTATACCAAAAAAAAAATAAAATAAAAAAAATTACAGTAGGGACTAAAATGTTCATATAATTTTTAATCAAACAACTTCCCTTGCAATATTTTTTGTTTAATGCTACAATTTAATAAACGTTTTAACAGTTACTGAATTGACTATTAGCACAGTATATATATATATATATATATATATATATATATATATATATATATATATATATATATATATATATATAGCATTATTAATGAACTGACGAGTAGCCTTTTAGTATCATAGTTATTTGCCTATGCTTGTACGAAATGGTAGAAAACCTTATATTTTCATTAAACTCTGTTTTCTTTACAGCACTTTGTTACCAGTTTTACTTACGTATTTGGTGTTATTTCAAAATAATTACATTTACAAGACATGATTCAGCGATATACATAATCTAAAAAAATAATAAATAAGAACATATAAACGCAAGCGTAAATTAAATTTAACTATAAAGTTTACAAAATGAGTCGTTAAATCAATTTAACAACTACCTAAATGTATCTAATAAAACTAATTAACTTAAATGAGGTTATTGAATTTTATTTCATGATTTTTAAAGGGAGAGTTCATTAAAAAATTAAAAGCGTTACACAAAGGTATGTCAGTGAATAATTTATCCAATAGACCACTTTAGTACGCTTCTTTACACACGCCACACGTTATCACTGATCCAACAATTTATGTTTAGAAAACTGTGTTTCACATTCCACTATTTTGTAAAAACAAAAGCCAGTGCTGATATATTTTTTTCACATTTAGTAAAATATAGATGAACATTTACAATTAGAATCATTGAACGACTTATCCTCATCAGATTCGTAAAGTAATTAAATTATTTCTTTTCATTTGAATTGTAACAAAGTTTCAAATTTGAATTAAACTAATTTAATGAAGAGGTGATTTACAACTTGGAACTTTTATATTTCCTCAAGAAAATATTCTGAATTAATTTGCTCATGAAGTAAGAGTATGATATATTCTAAATAAAACATTGTTTCACTGTGCTTCGTCTGTTAGAGAAAGATATGATGACGTAATCACAGCTGCCTAGCTATGATATCGAAGTGAATTTTATATGTGAGAGATATCTTTATATTAGTAAAAATAAAAATTAATACAAAATAAGTTACAGCTACGCAGAACAGTTTCAAAATACAATAGGCACACGCGTATTTAACGTTGTTCAACTTGAAGTTACCAAGGAAATAGAAATCTATACAATAATAATTGAATTCTCGCCGCCTCTGTGAACTCAAAGGTGTTCCACGGTAAAAGACACGATTGAAAAAAAGGACATGCTAATCAGAAAAATCCGCAAATCTATGATATCCAAAGCTAATTTGAAAGCAATAACAGCTAAATATAAATATAACGCCTCTTTACATTCTACACGAGGTTACCGAAATTTTATGTTGCATGTGATATTTTACAATTTTAAACCTTTTAGGGTAAATTCCACGATTCACTTTCACTTTTTCCAAGTGCTCACAAACCATAATATTTCAAACATTGTCTTGGTTTGGTAGACATAACCCATCATTTTTCTGAAAAATTAGATTCAAATTGTTGATCAAATGTTTTGCTGTTACCGTAAAACATGTTAATATTCATATACAGGCAAATTATTATTATAATACTCAACGTTTAACCATTTGCAGACAATAATCTACATAATAAACGTAGTCCCTCAAATGACCACAAAAAACGTATATCCAACATAAAATTCACAACATTTTTCTATCTTCATACACGTCAGAACTAAAATACTGACAATTAGACTAAAAGTGATTCATAAAAAATAAAAATAGATTGTCTCAACTATTCAAAACAGGTACTGAATTACTATTCCGCAATAAGTAATATTTCTATAGACCTACTAGCGTTACTCTTTCTAAGTCAATTATTTTTCTCTCTTTCAAATTAAATGACTTATTTATTATGTTGACAATGTTCGCCATGGTTCAGCACTATTGCGAGCAGTATGTCATTATTGCCTAAATGAAACGGATTCTATTGCCGTTAATAAAATAACACAGAATAATATTAGAGCTAAATTGTTTCCTGTAATTTTCTTCTAAAATAATTTCAGTTAAGAGATAATATATCTATAAATTACACAGTATTCTAACGTAATTATTTCTTTTAGTATTTATGTTGTTACTAAGCTGTTACCAGCTGCTTCGACGCGATTATTTCAGATTGAAAGTTTGACCACAACTCTAATACACGTCTAATATACCTACCCCAAACGATATTTAAAAATTTATATCTCTATGCTACTTGGATCCAGAGATATGCTTTATGGGTAAAGAACATCCTTGGAGTGGAACATTTTCAAAACCTAATCTTATTATGCGTCTACAGACCTACCACAAACCATGTTAAAAAATCATAGCTCTATGCTTCATTGATCCAGAGATTTCTTGATCAGAGAGTAGGTTTTGACTTTTATATCATATATAGAGGATGTGTATGTCGTGAAATTTATTGGAATAACAACAATTGATTTTTAAGTTTTTTTTTTTGTGATTATATATCTATATTTATTAACGCAAGACATTACCAAAACAAAAAGCTATTACCTTTTACTAGAAGAGTTAAATAGTCTATTTTGACAATTTCAGGTCTGCTTTGATGCAACGTTATCATATTTATGGAAAAATGTATATGTGATATCGGACATTTTATTTGAAATATATAATTAATTAACATAAGTTGATAACATGATATTCATGGGCCATTAATCAGAAGAATATTTTTTGGCCGGTCTTGCTAAGTATAATTTACAGCAATTAAAGTGTAAGGTTTTAAAGTAAATATGTTTATTTTTATTAAATTTAACGGTGGAAAAACCATCAGTTGTGGTTACATATTCACTATTAAAAAGTTTAGATCAAAGTCAAAAAATACAAAATTACAAATTATTGATCATCTCAATTTCATATTAGGATATCTCAGTATTAATATAAATAAGTATATTAGCCAATTACTAGATTTAAAACACATCAATAAAATAAAATGTGTATTGTCGTAATTGATTTTGTTTTAATTTATTTACTTTCAAAATAGTTTACATAGAGTTTAAAAGATATGATTGAATTACTTTCATTTTATTCAAACATAAGTAATTAACCCATAAAAACTTAACTTATCTAGAAGTAAAACATGTAGTAAAAGCAATAATCATCATCTTAAACTGGAACTCCTTATTTCAAATCAATAAAATTGTACTCAAGGTGTGAAGTTATTTTCTAAACAACATTTGAAATAGTACACATAAGGACATGATTTTTTCTCACAATTAATCACTCGTTATAAAAAATGTATATATTACATTGTGATGTTGCTTTTAAGAGTTTTCAGAAATATGATAACTTGATATTTCAAAGCAGAGAATTTCCCGTAGGGAAGCGATTTTTGAAGACACAATTTGTTATAAATGACTAATGATATTGCTGAAATAATCTTTACTCTCACCCTTACTCTCCCTATCGCACTTGAAATAGCCAAGTAAACAAAATACTTTTATCAATTTATAAAAAAAAAAATTAATAAAAACAACTAAAAGGAAATAAATTGAAGTTTTTTTTTTTTTCACAAGAAAAGAAAGTTTATGTGCTAGCTTCTACTTACATATTGTATTAAAAACAAAGAAAATAACTGACTGATTCCTTGACCATTAAGAATAATCCGACTTTTAATTTACTCTATTAGTAACTTAATAACATCCTTCCGCAATTAGGATTAATAAGCAATAAATCTTTAACATCATACATTTTCTTACAACATAATAGGAGTTAAACTAAAAGTAGAAAGTAATCAATCAGCAAAGTCTTAAAAACACCTTTCTATGAGTTTTTATTTCTATGCAAAGTCTCATTTCATTTGCGTATTATACATAAATAATGTCAAATACACAATGTTTCTTTTCATTTTCTTTTTTACAAGGTATTGATATTTAAGTTTACGAACTTGTTTAAATTGCATGATTCTTAAACGTCCCTCTAAATGTTTTAATTGTATTGGTTTTACTGGTGCATAACTGTTGAAATAATTTTTAAATTATGACTTTATTTGATATAAAATTATATGTAATAATATAGTTATGTAATTATGCAAATTATTTAATAAAACCAAAATAAACCAATAACTTTTTTTAATAATAACGTAAGTACATATAATCCACAAAATTTATATAATTTTATGTTTTTTACTGTTAGGATTTTAGCCTAATACTCTGTTTTAATTGTCAAATAATAAATTACCATATAAAATATTATTATAAGAAGAATGTTTAAAACAAATACACGAATATATTCTAATCAAATAAATACATTAAAACAGGTCATACTTATTCATTTGTATATAAATTTTTATCAAAATAAACCCAAGAGTATACGGAAAGTTTCAACTAAAAATTTCGTTTTTGAAAATTATTCACACCACAAGAATATATATATATATATAAATATATGAAAACAATTAAAATGAACAGTGAAACAATGTAATCAGTTTATGTTTGAAACTCAATATTTATTTGCCAAAGAGGTTAAAGATAAGGTTCATCTATAGTTTAACCAAAACCCAATTAATATTTTTAAAAAAACGTTAGCAAGGTAATATCGTTTGAAATATCTACATTTTTCTACATTTACTCTTTCTCTCTCTGAATATTTCTTTCTATTCTGCGATACGTATTCCCAAGGAGAACTGCGTCTAGAGGGACTTGAAAAGTACAGTTGCAATAAATCAACTGGGTATCTCCATGAGACCGATATAACCAACACCACTGGGGATTGTTAAAGTGTGAGAATATCGTATACCTATCGTGACTGTATAATGTAGAAATATAAAAATTATAAAGTGTATAACTAATTATTTTACCTATTTTGATAAATATGGGAAGTTATGTTATTGATGCCACGAAAATCAAAATGTTCTCTTTATTGTTTCTCTTAGTTAAATAGAAGTGTGAACAAATTATTAAATTATACTGTAAACTTGTAAGATATTATGAATGATTTAATATAATCTCTGCTAGACATATTGGATCTGTTTAGTCGTTTTTAATCTTAAGTGATATATGGTGTCTGAGATCTAGCCTTAATCTCTTATATTATTTCCCCAATAAATAAAATACAATCAAATCAGCTTTCCATACAATAGTAATGTATGTTTTTTACTATATTGTTTTTTCTGTAGATAATTTGCTCCTTTTGGAAAATCCATTTTTGTTATTGTAGTTAGCACTAACAACGTCCTTCTTTTAACCATTGTAAAAGTAGTTTTAGTCATCTTATTTATTTTGGAAATACAGTTTCCTTATATATAATCAACTAACTTTTATTAAAGTTATATAAAGTGTTTTATTACAGTTCACATCCAAAGGCAGCAAAATGAGAATTGTATCTGCTATTGTGTTAATATATCTCTCTAATGAAAAAGTAATATTTATATGCTATGTAATAACCTTCAGTTATAAGCTTACTTTATTTTACAAATAATAATAATGTATATTTAATATTCAATTTGAAACTAAAGTTAATGACATTCTTCTTTAAGAATGTGATTTTTTTTTATAGTAAAATGTTTTCAAATTTATAATGAAGTAGTGTCGTAATTTTATTGTTATAAAATAAGAAACACACCATTCACACAAAGAACACACATGGGGCAATTTTAATCCTTGCTTATTAACTTCTGATCTTACAATATTCATGTATGTAATGTAACCAATAATTAAGAACACGAATCGTATATGTTTTTGTATTTGACATATATCGTTCTAACGGACATGTCTTAATAAACCACGTCAATTATTTTTAATTTTAGTTACAAACACTCAATGATTTTCTATGTTATACATTGATTGCCTATGTTTCAAATAGTATAGACTATTTTGTTATTATTAAAAAAAAATCAAGAATTGAGAAAAATAAAGATCTCTATCCCTCAAATAGTTTAATATGTCAAGGAGCGGTACAGAAAAAGAGTTGGACACAAGAGGCCTAATAGAAAAGATCACAGAGAGGTATCTAACCCAAGACTACATCCTGCTAAATTCATCTTGTTCGCTAAAACACTACTCTCCATAAGCGAGACTCTGACAGAGAAACCGGAAAGCAAACACATTTTTCATACAGATAATCTTTTAATAAAATTGCGAAATTGTTTTTTGGACTATTGCCTGTGCACGCTTAAGATGATATCATTTTTTGAAGGTGTTATAGAAGTTAATTTTTGTATGAGTTACGATAATATGTGTAGGTTTATATAGGCATACATAATCGTTCAGTTTACCTATCATTTTATATAATGTTACTGACATTCCTAAATGTATTCAATAAGGTTCATATACAGTGTCACCTTAACAGTTACTTCTTCAATATTTGAATCTGTTTCTGTCCAAACAAATAGAGTGACTTGATTCTTGAAACTTCATTTTTATGTTGAAGTGATGTAGGTTTTGATTAAGTTACAAATTGGTTGCAGAAACTTTATCAATCACCCATTTTCAAAATTGAATAAAAACCACCAAAACCTCTCGGTCAACAAAAATATCAGTTCGTAAGTTGTCCAATATAAATCAAAAGGTAAACCTAAACCATTTAACGCCATATTTGAAAAATTTTATTTGAATAGAGTCTTCAATTGCTTTGCTTGTACCATAAACGCGTCCAGAGCGCAAATCATATTTGATAAAATCGAGCTTGAAATTACCCCAGTAAAGTATTATTATTTCCCAATTATTCCTGTACGGTAATAGAAAAAGCGACAAATACTGTGCATTTGAAACCTTCAGAGCTACACATGTACAACATTGTTCGTATTTAAGGAACCTCAATAGGCATCACCAGCCATCGCTACGATCGTGAGCGAAAAACTTATGAACCAATTAAGTTAGTAAGAGGATGAACCGGATAACTAATTTAAAATTTTACATTAAGACTCTTCAATAATTTTGTGTATGACAATTTCGTAAGGTTTTCTCTCTGTAGTAAAATGAATATATTGGATTGAAATGGATGAAGATAAGTGCAATTACCATAGATAGATGAAACCTAATATATCCTTGAAAAATATAGACATCTAATTGATTTTTTAACAAATAAACATATATCCTTAAAAAAAGCAATTCTGAAACTAAATATGAGACTGTTCTATTCATGAAATCACTACCTTCACAGTCCCTATTTTAGGAATTTTTGAAAACAATAATTAATTGTCTCCAATATAAGAATAAAAATGTAGAGTTTGTAAGTCGACAATTACCTTAACGAATTTGTAGAAAACAAGAATTACAAGTAAAAAGACACATACCGATAAAACAAATAGGTAACTACTCAATATAAATTCCAATCACGTATCCGTAGACTTACACTACAGACTTAATCAATGGAGCCAGAAAGCCCTTTTGAACCTCTATATAAAATGTAGTTAAATATAACAACTTCGTTATTGTAATGTTTAACAGAAATTTATAATTTATATTCAACTAAATTACACTAATATGATTTTAATAATAAAATTGTTATAATTTATGTTTTTTTTTATTATTTGTCTTGAAGCTATGAGACATAAAAATAAGAAGTGTTATAAATAACACAAGAATACATTTTAAGTAAAATATTGTGTTCATTTATTCTCCTACATTTACGTTGCACTTAGTATCAATAGACAAGAAGTTTATTACATAATAAAATAATTATGAACATTTTGATTTAACGTATTGGTACCAAAATTTGCTTATAACGTAAACAAAATGAGGTTATCATTAAACTACATACGATTGAGTATATAAATCAACTTAGTATTTTTAGAAAAATCCTAAATATGAATATATTTGCAATAATCCCAAAAATGATTTCTTAACCATCCTGATATATTAAATGTTGAATAAGGTATTAGTAAAAACTAGATTATAAATTTCATATAAGATCCCCCCTTTAATAGGTAAATCTTAATTTACTACTCCCAAATAACTGAACTTTTTCTCGATAGTAAAAATATTCTTGACTATTAATTTTCCATTTTCCAAGGTTAGGTGTTTTAATGTATTATAAGCCTGTCGTCCTTAAACCTTCAAATGATGAGCTTGTGAGCAGTATGTTATTGATTTTTAACTAAAAGCAGTACCTCATCACTTAATAAGCCACTGAGTAAAAGCGTTTCTGTTAACCTCCTTTTATAACAGGTTATTGTTTTAGTTTCGTGGTATGTTTTTTATATTTCCTCATAAATCACAACTTTAATAAATATGTTAGAGGGTTGAATTTATGGCTATTAAAATTGGATTTGGAAATGCAAAAAATACCTAATTTGTATATAAATATTTATTTATTATCCCCAAAATAATTTTATTATATAGCCGATATAATGGTATGGAAAGATTAATCATAAAACAATTAATATATATGACACTTTGTACTTCAAACAATAACACCAACCAAATGTTTCATGTACCAATTAACTGGGAATTTTTTCTATTGGGTTTTTCTGTTATTTCAAGAAATACATAGTTTCAGTTGCACGAATCATATGCAACATGTTTTATTCTATATATGGTTCATAAGAATGGTCCGATGAAGTAAATAAAGTACATCGGAGAGCTTTGATTACGATAATTGAATAATTAAATAATATAAGTGAATAGAAGTTGCAAAAATTATATACATATGAAAAAATCATGATCTCATTTTTAATTAATTATATTATTTTCGAAAATGTATTTACAAATCTGTCACTGCGTCTTTCTTATAAAGAGTATCAATAATATTTGTTTTTCATTCTTATAACTTATTCAACAAGTTATTATATGAGAAAATGTATCGCTTATATTAATTATAAACTTATATAAGATTTAAAAAAAGTGAATAGTTTTGTTTTTGTTGCTCATTCAGTTAGTGGTATACATTATTTTATTTTATATGCATATCTAATATCAGGTAATTTCAAATCATTTTGAGAAGTTACCGTTTTCAAACTTTTACAAGGATTTCACTAGTTATGAAATGAGTTAAATAAAAAGGACGGAGTTTTGTTAAGTGTTGGATCATCTATAACTTTATTAAGGAGCTCAAGACTACGCAATTAAGATCACATATATGTACACACATTGACTTATGTTATTTAAGTACAGTAGACTTAAATCTTACGTTAGAAATATATATGAGATATTACCATATGTTCTGTCATATATTTACAGGTTTGGTGGCAACGATTATAACTCGTAATCAGTGCATTAACCAACTCTTCAGCTTTATATATTCTTCATAATATGTTCTTATAACTTAATTCAGATTGAAAACTAAAATGGGAGGCAATTTTGATGATGATGAAGATACAAAATACAGTATTTTTTTCACTGCATCAAAAGTGAAGTAACAAATGGAAGAAATCTTACGAAATATTATCTCTTTAGTATAAGAAAACAAAATGAAAAATTTTTTAACACTGCAATTTAAATATTTGCAACCGACGAATGATTATACAACTAAATTGATCAATCGTCTACGTATCATATTAACGTATGACTTTCAAAATTAAATATTCAATTTAATTGAAATGGATTTACCTTAGAACTGTCAAAATATATATATTTTTTAAATAGAGTTTAAAGAAAATTTAAAATTTTTAAGAGGAGCTAAAGTGATATAAAAGTAAATACATGCTATTTTTAAATATTATAATCAGTTTATTTTCCCGTTTAAATGCATGTATATTGTCACAAAACAATAAAAATTTATGTAAATACGTGTGATTAATATTTAAAAAAATATGTAATCTTTAGTAAATCTTAAAAATAAACATGTGAAACATTTTAATTTTTTCATTTAGTAGATAAATTATTTATTATTGTTACAAGAAAAGAGGGACTCTTTACTAAAAACTACCAATACTAGATTTATCGACTCAATATAACAACCATAGTGGTTTAGTGACGATAACAAAGTTAGGGTTGATAGACAATATATTGGCGAGACAAAAATACCATTAAACATTAGAATAAAATAACATAAAAACAATGTGCTGTTAGGCCTAGTCGATAAATCGAAAATTGCAGAACACATATGGTCCGAAAATCACAAATTTAATTGGGAAGAGGCAAAAATTATACACCGGGAAAGTAACTTATACAAACGTAAAATAATTGAAGCTTCATATATAAAACTAACGGACAACCATATCAGCCAATCAAGTATAGAAGTAAGGCCATTATGGCTCCCATTATTTAAAAAAGAACTAAAATTTGATTATATTACCCCTACAACTAAAAAACAAGCTGAAATTTTATCTGTTAAATCGCCACAAGGGGTTGTAACCCACTCTCGGGCTAGGAAGCTTATTACAACTAACAATAGGCCACTCCCCTAACAGTTTGTCACGCCTTTTGGACCTCGTCACTTGTTGCTGTATCTTTAATACAACAACACGTATTTGACGTTAGTTGTGTGTTACCGTGATTGTGTTTTTTTTTGACTTCTCAGTTTTAGCTCTGAGATGCATGCTTAGATATTAAGGTTGGTGGTATTCTTATTTAATTTTATTTCTTACATAGGCTTAGTTTCTAGTTTCATGTTTCTTTAGTTTTTAGTCACTTGATAACGGTAAATGATTCTTATTCCCGAAACGTCGTGTTTTGATTTTTAACACACAAATGATGGCAAAAATGTATAATAATAAAATTGTACAATATAGTTTACCTTTTATAATAACTTCTCTTATCTGGCAATAAAAACTACAGTGAGATACAGCTTCTAATCTTGAGCCACAATAATTGATTTTCTTTAAATTAAAAAAATAATTAAAACAGGTATGCTTTTTAATCGTGAGTTTTATTTTTATATATTATCATTGTATTATTATTACTTTGTTTAAAAATATTATCATTGAAATTTAGATTAGATTGAGATTGAAATGATTTAAAGTTAATCCAGTTTTAAAATGAAAATAATGTTAAACTTATAAAGCCGTTACATAATGATAAACTTATAAAGCCGTTACATAATTATAAAATTGCCTTTTAAAATAAAGTGTTCTCGTAGAATCTGTAGCAATATCGGAAATATAATGATTCCATACCCAAGATGTCTACTTATTTACAAAACAATTTTTTTTTTCAAATAAATAAACAATGTTAGGAAAACAGTTCAAATATTTCCCTTATTCATTGACTGAGTTTATTCATTGGTTATTTTATAGTGATTGTGGTCTTCAACGTTTTATTAATAAATGATTACTGTATATTTTATTTGAAAGAACATCCCTTCAATAGAGTTTACGAAGGCCCAATTTGTTACAGATAACTAATGGAATTGCTGAAGCAAACTTTACTCTCTCTTTCTCTTCCTCTCTACTAACACATTTGAAATAGCCAAGTCAACAAAATTCATTTATCAATTTACTGTGAAAGAACTGAAAAGAAAACAAGTATATTTATTTCAGAGAAAAGGATAATTCATTCCCTGTCTATTTTGAATGTAGACTATGTTGTAAATAAAATGTTTACCGACCTGCTATTATGACAATTCAGAATAAAACTATTTTCACTTTATTACGATTTCAGAATATTTATGGAAATAAATATCCATGTGCAAAAGTTTATATAAATTCTCTTTAGTTGTAACTTTATTCTGCACAAACATGGTCCTAAATTTTCCACTGCAAAAAATATATGTAAATGACATTTAGTTAAACTAAAATTTAAATTTGATTTACATTATGTGAATAATAAAAATGGCACAATAAATGTAGCTTTTAAAAAAATTAAATTGTGTCAAATTACTGTTACTAAAATAATTATACTGTAAATTTTGCTGTGTAACATTAGAATAAAAGATTTAGAATGTAAATTATTATTCTTTGATATAGAAAATAAAACTTGTATTTTTATCTTAAAAACTATATTTTTCAAGAAATATAGCCAATTTTAAGATAGAACACACGTCCAGAGTTTATACATAGCATGTTTTTCTATCTTTACAGCAATCATTCATAGTCGTTTATCTACTAAGAGTTAATTAGTGTTCATGTTATTTGTATTGGTTTTACAATAATTCACTACCATAAAATATACCTTAAATAAATCTGAATATGGTATTTTTTTTTAAATTTTACCTTCTTTAACTATCTCTACAAGCAAAACCAATTAAATATGTTTAATCAGTCGCTATAGTTTCAACTTCTTATACTCTGTGCTTTAATTGGTTAAACCCACCCTAGTTAATTAATTGTCACTTGAGTTGACTGTCACATTTACCCTTGTTGTTTGTCACTTGCGTTAACTCCTATTAACTCTGTAGTACGTAACTAAAGTCAATTCACATTTCCACAAAATAATATAATAACGCAAAATGAATATTATTCAAACACATTGTTATATAAAAATCGTCACATTCACTCTAATTTAAAGGAATAATGTGATTAATAATGTAACCAGGAACCTGTACAAACATGCTGTAGACAATCCCATTTGAAATAAAGTTAGAAAAAAAGAACATTTATGCATATAATGAAGTTGCTTAATATTACTATCTTTTAAAAAACAAGCTAATTAATTTTTCAGTTTAAAAAATTCCCATTTCTTTTAATATATTATAAGAACAGAATGGCTGTAGTACACATAATATTTGCGATGTTGCTGACTGACACCATTGAGGTTGGGCTTAAGTTGTAGTAAAATTATAAATATTAAGCAAAGTTGACAAAACGAATTTGTTAATTTTTTTATGACAATGATGCCGTTTAAGAAAATTGCTAGAATGATATAGCTTCAATTTTTGCTATATTATATATTAAATAATGGACAATGATAATGTATCTGTTCACATCCAAACATTGAGCCCAGAGTAACCCCTTAAAGGATCGTCAACTATGAGTCGATAACTGTTTGTTTTACTTTTCCTTATGTCAAAACTATTATTACAACTGTATCAATAACCATCTCTAAGGTTCATCTTCGAATTAAACGTATTTGTTTGTATCTAATTCCAGCAAACTTTAATAACAAATTATTCGACGTGTCTACATGTATGCTTCGTAAGTATTTATAAACATTATCAGCATTTGGAACTGTTAAAAATAAATTATAAATATTCTTATAAAATATCGTTTCTTATCTCCAGCTTTTTAAAGCTATATTAGTTATAAATCATTAATACAATTTATCTGTAATTAATAACTTTTAAATGAAAGAAAAGATGAATATTCTGTTAAATTTTAATTTGTTATCAAATATATTTAAACGTACGTAAATATATACTAAATGGCATTATATTTATTCGTAGTGAAGATAAATGATATATATTTTTTACGCATATATGTGTCTACAGGGAACAACACAAAACGGATTAAATAACAATGAATCTACGTAGAAATCCCTATAGACTATAACATTTTAGCCCACATGGTTTCCGCAGAAGGTTTATTGTTTCGAATACGAGCAATGTTAGATTAAGTATGAAAAACTCAATATATATTACATAATCTTTTTTTATATGAATAGTTTGATTCATATATTTATAAACTAATGTATTGTTCGTTCTCTTTTTACTAATTATCAAGAGTACACATACAAACGAAAAGAACTTTTTCTTTTCCTATTTTTTTAAACGTTACCATGCACGTGATAGTGAACAATGTGTTTATTTCACTTATTTATTTCATGAACATTCACATAAAGCTATGTAATAAACTCACGTTTAGCGTAATTTAAAGTAATTAACATGACTTTTAATTAAATATAATGTCTGATTACAAATTAAAATTTTTATTATCTATTAAAGTGGATTGAAAATAGAATAAATGTAAACACATCTTTCTTTTTAAATTAAATCGTACCATATATATGACATTTTAATTATATGATATAGGTTTTCTGTTTAATTGTATAGCATAATATTTAAATATCTACTTAAATACCTTCTGCTCTCAACCATAATGAGATTTTTCCGATTAATGAACTCATGCCAGTTAATAACAAAAACTCCACGTATTTCAGTGATTTGTCCAGTAGTTTCATGAATAATTGATAGAGATGGATTACAATTTTGTACATAATATAAAAGGAGAGTCTGGGGTAATTCTAAAACAGAAACAACTTTCAAAAACTAAAAAAAATATATATGTCTCGACCTAAACATTTGGGGCGTTCTTTAGATAATACATTTCTTGTTAAAATACTTTACGAAGATATTTATTAGTTCATTTATTACTAATGTTTGTGAACATTTAAAAAAAATATACGAAATTATTGCAAAATCATTGATCGGCAAATATAAAAACATATTGAAGACTGTGACCAAAGTCATTGCAAAGTAAACAATATAATTTAAATAATGATAAATCTAAAAACCACATTTACTGACACAAATTTAACATTTATCCGTATACAAGGTGGCCGAAATATTTGTGGTAAACAAAAAATATAATATATCCATGCAAAAATGAATGGAAACGATACAAAACCAATTAAAAGTGTGTGACAGAGGGATTAAAATGTATTTGATCTACAATACATGTAACAAGCGTAAAATCGGTTACTTATAAGTAATATTGGTATATTCATACAGAAAATATCCCATTTTAAAAATCACTACTGCCAACTTAAAGAAGTTAAAAGTATTTTACTAACAATGCTTAATGCTTCATTGCCATGTACAAATAGCACGCCTACCTGTAAAACTTTATTTTTATTGTTAATGAAATGTATTTAAATATATCGACCCTACAATTCTAAAGCAACCAATTTGAAAATATCGGTATTGGGCTGTTACACATTGCCTTTACATATGCTAAAATCAAAAAGTGGTTATTGTGTAATACCCCACATTGATCACGGGGTTTTTTTTATTAAACTTTTGCATTGAAAAACAGATTAATACCAGAACAAATTATAAATTTGAGTGAAATTGGAAAACACTTTATTATAATACTACGATTTTCAATGACAATTTAGAGATGTAGATCGGTTTACGTCAACAGTTTAACTTATAGTCATACAAACCTACCACAGGATGACAAATTATTAATACTAATAATGACCTCGTCAGTAATTCTGTAGAACAATATGACATAGAAGAAGGAAAAAATAGACTTTCCTAGATAAAGTAATTTTCTCACTATTGGAGAATCTGGTCTAACTGAAATTCATTAACATGTGTACACGTATAAGGGTTAGTCCAATTTTGAATGTGCGCTAAGAAGATTTAAATTTATTGGGACCTTTATACATGCAGGAAACCTTAAGTTAATGCATCATATCTGAATGTATTCTAAAGTTTTCTCGTTCCGCAGTTAGATAAGATGACCACTCATTCATTCACAAATAGGGGCTTCAACTCACTCTCACACAGAAGTCAGAGAATACAATATTAAGTAATTTTGAAATCATTGGATTGGTGTTACAGGACCTATTTTATTACTGCTTAAATTACCATATATATATATATATATATCTCCTTTCAAATTTGTAATGTAATTGCACTAATGATTTATATTTGTTTTTCTCTTTTGCTTGTCATTTTCCCTGAGATGATAAAGTTCACGCTGCAGTTGTACAAGTGACATGTGATGTAACTGGCATATCAAAAATAACAGTTACATTGAACCTTTTTCAAAACAATAATAGAAATGTTATGTAGACTGCCTTAAGTTGCACCTCAACCGAATAAATAAGTTATTTAAATATTTTCTTACGTAAAAATATACAAATGTTATAAAGTCTTTTAAAATTGTTTGATGTACATTTTTAATCACAAAATATTTACCGATATATTAAAATAAATCCATGTGATTGAAATAATGAAAATAAGATTTTTGTTAATAGCATATATCGTATCTCTTCAATACATAACAATTGTAGGGCTCTTTTTATTTACAATTGAATACCCAAGCATGTTAGTGCAATTTTTATTTGCAGATAATTAACTTCAGACATTCACAGCCTTGTTAACATGCTTCTCTTAAAGTTAATTTGTTTTACTTGAACAAGTCAAAAGTAATTAGTGGAGCTAATGTATTATCATAACTCTACACTGTTGTAACTTTAAGTAATATTTCCTTCTACTGATCGAAACACATATAAACGTTTATTGAAATTGTAGCACATATTTACATATGCAATATTTTATATTGATTCACATTGAAATATTTCAATAAACAATTGTGCACGTTTTATGTAGTAGCATCAAATAAGCCAATTATCAAACGAAATATGTAAATTTAATTACAACAGGATAATTATATAAACTGCAAATTTTCGTAAATTATGTTTTCTAACAATAAACATATTTAACAGAAACATTTCTGTATTATTGAAAATATTCTAGGGGTCTCTGACTTGAAGTCTTAAAAAAATATTGACTGGGGAATTGCCGGTACAGCGTGGATAGGAAAAATCCCGACATTTTCTCTATTAGTGTTGACTTGAAGTTGGTTAGTAATTTCGGAAAACTGATAGAAGCAAAAATGTTCTTGGTTAAAACGTTTACGGTTGTTTGGGTGTTGGTGTTCTTAGCTGTGAAAAGGAGTTTGAATTTAGAAAATGTATCAACAACAGTTGGTATAAGTAAGTATTAGTTTCGGTTTTTGCTAAGGGGTAGTAGGGGTATGAAGAGTTTTTGGAAAAGGGTTGTTGTTATATTAGTGGGATATTTATATGCAGTATATATTGTCAAGGGAAGACATAGTACTTTGAGAAGTATATATTACTAGGAAAATAAATTTTTATTTCATTTTAATAAAAATTAAATTCGAAATTAAATCTGTTAAGTTTAAAATAATTAATAATTTTCATTTTTGTAATAATTACTTTTGATTAAGGTATGTTTTTAGTATTTTCAAACTAAATTGGTAGTGGCTATAAGCAGTTTGAAACAAAATGCAGATTATATTTGGATATTTTCTATTTGTAAACGTTTATAAATAATATTTAATTATGTAAAAAAACATAGATAATATTTTTGAAGAAAATGTTATGGATTTTCCAAGTACAAATTATAGATTTTAGCTCATAATTAAATGTTTTTTTTTAAACAATAAGCAATATAACAATAGGAAATTAGCTCCATAAATACAAAGGTTTGAGCTTTGTGTTCCCTGTGAATATTTTTCTTTGATAATTGAATTTCATTTAAGTGAAAAGCTTAATGGACGTCTTAAAAGCCAGCACTTAATACTTTATTCATTTAATAATAAAATTGTTAAAGTGGTGTTATGATTCTGTAAATTTGTGCATTTCATCTGCCTTCAATGATACAGAGATTTCTTTTGTAGTAATATTACAGTTTTAATTGAATTGGAATTTAAACAAAATAAATATTTATTAAATAAATTTAATCTAAAAGTAATATAGTACATACTACACTGAGAAATTAATCAACTAACTGCACTAAATTATAAAAGTGAAGAATATGAATGACAAAATTGAACTTTGAAAAATACTAAACCAAAAACTTTTTTTAATGAAAAACAAACCTTTATTTGTACTTTAATGTTTACTAAAATATTTTGTTTTTAAATTTATACCAAATTACAATTGTTAGTAAATACGATTCAAAAAGTCACCGTAAATAAATGAAAAAAATATAATTAGAAGAAATCAATTGTTATTACACTGTAAGGCTTTAAATACAGAATAATAAACACTTCACTCTAGCATTACTTAGCGTTACTGATATTAAGTGCACAAATTGCGTATTATAAATCCATTTTTAAAATAATACCCTTTTACAAGTTTCTTATTATAGTTCATATCCGCAAGCAGTAAAATGATTATTGTATGTCCTATTTTATTAAATATATATATATATATATATATATATATATATATATAATGACAAAATAATTTTTATATGATATATTGTAACGACTTTTGGTTTAGAGCTTTATACAAATTACAAATCCTAATCGTTTGTCTTCAAAACCAATTCTAATCTAAGTTTAATAAAAATGTTCATTTTTACGAGATATAATTATTTCATACTAAAACCTTTTGAAATGTTTAATACTATATAGCAGTACTTTTATTGTTTTAAAAAATAATACACAACACCACACATAGAGAGAACAAATATTGAGAAATTGTAATCCGTGCTTAACTACCGCTGCGGTATTATCTATGAACGTACAATCAATATTAAAAAATATCCATTCGTTTAAAATGAAATTAATATGAAATTCAATCCCTTTGATTTCACTTATGTTGAAGTGAACATACTTCCTTATAGTACATCAATCACATTCAATTTCATCAGACAACGTTCAGTTACTTTCAATATTATACTTTGACCTTCAATATCTCAATATAATTCAACAAATCGATGTAAAACAAGACCCTCAGGTAATGCAAAATTTGCTGTTTTATATATATGTTCGAATCACCTAAAGCACTGCAGACTTAATCAATTTCAAGTAAACCAGAGATCCTGTTCTTACTTCCACGTAAAATTAGTAAATGAAATAACAACAAGTAAGTTGTTTTTATTTTACAGACGAAACATAATAAAGAGTGTAAATATATTTTTAACTATGTTATAAGTATACTGAGAGAAGATTTAATATACTCTCCAGGAACACAGTCAAGTAAATTTTATTAAGTGAGTTGTATTTGGATTAGTCACGTACGAAGTATGAATATTTCTCAATTTTAACAGGTACTAAAATTATTCTATATAACATATAATTAAATAATACTGCAATGTAAAATTTTCGTACATTTAAATAGTGTCCCTTAAGGTTTATGAAAAAAAATTATTCATATATCTTTTAATCAGTGATTTAATTACCTATTGTAAATTCCTTCCCCACCAACATATTATATCCACTAATCTTTTATGTACCAAGAAAAATGCAGGTTACGTTTAACATCCAACGAATAAAATAATACTATTAGTTGTCTGTTTAATTTCCAAGTTATTATAAATTATAATATTCAGTTTAAGTCATTATCCAAACACGTTCCAAGATATTTACCCTTAGTATTATTTTTAAAACAAAAACTATCACCGGCTGTAAACTAGTTTTTAACCATTTAAGGATTTATAAACAATTAAAACGATTGAAATTTCTACCCACGTATCAAGCAAAATTAACTGTTATTCACTGTTGTACTTTTAAAACCATTATACTATTATATAAACACCATCTCAGTATCAATAAAACATTTGAGAGATAGTTCATCCTGAGATAAAAAAGAATTTATATAGCTAACAGTCATGTCATCTACAAAGGATGTTATACTGCCGTTCAGTCTTGCTTTGTACTAATAATTTTACATAGATTAAGAAAAAAGTAGAACAGGAACCGAAACTTGTTGAATTGAAAACTCAATTTATCCCACTTCACTAAATACCCTATTTACTTTGACACAAAGAAGTCAACAACAATCCCTCTAATGACACAGTTACAGAGTTTATTCAACGATTTGTCATGATCCACAGCGTTCAACTTTTTTGTTTTTAATGTAGAAACACACCACTAACTTTCTTACTAGAATTTAACCATTAGATTACCCTTTTTATAAATTCTAAAGCAACAAACTTATTACTGATCCCAGGATTGAAAATATATTGTTTATAACTGAAAAAAGAATTTAGTTAGAAATCTTACTACTCAGATTTATACAATTTTTCTAATATTTTGGAGAATCGTGATCAAATAAATATTGGTCTATAATTGTCGGTAAAAGTTTTTGAACCTTATTTACATGACTACCATAGTGATAACTATCACCCTCCGTGATTGTATGCTTGTATAGTCAATATAAATAAAAAATCTAAAAAGATCGTGTTTCTAGCTGATATGAAGTAAACTAGATTCTGAGGTCCATATTTAGTTCGTTCTGGAAGCATGAAAATGTTCACGATGATGGAACCCATCCTTAAAAACAATAATTTGACTTCAAAATTTCTAATACTTATAAAATAAACTTTTATTTTTACATATCACTCAATTCATTACAATAAATTTTAAGGATGTATTATGAACTAGTACTAAAACATATCATATTAACTAAAGGGATATTGTGTTTTCGTATTTATCAATCATTAAAATTATTGTCGTATCTTGTTTTTATTTCATTATTTCACGGAAAAAAATTATATAAACATTACTTTATATATCGCAGGTTTTTTTTTGTTGATTCTACTAAATTTCTAATTCAAAATATGTGGGGTATTATTATTAGATGCCATAATGTCATTATTTGTTTGAGAAGGATGTGGATTTTACGTTCTTTATGTTAAGGTCTATTTTGGTAATAATTAACATTTCAACTTTATTGTTTTTTATATAATTAGTAAAGTTACGATGATTCAGACTTCCGGTGAGAGTTTTCGTAATTACATATAGGCCCTAGATGAAAAATAACTCTCTGTCTAAAACCAATATCTGGATTACAAAAAAGCTATGTAACGGTAGGAAAATATATATTTTAATCTTTAATTAATCCTGAGATTTTGAATTATTAAAAAGTTGTTTATTTCTTAAATCACGTTAATATTAGTAATCCTATGTCAAATCACTTGCGGATAAAATGTTAATAAAAGAGAGCAATTTACGCTTGTTTTATATCTTAAAATAATATAAAACTGTTTTGAAGATTTAAGGAATATTCGAAAACAGTAGCTAGTAAAAAAGTTAAAATGTTGCCAGAATTCTGTTTGGACTGAATGAAGGACTGTTTTATTTTTATGCTTATTTATCTCTTTTAAATGTAGCTTTAAAATTATCTCTATCTTAATTAAATTCTACAATATTTGTACGTGATCTCATTGGACGATGGGGGGGGGGGGGAGAGTAGAAATAAATTTCCATCATATTTTTTATAATATAATATTTTTTAAATATAAATATTATTGAAAATCTAATATTAATTCTTAATTTATAAAACATACATATTTGTTAGTAGTTAGGTAATTTTCGCCAACCCTATTTAATAATTTTGAAAATTGCGTAAAATCAGAGTATTACGTTTAAATCTTGTTTTATATTTTATTACTCTTATATGTCAAAGCTGGCATTATAATTTCTTCATCAGAATTTAAAAACTAATAACTATTCAAAACCAACATAATATAATTATGGAAGTGACGTCAAAAGAAAAATATTCCCTTTGTAAGATTTACTTTCGGTAAAGTTAATTAACTGTCAGTAGACTTTATAATAAGTATAACTTTAAAAAAATTTGACCGCTCCAGATGCAAATTAAAGATAATTATGTTTGTTTTAATAATCAGTGGAGTTAGTAGTTTGAAGGTGGTTTAACATAATTAGATTTTGTTTGCATAATAAGTAAACTTACAAGACTGGGGGGGGGGGGGAATTTAAATATTTCAACTAGCGAAATCTCGTAGAGGTTGGGTTAATAAAACTAGGTTGTGCTGTACATCAATTAAGCTTAGTTATTCTAATTGGATTTACTTTTAATCGTATTTGAGATTTAAGGAAGATATATACTTTTTGAATGTCCGTTAGACTATAAAAGTGGTTTTGGATTATTTATGTTATTCTGTTGTCTATGCTTTGTACATGAGCCCAAGCGCTTGCACCATTATTATTTAAATTTTATTTTTGCATATGTTTTAATCATATCTCGAAAAATATTTTCTACAACTAAAAATTTGCTAGTCATATAAGAATTTTTTTTCTTCAGAATTTGTTGTAGCGATTTTAATTATATTTGTTGCAAGTGGCATCTACTGACTTTAACAAAACGTATTAGTTGTCATTTCTCCAAAAATATCGATGGGTTGTTATTAAAAGCCTAGAGTCATTCATGAAGCTGTTGCTAACCACTAATACTATAACATAATTTGCGTCTGCATTTCTCCATTTAAACACACACACACACACACACACACACACACACACACACACACACACACACACACACACACACACACACACACATTTAAAATTTAATTCTGAATGTAATGGTACTAACTCTGCATCTTTAGTGTTACAAATAGCTAATATATTGTCAAACAAGTCATTTTGAATATCGATCTTCCAATATTATCTTATATTGTACTTAAAGAGATCCGGAAGCTCCTTATCAACGACACGAGCCCAGAAAGTACAGCTTCGGGGTCCGAAAGGGCACTGACACCAAAGTGCAAACTATTTAATGCATAGATATCTACGACGGTAGTTAGGGCGTAACTGACATGGGTAATACAACCCATTGTATAATGGTGATGGATATCATGATGGCATACATCAACTTGTTTAATACAACGTGAAGATACTAAAATCAATTAAAGAGTACCTCAAGTAATTAATGGTAGTTTATGCAGCTATTTATTATAATAACTTTTAATACAAGAGAGAGATTTCTGAACTTAAAGAATGCCTTAAATAGTGAATACAATAAAATACTACTGCTCACATACCAAATTTTATTAAAATCATTCCACCCAATTGGGCTTTAGAGCACTGCACACTCAATAGACGGACATTATTTAAAAAAAAAAAAAATTTGGACACAAGAGGCCTCAAACACATCCACAAAAAAACTTGACAAAAAGCTGGATATGAATCAAATACGTTTTTAAGCTGAGAATATATTTAGTTCTTTTTAAAGCATTTTTAAGCATTCATAGTTAACGTGAAATTTTAGATTGGCGCCTGCAAAAATTATATTTTTGTTGACGTTAAGTATTTTGCACTACTTAGAGACTAATATTACCACAATCAAAATGTTTCTTTCTTTCTGCAGAACTTAAAGAATTAAAGATAGTATTAATAAATAAATCAAACAAATATATATATCTAAGACAACTAAAAATTTATTGAAATACCAATCACAAATCATAATAACTGGTGTTGTATAGAGACTATCACTCTTTTTTAGTAGGATGTCAATTAGTTTATTTGTTGTTGGAGACTATCAATAATTTCTAGTACGATGCCAATTAGTTTATTTTCTGTTAGAGACAATCAGTAATTTTTAGTACGATGCCAATGAGTTTATTTTCTGTTGGCGAATATCAATAATTTTTTGTACGATGCCAATTAGTTTATTTTCTGTTGTAGAATATCAATAATTTTTTGTACGATGCCAATTAGTTTATTTTCTGTTGGAGACAATCAGTAATTTTTAGTACGATGCCAATGGGTTTATTTTCTGTTGGAGAATATCAATAATTTTTTGTACGATTCCAATTAGTTTATTTCCTCTTGGAGATTATCAATAATTTTTAGTACGATGCCAATTAGTTTATTTTCTGTTGGAGACAATCAGTAATTTTTAGTACGATGCCAATGAGTTTATTTTCTGTTGGAGAATATCAATAATTTTTTGTACGATGCCAATTAGTTTATTTCCTGTTGGAGACTATCAATAATATTTTGGTACGATGCCAATTAGTTTATTTCCTGTTGGAGACTATCAATAATTTTTAGTACGATGCCAATTAGTTGTTTTTCTGTTGGAGACTATCAATAATTTCTAGTACGATGCCAATGAGTTTATTTTCTGTTGGAGAGAATCAGTAATTTTTATTACGATGCCAATGAGTTTATTTTCTGTTGGAGAATATCAATAATTTTTTGTACGATGCCAATTAGTTTATTTCCTGTTGGAGACTATCAATAATTTTTAGTACGGTGCCAATTAGTGGTTTTTCTGTTGGAGACTATCAATAATTTCTAGTACGAAGCCAATTAGTTTATTTTCTGTTGGAGAGATAAGTAATTTTTATTACGATGCCAATGAGTTTATTTTCTGTTGGAGAATATAAATAATTTTTTGTACGATGCCTATTAGTTTATTTCCTGTTGGAGACTATCAATAATTTCTAGTACGATGCCGATTAGCTTATTTTCTTTTGGAGACAATCAGTAATTTTGAGTACGATACCAATGAGTTTATTTTCTGTTGGAGAATATCAATAATTTTTTGTACGATGCCAATTAGTTTATTAAGTATTAGAGTCTATCAGTAATTTTTAGTATGATACCAATGAATTTATTTTCTGTTAGAGAATATCAATAATTTTTTGTACGATGCCAATTAGTTTATTAAGTATTGAAGTCTATCAGTAATTTTTAGTACGATGGCAATGAATTTATTTTCTGTTGGAGACTACCAATCGTTTTTAGTACGATGACAATTAGTTTATTTGCTGTTGGAGAATTATTCACTTTTAGTAGGGGGCCCATTAGTTTATTAAATTTGCTGTTTGGTGGAGACTATCAGTAATTTTTAGTAGGAATCCCATTAGTTTATTTGCTACTGGAGGTTCAGTTATTTAGAACATCGTTTATTTAATTTACAAGTTTAACTGTAATAATTTTTGATTGCGGAGTAATTTACGTACACAACAGATTTAATTACAACAACATATAATCATTTAAATGTACCCAAACTTTAAGATTTAATAAGCTTTATAATATTAAACTGTATCCATGGATATGTCAATTTTTAATTTTGAAATATGACTTCATTGTTAAAGTGGTCAAATTAAGGGGTTATTAAAAACAGATATTTTCATCTCTTTTAAAGGGCCCAAAAACATTTCACAAACTTTCTCACTTACCCCAAAAGTATTCTTCACCAGAATGTCAGTTCGTTAATGTTCAAACAAAAAATGAAAATCAATCATGTACACTGTCTTTGAAAAAATATTTATATAATATTAAAAAGACCTAAACTTCCATCGCTTGTGATATAATCGCTTACACGGAGTAAATCGTATTTAATTAAAATCCAACTTATAATGACGATGGTTAACGTTCATTTCCATGTTTTGGTAATTTGTCCCGAAAGGTAAATTTCCGATTTTCCTTATGGGTTTGGAATATTATTTTACATTTCATTAAAAATGGAAGGAAATCGGTAGAGCTGTATTTGAGTTATTATGTTTTTATAACAGGTTCATGGCCGATTTTATTCGTGATAATTCACTAATCGGTATTTTTTGGAGAAATGACAGGTACATTTTTCTCTAGATTTTAGAGACTTACATATTATGACTCCGACAACAAGAGACATTACCCCGTGCCCTACATGTTTAGGACTGTAACCTCTGAGTAACCGACAAACGTATAAGAACAGTGTTAGCGAGGCACCATGCCAAGTATAATAATACCTTTTAAATGAGTTTCAAAACATGAAAGAAAATAAAAGTATTCGCAATGTTAATAGACAGCTTATTAGGCTATTAGATGACAGTAAATTACCATAACAACACATGGGACCAAACAATTCAATGGCTTTACGACTTGAGCGCGGGCGGTTATATAGTCCTGAGTTTAAACAGCTGCACATGAGCTATGACTAATAATAGTAATGGTATGTTCCTTTCTTTTTACTAGTTAAGTTATATAACTCAAATAATTTGACTATAAAAAATCAAACAAATTTGAGACATTTTTAGTATAAAATGTACGTTTATTAATAAATAACTTTTTTGATTGAGCTGTATTGGTTATAAATTATGTGTTAGTGCGTTCTCCTAAGATTTATCCAAAATATTTTATAAAGATTTAATTTTCCGTTATGCCCCTTTATATTGAATATCTTTTTTACAGATGCCATTCTTCTGATTGACATTTTTAATATATGGTGGGATAAACAAAGAGCATTCTCACAGTCTGAGTCACAGACCGGACGGATTAAATAAATACATAGCGGCAATTAGAGTTAGAATATTTAGAAGATTCTGCAAAATTGACACTCATTAAGAAAGTACCTAAATTTGTGCACAGCTTCAAGTAAGGTGGAATAAATTCCATAGAACTTTTGACCGGTTTTTGAGATCGAAAGGAAATGGGGGTTGTTAGTAGACTTCCCAAAGTCCAAGTTCAGAACGACAAATGACAGCAATACGGTTTTTCTATAACGCTAAATTATCAGCAGACATTACAGGTCTAAATGAGGACTTAATTAAAAAACATTATGTCATTTTACGGGCGCTCTCATGTGGCTTCGAAATAGGGTAATTAGTGAGTTTTTCGAAAAATACTTTTTGGAAACAGCACATCTTTACCTTAAAGTATATCCATAAGTTTGTGACTGTTTTTTGGTACTACATGCCACAAACAGTCTATAAGATCCTGGTACATGGTGTTTGTACAACTCAAATGTGTACCAAAAGCACTACTGCACTATGCATGCCATAAATTATGCAAATAAATAAATAAAAAAAAATTTTTATTATATATTTACATATAAAAACTCACATGCTCCAGAAAGTAGCAAATCATTTGAAACCAGTACTTGAACTTGTGCAGACCTCGTGGTTCGAAGTCGTGGCAGCGAGCTAGAGCTAAGATTTAACATTTGATATAAACTCTGATTTTTAGTTTTAACAGATATCATAATATTGAGATCTGTAGTGAATCTCAGTTTTGTTGGGATACCTGATCCCTATGTTCAGTCCCACTCCTTTTAGTACTATATATTTGAAACTTAACGTTTGAGTTGAGCGATTGTTTGCTTTATACAACATTAGAACAGTTGTTTTCTTGAAAAGTGCACTAATTTAAGAATAAAAACTATTTCGAGGGGGCTTCAATTACGTATTTTCTAAACAATTATATATAAGTGAAGTCGCTAGTTAAGTTTTTCCATCGTGTAAAAACATACAAACTTTGTAGTTCTATTACCTGGTAAGTTAAAGATAAATTTATGATCAGCAAAAGTTTGCGTTAAGGATGATAGAGAAAAGATCTCAAAAAGTTGTAGAAGTTTAATGCAAAACATATTCTTATTTTTCATTCAGGTGGTCAAAACGATTTTGTTTATATATCAAATGGACTATTGTAAAGAAAGTCAAATTTAAAGATGTTAAAGAATGGAATACGATAAAATATGATATTACAACTTTATTTAATGCTACAGTTTTTAGATTAGAGAGTACACGAAATTTGCATATAAACATCATTATCAGATACTTGTTTTTTATTTTATTTTATTTTTTCAGAATCTTAAGAACATCAGGATTTTTCACGATTAACATATCACAACAGTTTTGTTTTTGTATTAGAAATTTTATAACTAACAGTGTACTACAAATAAAAGTAACGTTCCATCACAGATTAATTCAACCAGTAATATATAAATAATAGTTTTTCCTTTCCTTTGGTTCCATACTGCCCCTAATTTGAACAATGAATTTCAGTGACAAATTATCACTTCTGAACTGTCATATGTAATTGAAATAATTGTCCCATTCCTTTAGTTTTCTACCTTCCCTAAATTGAACAATGAATTTCAGTGAAAAAAATGTCACTTTAAAACGGTCATATCTAAGTGAAATAATTATTCCTTACCTTCAGATCTTTACTGTCCCTAGATTGAATGATTCATTTCAGTGAAAATTTGTCACTCTAAAACGGTCATATCTAAGTGAAATAATTATTCCTTACCTTCAGATCTTTACTGTCCCTAGATTGAACAATGCATTTCATTGTCAAAGTTTCACTTCAAAAAAAAAAAAATGTCCACCGTTTGCTTAATCAGAATCCCTCCAAAATAGCTGACATTTTGTTATTATAATAATGTACCTCATTTTCTATTTTCTAGCTTTTTTTTATTGTTTTACAAAAATATCACCCCTTTTATTTGAAACTGCTGTTTCTGTTCTCTTATTCACCTAATAGCCCGTAAGGCATGTATTGATAATTAACTCTTTCCTAGCACTTATGTGCATAAACCTATTTAAATTCTCTTTAATTGGCTTCAACGACATTAAAAAAATAAATAAATTCTCAAATAGTAGCTTCTCTATTTGTTTAAAATTATAAGTATATGATTATTATTAGAACATTTTAAAAATGTATTGGATCCGTCGTCACTCTTTACATACATAAAATAACTGTTATTTAAAGGGGTACACCTAAAACAATAATTTTTAATAATATGCATATAAGTATTTACAATGTTTAAGTTTTTTTATAACTTTGGAGTGGTTGTACACGGACAATGTTTGAAACAAGACATTAAGGAACCTTGTTCAATTCACGGGCAAATAAAGTGTTCTCACTCACGTAGTACTAGATTCCCATTAGTTGTGTTAATCAATTACTATTGAACAAAAAGCTCCTCTAAAATTCTATACGTAATTAACTAATGAATGAAAATCTTCATGGTTTGTCGTTAATTAACACAACGTTTAAAAACTAAAATATATATCATAGTTTTTATATGGACGAACCCACATTGTGAAAACGTAATATAATCAACAATATTAATATATTTATTGGTTTATTTTTATGTTTTTTATTAATGTTCAAATGTCTGACATGTTAATTTTTTTAATATGGAACAATAAATAATGATGAAAATAAATTCTACATAGTTTTAATCAAAACCATGTCCAAAACGTAATTTAAATATTACAATATTACTACTGCATCAATTATTTCTTGGCACACTACATACTAATAAAAGTACCTATTTGCATTGAATGGTTAGACTAATACTACTTATTAATATTTTTAAACAGTTTTACTATAGTTTTTAATTGTTGTTATAATTCATTAAAACTTTTACCGTAAAAATATAATTGATTTTTATTGAGAAATTATTAAATTTTTATGAATCGTAAATATAAAGAGTTTTTTTTCCAGAATTTCACTGAAATTTTATGAAAATTTATTATTATGTTTTTTACAATTTATTTAAAAATTATAAAATTAAAATTTGTTATTTTATACACTTCTGTCTAGCTATTCCGAATGTCGTTTCTGTTATACAAAAATGGAGTATGTGACTAAAATAAGCTTCCAAAACAAAAACCTTTTTCAATTTTTATTTTAAAAATCCCATTTCAGCTTAATTAAAAAAAAGTGAACTAAAGATATAAGACTTTTTAGTTTATGTAGATATTTAACATTTTCATAAACGTAAAATAAATTCTTTATTCATATGTTTAGGATATATTATTTCCAACCCTTTATGTGAATTTATTGCATTCAAGTACTGAAACAAAATGTTAGCAATAACAATTAAATAAATTAAAGGCTTCCTTTCACCATCATAGCTTTTATGTCTTAACAATACTCTATGGTGCGCTAAACAAAATGTATTGCTATGGTATGAAAGAGATCCTTTCGTTTTCTCTTAGTAGTTATGCTCTATTCGTTGTATATATTATAAGTATATGGAATTGTTCAATTACCTTCAGTGTGGAAAATTATATTATACCATTGTAGGTAATAAACTTTATTACATGTAACGGAACAGTTAAAACGTATTATTTCAATTAATTTATTTTCTTCTTAGTTTTCATTAGTTTTCATCTTTTGCGTCATTTACTTTTAGTTTATAGTGAAAAACTCAAATATGAAATTAGTGTAACTTCTTAACAGATATAATTATAGACGTCTATCAAAATATTTAGAGGGAAAATTCTTTATATATTTTTTAACATTTTTATGGGAGGTTGTCCTTTTTTTTATTCCTCAAAAAGGGATTTTGTGATGTCTTATTGTCATTTTTGATAATATGTTTGTTAGAGATAATGCAAATTCATAGCTTATACTAATTTAAAATATTGTAACCCTACATTACTGGATAGAATAAAACACTAACATGAGATCTCACATAAATTACGTTTACTTAATCAAACGTATTTCAAAAACAAAGTCGCCATCATCAGTGTTACATGAGATACAATAAATAAACTACAACGTTTTTAATTTATTCATATATAATTACTCTCTGTATGAGTGTTTATTTACGAAAAAATAAATATGTTTCTTATCCAAATATGTTTAACAGAGAATATTCCAAATTAGAAATGTTGAATTGTTTAATATAAATATAAATATTTAAAAAAAAATTAATTTAATATCACCTTTTATTTCTCCCCCAGTGACAATATATTGAAATTATTACATTTGTTTTTATAACAGTAATTGAAAAACGAATCTATGTGGTAGAAGACTGTTTTAGTACAAAGCCAATTAGATAGAGGCCACCTGTTTGTATGGTCAGAAAACCTCACGCTACACATGCAATTTGTTGAATCTGATCAATAATACAGGTTTACATGAATTCGTGTTTTAATTTATTATTTTCTATTTATTTTATCAGGGTTTATATTTGCCTTCATATTTTTATAAAAATGTGTTTACAGAAATTTTAAATTACAAAATAAGATTAACACTTGTTACTTTATAAAAACTATCAAAATTTTAACAAATGTAAATTACGGTGATTCAATAAAATGTAAATAGATTTTTGAGTATAATTTCAAACTAAAATACAACCTTGTATGTTTAAAATGTCATGTTGGTATAAAAAAATCTTTTGAAATATTTCTGAATTAAATTAACTGCACAATATCAATTATTAAGAATACTTACAATCAATAAATTCTTATTTTATCAATTAGTTATGAACAAAATGGTGTTTAAAAATCCTTACTATCCTAAAATTGTGATTTTTAAATCTTTCAAACCATATATAAACTTCATATATTAAGTTGAATGTATTTTTTAAAAAAAATATTGTTAATACATCTGAAAGAAGATGTAAGGAGAAGTAGCTATGCTATTCAAATTTATAAATTAAGCAATACAAATTCCTATTTAGTTGAGTACAAAATAATTCAGTCATGAAATTAAAACTATCTAAGCAGTTTATATCTCGATACATACAAAGTCATAAAACAGTTTTCAATTATAAATACAAAATTAATTGTTGTTAAAACCAAATCAATTTGGTATTTAATTTTTAATTTTTTCCTTTAATACTATCCTAATCTTTCACATTAAAAATTGTTTTCCTATTTCCTTCAATTTTATTCATAGAACATTAATAGCTTCAGGATCGGGTCTCAGTTTTACAATTTAGTACTCTGGTACTCTAATTAGTTACAGTTTCTACTTGCGTCTTCAAGAATTAGTACGTAGTCATTTTAATAAATTTGTGATATTTTTCAAAGCTTGTAACTAGGAAGTGTAATAAAAGTGTAATAAGAAGTCATATTTTTATCACTAATCTCTATGGAACTGATTCTACGAAGGTTTAATAGTGGACAATTTTTAAATTTCAACAGTAAATAAATGTTCAAAATTGTTTAAAATATGTAATGAAAGTTTAAGAAAAGATTAATAATAACCTAGTAAATTTAAGTAAAGTTTAAAAATTACTTAATAAATTATTAATAATAGCTGAAGAAAGGAATAATACATATCAACATATCTCTATAATATTATTTACATCGGGAAAACCTTAATTTTAAACGGCAAAATTCTTTTACGAAAACAATTCCTTCTATTTTCCAAAGTATTAATTCCATCAAAAAAGTTATTATACGTGTAATTTGTTTGGTCTTTGAGGATTACAGCGCAATTGAATTGTTTAACCTTTCGTAATACAATAGTTCTTTTGGGTCCACCACTTATTATACACAACAATAAATGTATACAGGTTTGGTTTATATCAGCATAGGACCCTGTAGTACACCTATACTAATAATTTTGTGGAAAGAGATCTATCTCCAAAATTATTACGCTAGAATCTTCCAGTCACATAGGACCCAAACATACAACACTAGACGAAGAAAAAACTAACTAAGTTATTTAGCTAACGGATGATACACACAATCAAATGGTTTACGAAATCTGAACAAAAGTAAAAGAGTCGCTTTTCATATCATATTTAGCACGGTATGTAGAATCTATAACAAAATCCTCAGTTACATAAAACAGTGACGAATCGGTGGTATAATTCTCAAAACATAATTGAAAGATTACTAATTAGTTTATTTAATAAAATATTTAATTATATAATTCAAAATAATGATATATTCTTCACAAATCGTTTTAAACTAAACATTAATTTGAAAAGAGACATATATATATTGTTCCGTATTGTTAATTTGATTTAAATCAAACTTATTAATTTGACTAGATAAATAAGATTGCATTCTTTTACAAAAACTCAATCTCATTAGGAACCAAAATTTACTCTTTTTTGTATATACATAATGCTATCGGCTTTAACCAAAAACTTAAAAAAATTATGCATGACACCAAATTGTAAGTGTACACCAACAAGTAATTAGTCTTGATGTTATGGATTCTTCAACAAACTCATTGGTTCGGATATATGTGTACAATAAAAAGAGAAATAGATTACATTAACAATGGGTCAATAATTTTAATAGTTTCATACCACCAACTCTGCAGGTAAACTGCATTCAAGGCGTTAAATCAACACAAGAAATGTCTATTACTGTTTTAATAGGCTACAATAATTGCTGCCCTTTAGTTATAGCCATCTGCGTGTTTCATAGAAATACCTCTCGGTAGGCACGCATCATTTTATCGCTGATCTACAGTTTATGTTTACAAGTAGGGATTATAGAATATTTTGGCAGTGGTGATATAGTAACTTCATAATTAAAAAATATACATATTTAAAGACTTTTTGAGTTCGAAACTATAATACATTTAAATCTGTTGAGGGCAGTTTAAAATTACAATATGTGATCTATTACAATACCATAAAACAATAAGGTTCTTGTTTCTCTCCCAATCTTTAATGTTAATAAGTTAAGTATATTTCAAAGCTATTTATATTGTTGATTGGAGAGAAAAAGTAAATAATTGAACTACAATATTAAGAAATGTAGCTATGAAATGTTGTTGTATTAAGAAATGTAGATATGTAGAAATTAAATGTATTGTTTAAAGAGTAGTTATTGTTTAATTTAATATGTTTTAAATGTGGCTTAGTTACATACACTTGCTAAATATAAATAATATGGTAAATATATTTATTGGAATTTAGTTTATGGTCATAATTTTCTATACGTTACTTTTCCACATATACCGACTCAAAATTCTGTTAAGTAGTTATAAATGTAAAAAAAACATATAATAAGGCTTATAATTTGTATCCTTCAATGTGAATTACAAATATTTTCTGTAGATGTATAAATGATTTTTTAGTTAAATACTAACTTAGTTTTTCACATGTTTACAGTTTAACACTTAGGAATTACTTCGTTTTACATAAGATGAAATTAAGTAACTACCCGATAATCCTCTATAAATGAATACAATTTAAAAAAAACTGTAATGTATTTGACTGTGACTTTGTAACTCAATTGTAACAAAAAAGATGAATTTTATTCTGCACAATATTAGTAATACACAAATAGTTCCGCTAATTTTTTTAAAGACCTTAAAACAATTAACACATCATTGTGTTAGAATAATTATGAAACTTCTTGATATATATAGTTACTTCTTTTCGGTAGAATTTCAATAAAAAAAGAAATCACAAGACTATATCTTACAATTTACTAAAGGAATTTCTAAAGAAACTTTCCACATAGTCCAAATTACGCAGATAATAAAATACATTTATCACTTAAACTTTAAACCCTGCATTATAATAAAATAATATTCTTTCTCATCGGAGAAAAAAACTATATACTTTGCTCTTCAATCTATATATATATATATATATATATATATATATATATATATATATATATATATATATATATATATATATTAAAAACTCAATAATCTATACGCCTGTTTCATTGATATTTACCAGAATAATCAAGTATTATTGGTTGATTAAATAAAGTATCATATGTTTAATATAAAATCCCCATACATTTTATTGAAATAAGTAATAACGCGCTTAAAATACAAACACTCTATCTTTCTCACAATAATTATGATAATTAAAAACTATCCAATGGGTCTGTCAAATCAGCACAGCTGAGAAAACAACTCCCACATAAAAAGAAACAAATTCTTTACGGTTTTACTACAAATTAATTAGGTTTGTCTCTTAACCATGCTTATATATTATTCCTCGTGTTTACACAAATTATTGATATGTCTATTTAGGTTAACGCAGGTGGAATCGATCTGATATAAACAAAACGTAAAGCCAAATTTGATGGAAATTGCGCTGAATGATTATTTTACCAATATACACTGTCTTCACTTACTTCCTCAATAGATTCATTGTCTAGTGTAGAGTAATTAAACTATTAATTTGCAAATGATTGGATTTTTTTTTTCAAATACCACCTGACTTACTAGACAAATAAATAAAAATTTGTGGTTTTAAAAATATTTAAAGAAATTGCTGGAACATTGGTTAATTAATAAGGTAATTAAAAAGCGTCTCATTTATCTGTGGGTAATGACGTGATGATTTATTATAGCCAACACAGCTGCTTAGTGATGATAACAAAGTTACGTTTATATTATTAAGTTGACACTGCATAATATGTATTCTTATACCCTAATATAAGCTGCAGTAACAAATTGGTTTAGAAATTTCCATAGTTGAAACATTTATTTCTTAATAACTGTACACTGTGTCATTTCCATGTTATAATTTATATGCTTTATAATATGTATAATACTTCCCCCAGGGGCTCACATTTTGTGGGTACGGGATTGGCAATCCCGGGGTGCCCGAGCTGGATCTGATCTTGTTTCAACTAGTCTTGTATAAGATCGTTTCTATTTGGTCTTTTCTGTCGGGTCTCTCTTGACCACCTCTTGTTCTTTTCTAACCCGACGCGATTAGACTATTCGAGGGCTAGGGTGTATTTCTTTCTTACTTCTGATTTCTTAACGACAAGAATAGATATGATGTGTGATTTAAATACAAGAATACCCCAGGTGGGTCAGCCTGTAAAGGCAAATCCCACCCGACGCCGCTAGCATGGATTCTAGGGGCGACCAGACACACGTTATTCTACCAAAAGCGGCTAACCTTTCGGCCAAAACATCATGGGTCAGGTAGACCCATTTCAAAGAAGAAACAGTTTGATGAGATCTCCCTTGAAACCAAGGAGTGATTCTTTCACTGACATTGACTGCGAAACTACTAAAGAAGCGCAGGGGAATGATCCGATTTAGAACTAGCGGGGAATGTTTTTGACGAAACGCAGGATGTAGTTTCAGATGAGATACAAGCTGCGATAGATAAGGAGATGAAAAGTATAGCAGGACAAATTCGGGAGGCGGACAAGAATGAAGAGGAACATGTACGAGTTATTAGAGACACTTTAAAAACATGAATCTGGCCGCCGGAAATTTAAAAAACCCTAAATATGGCCATTAAAACAGGTAAATATATATAGAAGAGTGGTTAGAAGTGTCACGGGCTTGCAGAATGCAATAGGGATCCTTATAGAAAGGGCATCTAGGCCAATGGTGGCCAGTCCCAAAGAGAGGACAAATCTACCCCCGCGAAAGAGGCCCAGAACATCGATACCAACTCCTGAAGCAGGACATCATTGCAGGGAGGCAACGGGTGCACTTGAGGAGAAGGGAGAACTAGAGACAGAGGTGGGTAGGTGGAACATGGTAGTTCGAAAAGGAAAGGTTTTTAAAAAAAGGTCTGTGGCAGACAGTACGACACAATCTCCTGTAGTTGGGTCAAACCGGATAGGAAAGGTTAATAACAAAATGGTAAATAACACTTTTATCCACAAATATTTATGATGGAAATAACACATTTAAATTACAAGGAAAAAATGTTAAGGCAATTTCTTGACCTCAGTATTCAAATAGTACTGATATAATTTTGAGTGTTTACTAACGAAAATAATATCCTAAAAAGTAATTCTTTTATCAATACATATAGTACAGTATTTTTGTATGTATGTTAAATACTATTCTCTCGTATACTACAAGTTATTATAGTTAATAGCTAGATTGAAGGCTCATGGATTGATAGTTGTTATGTCTCAACCTAATTCGGTAGTATCAGATAACTATCACCTGTTGGTCAATTTGTATTGTGTAAATCTATTCATCAATAGCAGTGTTTCCTCAATATACAATTAATAATGGTGATACGAAGATTTCAGTTTAATGGATGACATATTTGTTTCCAGGAACTATATATATATATATATAGGAACACAGTACTTCATTGTATTTAGCGACGATCCGACCAATATTGCATAATGAGAGTAAATTCGTATATATATATATATATATATATATATATATATATATATATATATATATATATACATACATTTTCCTCACAACCCTAACCTAACCTAACCTAACCTTTGAACGCTTTCACGTCTAAGGTAATAAACGTGTACATTAAAAATTTTAAAAAAATACACCGTTATCATTTATGCTAATTCAATATTATGCCAATGAAAATTTATCAAAAATGCATATTTTATATTTTATTTCGTGGATCAAGAATAATATTTTTGTTTTTTTCTGTTTCCACTAAAAGTTAATATTAACATTGATTGCTATAAATTCACTAATTGTAATTATTTAAAAAAAGGTTGATACGTTTATTTTGATTGTACATGATGTTCTGATTCGTCTATAGTGGAACAAATGTTACAAAATAGTAGGAGAAAATGTTGGAGATATGTGTAAAAAGATCACTAGAAACTTTGAGAAACCAAAATTATTATTTTCAACATTTTCTATAAATAATATTTTTTTAAATGGGCAACATCAACGCTGTATTTCTCTATTTTTTTTTACAATCATTTTACTTAAATGCATTATTAAACTTTTAAATACCTTAACTACTGAAAAACTATTAAATATTTCTTTTAGGGTCTTATAAGTGAAACAGTGGTAAGCATCTATAACTGAAGATTTAGATATTTCAAGACAGTAAGTTATGATCTTATTATAAGCAGTGGTAGATTTTAAGAAGATGAAGTAGAATAATATAAGCTAAATTAAATCATTTATAGCTGAAAAATCATGTAGAGTATTTAAAATAACTAAGGTGGTGCGTTGTGATGCAAGAAACAGTATAGCCTTTAAAATAAGGAAGGGCATTCCACCTGAAAGAAAATATTTTATATTATTTAAAATTTAGTTGTTAGAGCAAACAAATTTTGACGCACTTATGCAAATCTCTAATATAAACGGGACTTTTTTAAATAAATTTATATTGAATTACATAATTAAATTTGATATATTTATTTTAATTACTTAGCCTTCAGGATTGTCTGATTTTCTACATTATTAGGTCCTTCAGGAATCCATTCATATTAAATAACTACTAACGGTTTACGCGTCGAAACGTCATCTTCAAATGAACATGTTTTAGGGATTTAGTTTGATGAAAAATAAAACATTGTACAGCATATAACACAAACTCCACTATGAACGCTCATTGTCAAAAGCGTTCTTCACTGGTTACTCTTATCTTGAATTCCACTTAACACTTGGGTCTAGATATAACACTTGTGTTTTGTGCTTTAGAATTGTTATGTGTTTATATATAGTTATAAACTCTGTAATTAGTGATGAAGCGACATGCTGAAAACGTTTTTACTTAAAGATCACGTTCCATGCCGAAAAAACTAATTATCATATAAAAAGCTAAAAGAAAGATGGAATTTTTAACGGATCAAATAAGGTAGGAAATCACTTTAGGATAATAAATGAATGATTATGATTAAAAATATACTACTTTTCTATCATTTCTGGTGAAAATGAGTTTACCTCTAAATATATTCAGTAATTGACTATGATGATAAATTATCGGAAACTACAATCACGAAGTGGGTTGAACATGCTTCAATAATTTCTAGCCATTCGGGAAGTAATTAACCTACAAGCTTAATTGTTGATATCCATAATCAAATCAGAGCTCTCTGTAAGTAACCACTTTAAGTGTTTGAGCCACAACATAGGCATTGTCGATTTGAATATAGTACACTACAGCTAAATTATTTAATGTATTGAACCAAAAACTAAACGGAATCGGTTGTTGTTGACACAATATTTGATAACCAAAAAACTAAAAAATAGGTAAAATTATCGGAAAAACGTGTTTTTAAAATGAGTAATTGACAAACCATTGACTTTGCATCTTCGCTCCCACTCGCATATCTGTTAAAAACCAGAAAAAATGTTTCCAACTAACTAAGAAATTTATTGTGAAAAATTTCTACTTATTACATACCAGTACTTTGGTATCACTACGCAAATCAACATAATATAAGTTCATAAACAAATAATTAACCTTCAAGTTGAAAACGTAATTCAAAGAAAATAATACAAGCATTAAAATGTTTTTCTTATCTATATGATTTATACAAAAATTAAAGAAAGGAGTAGACATAATGTTCTAGCTAAACGAATAACAGCTAAAAAATTGTGTCTAATATGTAGTTGACTTTTTTTATGTTTCATGTATTATTTGTTTTTTTCTTTAATCATATGTTTCTTGACGTGGCTTCATATATACGTTTAACGTCATGTGTATTCATACAATGCATGCCCGCTCAGACTTCATTCCTAGTTTATTTTCGTTGATAAATTCATTAAATTTCACTATTAATCATGTATATTGTTTAAATGGCTCAAATAATTTTTATCTAGGTTTAATAACTCTTTCCCATATATCCCTAAGATGTAGTACGAATTATAATTGCAATTGTCCGACATTGTTTCAATTTTTCCTTTTCTACTTTCATTTGTATTTTATTTTTAAATTGTTCTTTATTTTGAAAAGTTTTTAACGCTTTTTAGGTCAATGTGGTCTAAAACGAAGATTTATGTTAACCGTTACCTTGTACGTAGATTCAACTTAAGATATCACACTTTTCCATTGTTCTTGCTATTGGTCTATCTTCCCCTCATTATTGCAATGCATATATTTTCCTTGGTCTTGTAATAACCATTACTACTTTACCTCGTCACCGTAGTTAATTTTAAATCGTTAATTTATGTCTGTGCTTTGAAATTATAATTTTATCGTAATTAAACTTGAATTTGCCATATCTCAAAAACTATGTTTGCCTTTCTGATGAAAATTTGACTTATAATTATTTGAACTTCGTGAATTTACTTATTGAATTTTGTTTCCTTAAAACTTTATGGAACAAAAACTGACCAAAAATAAATTTAAAACCTGCATTTGTCACGTATATTTTTATAATGACTTAAAATTCATTTGTGGTATCTAGTTTATATCCCATTACTTTCATTTTGACCAATTTAAATTTTTTAATTGATTGGTAATTCGAATGTTAGATCTTTTCTGATATAGTTTTATCCATCTATGTAAAAGCGAATAACCTTTAGCATAAACTAAAATTTCTTGTTATAAATAATATAATATTCAAATTAGCTTCCTCCAATAAAACTTAAGCCGTTTACTTTTTTTAATTTAAAAAAAATCTATTGTTTTACAATTGACAGTTTTTTTTCTTAATAAATTTTTGGCACTTCATGCTTACCAATCGTTCTCCATAAGTGTGGAGTGTTAAATGTATTTACTTTAATAAAGTACATGACATTTGGTTGCTCCATTTTTACACAATTTATATCCTTGCACAAACTAAGCTCATTTCCAGTCCATTAGAAGTCGAATATATATTTGTAATAGTTCTACCTTGACCCTAAATGCTTTAATTGGGCTGATATAGCCGTTGTGAAGAGTTTTTGTCCGCTAGGACCGTTTTTGTAACCAACAAGAGTTAAAAGATCCATCTCCAAAGATGTATTTAAGAAAATCAATATCTGAATCTGGAAAGACATTTAAATACGTAGGTTATACAGTTTATCGTTTAGTGAAATACGATTACCAAATACAAAACCAAAGGATAGGTATATGGAATCAAAATGTTGTTAGTTTAGTACTTTAAATTACCGTTATTGAACAGTAGTCTAAAATTTTGTTCTTTCGTGAGGATGTTGTTACTAATCATAATTTATAAAAACTCAAAATTGCAAGAGGTGTAAATGCCGAATCGACATTTCATGTCATTGCATGCCTTTCGTATTATACTGGACATGAAAAATGTCCTACTATATGTGTTTCAATATTCGGAGACATTTTAACCAATGGTTTTCATTATAAGACATAACTTCTTATTATCTTGTTTAAAGACTTTGATATTTTACATTTCAGTACTAAAACATTCATTCATAACTCTAGTCATATAATTAATTCAACACATTATGTGATATTGAGAATGATTATATGTATTACTTGAAATTAATTGCCAAGAGAAATATTAACGTCTTTTATGGTGTTTTTAATGTATGCTGTCTAACTAGAAGTTGTACTCTCTCTAAATTGTAATGTAAATGTTCCGAAATAAAGGCGTAGTATAGAAATTTATTACAAACTACAATTGATTATGTGATATGAATTAGCTTTAAATTGCAATGCAATAAACAATAAATGACCGAAATATACATGATGTTTTACCAAGCATTCATAAGAATCCACATTTAAGCTACGATCTATTCATATTACATGAATTATGGATTTTTTTATTTTATTTTAAAACTTCAGTTGATAGTAATTTTAGTGGATGTCTCTAGACTAAAAGATGATGGGTGTTAATTTAAGCGTACATTTCACATCAAACATTTTCGTTTAATAGAATAAACTATATCCTAATAGCTTATATATCAGAATTTGGGAATAGATATAAAATAACTTGTTGCCTAACAACACATGCAATTAAAAAAACAATTTAAACTTTTGAAAATTATATTTAGGGATTTTGTGATTTCTTTTGGAAGGCTACCAGGGCTGACCTCTTTCAATGTGGTTTAATTTATTCAATAAAAATGTGTCTTTAACATTGACTATATTATACTATTTAAATTATTAGTATTAATAATAGTATTTAAATTTATATATATCACGTATTAGTATGTTTCTATATTATTTGTGAATAATTTCTCAAATTATTGCTGTAAATATTAGTTTGTACTTTAAAAAAAAAAAATCTTTGGATATTAAACTGCATTTCTTCTCTGAAAGAGATTGGGAGACTATTTAATTAACAATGGGATGTTGTTAAACATTTGCAAATCCCAATTACTCTACCCAACTGTTGCAACTAATTAATAGTGTTAAATAAATACTTCATGGCCGTATACGAATTACGAGGAATGCTCGTCGTTGAGTAATTACTTTTATGAAATTCCAGTGGTATAACCAAACCATAACCCCCATTTAAACAAAGAAGTAACTTATGTCATATGACTAGAATTTTTATATTACTTAGAATTATACACGTTAGAATAGGAAATTAGCTTTCTGTACACAAAATTGAATGAAATATTTTATGATAATAAGTGATTTGAATAAAGTTAAAACAATCATGGAATTACGTCTGTTATTTCATTCAGTAAACTAATAACTATGTTATTATACAATTCTAAATACCTAATGACATTTTGAAACTGTACTAATTCTCTTATTTTAATGTTGTACAGAATTCCATTTATTTGAATAGGACATTTTTTAAGGAAAATAAAATATTAAAATATAATTAATATTTATTACAATACAATTGCTGGATATTCTCCATTGGTAACCTTAGTATGGAATTGAAGGAAGTAGGGGGGGGGAGTGTAAGAAAAGGATTTTGATCTAGTCATAGGTAGAGTAGGAAACGCTTAAATCTAATAGCTCATTTATTTTCATTTAAAACATTTTTTCTACAAACGGCTCTAATAATTTATAAATATTCTAAATAGTATTTTTTTTAGTTTTATTGTGAAACTGTAAATATATATATATATATATATATATATATATATATATATATATATATATATATATATATATATATATATAATAAAATATATAATAAAAATCCGAAATGTTCTGTGTTTTTAAATGTTTAGCTAAACTAACTTATAATTAAAAGTTCTAAATTATTCTCATACATTGAAACTAAAAGCATTAAATTCTTAACATGTAGCTATATATACATTTTGAATTAGTTATAGATACTGATAATTCCAAATACAATTATTCTAACAATATTAGTGAAAATTTCGTAACTAGCAATAAATCAAAATTCTGTAATAAGTAAATCAATTAAAGATATGAAAGAAAAAAATTGTAAAATGAATTATTTGTAAAAAAAAAATAAAATAAAATAAAATAAAATAAATAAATAAAAAAATTAAAATGATAAAGGGGATTCGTTTTTATTACACCTTTAGAAAATTACAAAAAATGAAGTTCAGGATTTATTGAACACTTCTTCACTTAAATTGTTAAAAAGAGATTCCGTAAAAAATATTTGTAAAATCTATAATTTCAAAAAAAAATATGTATTTTTAATACTTCTCCAAATATACCTAACCAGTAATGAATCCTATTGCACCTAGATTATATAGCCTACCAAAACATCATAAACGTAATATTCCAGTACAACCAATTTTTTTGAACAAACTGAGAGGTCACCCTCATAACAAACTATGAGGTCCCCCCCCCCTATCTCCATATAAAGATAATGGGAGGTTACGGGATAAACAATTTAGTTCCCCAATTATTTCCCAATTATTTTCAAAACACAGATATTGGTCATAAGGAAAATTAAAAATACGTAATTGGCTAACTTTGTCAATAACTGAAATATAATAATAAAATATAAAAACAACATAACTGAATATCAATACTTACGTTAGTGTAACAAACACAGTATTATTTTTAAGATGATCATTAGACATAATTTATTCTTAACCAAATTTTTTCTTAGTTACTAAAATGTAAAGCCAAAATAATGAAATTAAATGGACACTCTTACAATCAATGTTTTGTATAGTTACAAATGCAGAAATGTTATATCGCCATACAAATAATTTTTTTGTACTTATGACAAATATAATCAATTAATACATTATGATATTTAAATAAACCATTGTGATTGATGTATAGTATGTCTAAATCCATTGATACAACTCCTACACTTTGCCCGGTTCAATGGTTGTGACCAATAGGGGAAAGGTGAAACACGCAATCAATGCATGGTGTGTCGCCAAGTTCGCAGACAGTCACGTCCGCATTCAACAATATCTTCAAAGCTCAAATGATTACATACTTGTTGCTAGGATTGTTCTGCCTGTGAATTAGCGTGTCTCTATCATCACATCAGTTATGGGCGATATTTCGCTCTAAACACTCGCCTAATGAACTATAGGTTGTCTAAACACTTGTAATTGCTTTATCAATCAATATGAATCATCTTCATGAATTACCCCACAATGAAAAATGTATTATAATTAAGGTGGACGGGTAGTTTACTTCTACAACAGGACTGAAAAAGAATTATTGTTTCTAGAGAGGGCTATTTATTTATTTTTACTCCATAAACATATGATTTTGAATAGCATTAAACAAGAAATAATATATATTTGTCTTAATCAAAACATAAATTGTTAATTTTTAATTTTACTTGCAATCAATCAGACATGAAAACTCGCTATATTTTATGCCTCTATGAAAAACCAAAAGAAAAACAACTCTAAATATATTTACAATATTATTTATTTCGACTAGATATGTTTGTGACGTGTTAATGATATACGTCATAGTTTATTCTTGTTTCTTTACATCATGACTAATGTAAAGTCTTATTAATATACTTTTACAATCATAACATCGAACCTAACAACATACAATTGATAAGTCAAAACATATACAATGATTCTTAAGTACTTATGTTGTTTATGATTTTTAACTATTGACATTGTCCAAAGTTGGAGTCAATTTTACTATTTTTTTTAAATATTATTAATAATATATTTTACTTCTTTTAAATTACAACGTATTAGTTTTTATGAAAAAGAGAATCATGATAATCGGCCCAATGAACTCCAGAAACAGATACCGAAAAATGTCGGAAATATTCACGATCTCGAAAAAAAGCACCATGTTATAACTGATGCATTGGGGGGGGGGGGGGAATTGTAAATCTGAATTATTCAGAAAGATTGATGTGCAATGCAAATATAGTATTTATTGCGCAACTACAGCATAAATCGTACAATTTAAAAACATAATCATAAAAATTAGCACAGTATAATATTTAAACATTTACCAAATTATTATAATATTTCTTATGGATGAAAATGTAAACTATAATTATTCAAAAGGTGTAATACATAATTAATAAATTTAACATTTAGTTTAGATTAATGTACAGCGTAAATGCGACAATTTTAAGAAAATAAAATTTAAAATCGCCTCAGCGAAACTGCTGAAATAATTTTGCAAAAATATGTTTATATGACTAAAAATAACCATGACAAGGAAAATAATAGATAATATAAATTTCGTACTTTCTGTGAGTCATTTAAAACTATCGGCTAAAATATAAAAGGTAATCATAAAAATGTTGCATACTTTACGATTTCAGATTAAGGACTTGTGTTCATAAATAAATCAATAAAGACAATAAACTTTTGATATATTTATTTCTATTTTAAAATAATATTTCAAACAAATTTAATAACCTCTTTCTTTTTCAGATATTCAACAGATATAACAGATGACGAAACTATTAGGTCCAATAATATGTATATTTTAATCAAATTAGCCTTCATTCTTTTTTTTTTTTGTCTTTGTGTATCATAAAAGGATGATATTTATTGGAGAAAATGTAATAAAAACGGGTTCTACTATTTTGACTGTAAAATGAATATAAATTTGGATTATATGTTATTTCTGTAGGCCCCCATAACATTTTGGAGGAATTATCATTTTGAAGAATTTAGGAAAAGAGAAATAAGTAAAAAAAATAATAAATTAATTGATAAGTAATGGCGCTATATAAATAGTATTATCCCTATTATAAACACTTGTATCTGCTGTTAATATAATTAAATTCTTCATATTCTAAATTTACGTGACATTAAACATATTATATTGTTTGCATTATGTAGTCGATTTTTTTGTAATGGTCTACACAGTCAATTCCTAATTTATTACCTTAATATTTGGATGAATGAATATTCATTGTGATGTATTGGTTTAAGGAACATGAACAATTTAGTATATTCAGTCGTCCTTAAAACTTGTAATTCCAGGAGGGGTTTACGGTGTAGTGCACTGAATATAAAATATTTAGGAATTTCTAATCTCAAAATCATTTATTCTGACTGATTTATTTATCAAGTACTACTCTATGGGATTAAAAGAAATATTGTTAAAATAATTTAAAATATTGGAATGAGTGTTTTTGAAATAATTTTGTTGAAGAAATAACTTCTGCATAAATTTTAAAAAATAAATAGAATACATCATTCAATTTTGAAAACGGTTAAGTTATACGAGATACATGTAAAGAGTAACTCTGAAAAAGTTAAAATGGCATTTTATTACTGTTCAACTAAACCTTACATTTGTCAATACGGGATAGTGGTTCTTGGAAAAGTGAATAAGTTACGTTTAGTAATTTTTATGTTATTGTTAGAATATTTTGTCAGACATCGGGATTCCAGTAATAACGTGACCATTTTGAAGACAACTCTTTCCTATCGCCACATAGTAACTATCCTATGTTCATGTTATAAAACTTTGAACGTTGACTCTTAATCATCACTTAAATGTCTAAAATTTCGATAAATTGCAGTAATTTGTGATCAAGTTACCCAAGTATGCCAATATAATTTTGTTACACAGTTCATGCTGGCAACAGACTTAACATAATTTGCAAAATGTATTTACGACAGAAGATTGTATATGTTCAATGTGGTGAAGTTATTGTATATTTTTACGTTCAACATTTTATTTGAAAACATGTCGGGTGTATATAGACTCAAAGTTATATTTAGTTAGTGTATTTGATGTTTATCAGAGGTTGGCGACTTTGTCGTTAAAACACGAGTGATTATGTAAACGTAATTTTTGTGAGATAATTTGTTCGAGTTATATTGTATCTAATTTCTTACCTGTTTATTATTATTATTATATATATTTTTAAATATTATCAGTCATTTTTTTAAATCTTACTTTGTTATTGTTCAATTTAATTAAAAACAAAAATATACTAATTTAGGGAATCATGCAGTCTGTCTAGTGGTTGTTCGTTTTACGTTTTTTAGAGCTCATAATATTGAGTGAAGGATAATCAGTGAAATATTTTGAAATATTCTATTGCAGTATATAGAAAAAGGATATTATATTTACGTTATTTGCATGTACTCACTGAGAAAAATGTTTTAAACTTTGTTGTGCACGTTACATATTTTTGTGGATTTGATGATGGGAGTAGGAAGCCTGAAACTGCAGTAGTCCTTTTACAGGAAATTGTTGTGATGTAACTCTGGTGTATTTTACAAATAAACAAAGGAAGCAATTTAGGTTCGTGAAATAAATAAAGTGAGTGGGGCATATTTATTAAAAAAATAATAAACACCAGAATTTTACTTACCTGCTGTAGCAATCAGTAGAATAAATCTGCATTTTTGTTATCGACAGTCCACTCGCCGTCCCTCTTATCTTCCCTCTCTATATCTGTCTCTATCCAAGTACAAAGTACAACGGCTGGTTAGCCTAGCTGTTCTAAAACTAGTCTAGTCTACCTGTAATTACTCACCATGTTCTACATTCTTTCATAGCTCCGTTAGATATAATTTTTTTTGTCTCAAAATTTACATCTCAGTTCTTAAATGATATGTTAATCTACAGTTTTGTGCGCTTTAGTTTTCTAAAATGTTAAATAAATTTTTATTTTCACGGCACAAGCTCACGTGAACTGCGACAGGATTTTCCAGGTATTCAGCTTTACAGATTTTATCATATCTTAAATTTTGTTAATGTTTTAAAATAATTTGTTAATTATCATGTATTCTTTAAAATATGTATTTCATGTTTTATTTAATATTCAATGTTCTTTTTGAAACTGAATGATTATAAAAATTTTCATTTCTTAAAACATACTTTACAAAACCTTGAACAGGCACATTTTAAGTTTTGAACAATTATGTGAAATAGGTGCAAACTAATGTTGAACATTAAATGATCAGAATATCTTATTGAACATGTCAAATATAAAACAATTAGAGAAATCTATTCTAAATCAGAAAATTTCGTTTTACAGACTTTTGCAGATCTTTGCAAGTCTTATACAAGCTTTGTTTTACACAAAGCTAAATATATATAAATAGATTTATAATCATCTAAGAAGCTTTTAATTACAATCTTAACGAATTTCTGTGATACAATCAATTTTCTTTAATTTTGACAAATAACCAGATATTTGCTTTAATAATGAACATTAATGCTACAACATGTCTGATTTTGCACAGACGCTAAAAAAACATGTTTTTTGCTATAGCTAATACGCTGGTAGGAGATACTCAGCAATTCTTGCCTCAGATTGCATAGACCAGCTAAAGATCTAAACATGTTTCGTCCTGTTGGCAAAACACGTTTTTTTTAATATACCTTCAGAGTTTCAAGTGCACAAAAGTGATGTTAAAAAAAAAAACTGACTTTACAGAACTTTAATTAAACTCATATTGTACATGTGCCTAAATTGCTTCAGCAAATATTTTTTTTTTTTTCTTTAAGCTATCTTTTAGATGTAGACTTGTGTAGTTATTTATAAAATATATAAAAAATTATTGGGTGGAGCCTGCATGCAAACTTTCGGTCCTAACAACCTCCAAGAGGTTATTTTCTAAATTAACACAAAAAATTGACGTCAATTTAAAAATTTAAATATTCAAAATTTTCATTTCCTTTTTTTTAAAATAAACTTCTCATTTTATAATAAATTCTTTTATCTAAAACACATATATTTATTGGCCAATATAGCATTTAAGAAATTTAGCAAATAAGTAATATTATGTAACTGTTTTAAAAAAAAACTATCATCTCATAAAGTCAAAAGGGGGGGGGAATAAATATCAGTATCTTTTCATCTTTTTTTAAATTTTAATTGTACATTAAGGGCGTATAATCTTTTTTTTTGGATTAATTATAATCCTGTTAATTGTTAAGCTGTGCTCATTGTCTTTCTTTTTTTATTGTTAAATTTTGTAACTATAAATATATATAAACTAAAAGGGGGGATAAATTTTCAGAATCTATTGATTAATTTTTTTTATTAAATTATAATATTTTACATTAAGGGCGTATAACTTTTTAATTATAATATTGTTAATCATAAGCTGTTTATGATGATTTGTCTCAGGATGCCTTTCTAAGTTGTAAATGATAAAATCTGAACCGTCGAAATTTCTTTTGTTTCAATAAACTTGAGCCTTGTTAATTACTAAATTTGTCTTTGTCTTTTTTTATTTTTCTTTTCAAACATTGTTACCAATTGGTTCCGCCTTTCTTAAATTTAAGTCCCCTGGTAACACTGCTATGGCAAAATAACAAGCTCACAAACCATAAATGAAGCTGTATTTAAAAGAAAAACATAGGGAAGCCTTTTACAGGGTATAAAATTGACACGATTCTTTAAAAATATTTTAATATTTATTTAAGTAGATTTTTTTTTCCTTCTGACATTTATTTTTTGCAGAATCTCTGTACCGATTTTCTTTTGATATATCTGTATATATATATATATATATATATATATATATATATATATATATATATATATACTGGTATAATATATTACCATTATATATTATATATTATATACCATATATATTAGGCCTATATCTGTTATATATGTATAATATATTTCAAAGGACAAAATTGATTTAAGAACATTAAAGATAACTATTTGAGGATTATTAAAATAAATTTCTAAATTAAAAACCCTGAGGGTCTATTTTGGTGTAATATAAATTACTTTCCATATTCAATTGTTCACCTGCATATTACAAATAGCTATCTAACTAAAACACATGATTACCTTAGTTCTAGATTTAATCCAAAAGTTTTGAGAACAATCGTTTACAACAATTATTCATTTTTATACGCCCAGAGTTGCTCCTAAGACCACATATTTCACTAAATTAAAATATTTTCTCAGTTATTTTGTAGTGAACGGATTTGAATACATAGCTTTTCAGAGCTTCTTTAGATCGTTGAAAAGTTGAAACTGAAAATTGTAACACCTTGTCTTGCACCAGTTTTTTTATAACTGCACATAAAATAATAATAGCTCATTAGTAATGTGCAATTATACTTTCGTTCTTGCTATTATAATGGCAATTATTTACTTTTTTTCCCCTTTGATCACAAAATAAATGACTTGCAATGAGAATTTAGTATGTGCTAAGATATTTAGTTTCAGTTAAATTATTTATTATAATATTAAACAGCATGATTTAACAAGATTGTTCCAATTACAAACATAGAATGTTATACAATCTTAGTAATGACATATACCAAAACTGCAATGTATATTATAATAAATCAAAATACAAAATCGACTTTGAGCTCTTAATTTTCCACAGAATAAAAGCACAATTCATCATTTTATAATTATAATTTATCTGGTGTTTTAGATATAAGCTCTATGAGATCATAATGATGAGATACTTTAAATTTTCACTCACTAAACGGTATTGTAGTTTACGAATATTTTCACATATCTTATACGATTTGCACAATTTTAAACCTTAGAACAAACATTCATGGTTTTTGCTTTATATATAATTATATAAATATATATAAATTGACTGTTTCACAATATCCATAATTAATTAATTAGACAATTCGTTAACATAAACATTAATTCTTAATCATCTCGAACTACATGCATCTAGACTGATCTAGCTTCTCTAGTTTAAACCGGATCGATCAGCTGTGAGCTTATCACTTATGAACATACCTGCGTGAATGGTAGATTTACTATGGAACCTTCCAAAAGGATTTCCCCTTCATTTTTGTGGGAGCGTGCTTTGTGGTATTTCAGGTTGCCTATAGAGGCGAGTTCCACGGTGACGACGGACGGCGTACACATAATAATTAAAGTTTTATCTATTGCTTAAGTACACACTTGTTGTAAGTATTGTAAATTTAAAATACAGGGGTAATGAAATCATTTACATTTAGTTTTGCTGAATACTTTTGAATAGTTTAAATTAAGTACATTTTTTTCCAATTGGTAACCTCTTAATGTTTCAAAAAACTCTCGGTGGAGAATGTATGGGTTATTACATTGTGTATTAGTTTTTGTTAATAATATGAAAATAAGAAATATATTCCTCATTTTCGTTCAATGCTGAATACAGCTGTAAAAGTTAAATAAATATCTCAATAATTTACTTGCTTGTAGTGGGTGTAATTACAGCTCTACTCCTTGAATACTCTATTCACCTTTCCGTCGAGGGGACCTGATTACTGCTTTACTGTCTTTATGACTATTGAGTAAACCGACTTGCCTATTTACGTAACTAAATTGTCAGTAAAATGCTAAACCGTATTCCACTCATAATTTTGTAATATAAAAATCCTAAATAATGCTGTAGTACTTTATACTGAATCAAATTATTAAGGAACATTCAAAGTTTTGCAGTTATAATTTATAGTTGTTTCTACTAGAAACTCAGATTGGTTGAGAAGACTAACTATTAATGAGAAAAACTTATTTATATATAATAAATATTTCGGTTACTATTATTGAGATGTAAACACTTATTGCTGTATTATGTACTTCCTAAGACTTAACAAAAACAATTATATTTTAACTCCATGTGAATTGGACAGCATATTACTGCTTTGTACGGCTTATACAGTAGTCAGTAAAATATTTACAATAAATTATATATTTTTTTAAAAGGATACTGTGTCATAATTATTATCGATTTCTTAAATACTTCAACTATTACGAGCATAAATATGCTTATATTTAACTACATAAAATCTCTCATTTGTTCGACAATAATAGGTTTTTGAGAGATAAAACTATGTAACTAAAATGGAAGGGGGTTTATCAATCATATTTAACATAATGTTACATTTTCGAATCATAAAATGTCATTACATTTTCTTTAGCGAGGCAAACAACTCATAAAGATCATAATTTACGGCGGATGAATTAGCAAGAACATGTATTATAGTTTTGTTGAAAACAATAACTTTTAACACAAATCTAATATTTTTACAATTTGTTTGCTTCATTAATAATAATAAAAAGCGTTTGTAAAAACCATGAAGTGAATATTAATACCAAATGTAATTACTTTGATGCCCAACAGGTGATATCTCCATTACTCCAATGTTACATGTATTTAATTGCATTCCTTGAATTACAACATACCTCGAGGCTTTAAACACGCATTATAGTTATTATTTAACATTCCCTAATGCAATAAATATATTCTTTTAATAATTTATACAAATGATCACTTCCTTTCACCTATCGGATACAGATTGTCTTGAAAGTATGACGAGAACTTTCTTCTTTAAAATTTGTTACATATTTTATTATAAATATATATTTAACAATAATTAACAATAAACGTTGTTTAAAATGTCATACTTCATTATTTGTTATTCCAAAAACAAACAATGCATACTACTATAAGCCAAATAAGTTTTAATTTCAAATTGAAGAATACCTATGTAGCATCTAAATATATAATTATTCAGTATTTTGAATTTATATATTTTATCTAATTGTTCTTAAAATATATTATATCTATTTATCTTTTAAACAGTTTGTTTTTCTTGTGATGTCTGAAAAATAATATAAAGAGCAGTCTAACATTATTATTAAATTTTAATGTTTTTAATGCAAATTACTAAGTTAGTAAATAAAGTACTTGTTAAATTATCTGATTAACTTCACCTCTTCTGTTATTAGAGAAATTAGTAATGAATTACGTGTTTCAATAATAGCAAAAAATATTACACTTAGTAATTTTAATTCTTTTGAAACAATGAACGAAAGTCTGTAGCAATGAATCATCACGACAATCTAATCAAGAAAAATCTTGAACGAAGCCGTTATTTAATAACATAATTTGTCAAACTAAAAACTATTTATTGAATTGCTAGTTTTTAAACTAATTTATGACAATTTTGACACGTTAAGTACAATCGAGGATATATCTTTAAGAGAAACTTAAAAACTTAGTCTGAATTATAATTTTGAAAATAAAATCGTGTTGCATAATACGATATGCAATACCAGTTTTGGCTGAACTGTATTAGATTTCAAGATGTCGCCTTATTATTAAACGGAAAGATTGGTAATTTGTTTATTTTTGTGTAAAAAGGTGCCCCAAAATATAATTATTAAAACGCATATTAACGAGTTTTTTTTTTGTAATAAAACATAGCGTAAATTTAACCTTTGATTTGTAGTAAATTAAGTGTTTTGACAAACAAATACACGACACACGAATTGATAAATTATATCATTAATATGTATTTTTTTTAAAGCTGACAATATTATAAAAAACTTGATGTAGAATAATGGTAACTCTTATTGACAGTTTTAAGTTAATATAACAAATAGCCTAGCCAAAAGTCAGTAATCCTTTACATTATTACTGTTAATTAGCTGTTCTCAGTTTCCATAAGATAGCTGCTATTGTGACAGGACAGCTGTAATTATGTCTCACATTGTTGTCATTTATCCTTGTAATCTTAAGCTACTTTGAAGTAAAGCTACAATTCTCGATACGGTTACCTGGGAATCAACACTAAGTACAAAAGTTGTTTTTAAATAAAATAAAAAGAAACATGTTCAGTGTATAATTTATAACTATCAAGTCGAACTGAACCAGTTACATGCTAAAAAACACACACCACGTTGCACAACACTTTTTCAGTTTTCCGAAGAAGTTCGAAGCAGATGGATCAAGAGAATTAGAATTTCCGATAGATATGTATGAGGAATTGTTAAAGCACTACATGTAAAAATTTATAAATTTAAATTTATTCGAGCTCTACATGAGGACGATTTTGACCGTTGCTTACAATATTTTGAGTAGTATTTAATTTGCAACGAAACAGCTCCCAAATTTGTTAGGACAGTTTTATGGTCTGACTAGGTTAGGTTCAAGTTAAATAAACTTGTTTACAGGTCTACAAAGATTCCCTACATAGTAATAAAAAAGATTTGAATGTACCTTGATTTACAGTTTGGGCTGGAATTAGAAAATCTGGAGTGATAGGGTCATATTAATTTGGAGGTAAAGTGATCTCCAACAAGAGTTGGAGACAGTTGGAACTGTTGGATTAACAGTTTCAAATTTAGACAACATATCTTTGTTTGGAGGTATTAGTAATAAACTCATTTATTAAAACGATGGTAATACACATCATGTTGTCATTACTGTATGTGATCTCATTTTACGAAATCGATAGGCAGACGTGCATGTTGAGGTGCACGATCGTCAAACTTGCGACTTAGTCATGTGAGGCTTTTTAAGAAGATAGTTATGTCTGAAAAAATCTACAACTTTGAAAACCCCTAAAAGACTTTAAGTGCACGGTTTGAAATATTTGTTAACCACAATACAGAACTGTGCAGAAAACATACAGATCTTTTGGGAAACTCAGTTTACTCTGCATAGAGAAGAATGACGGACACTTTGAGGAGGTCAATATGTTTGCGTGTAAATAAAGTAATATATTTTAATTATTGATGAACATTCAAAAAATTAAGGTCTATCGTGATAGCATGAGTCCAGTATTTGTACTCAACAAATAATAAACTCATAGGGGCATGTGTACAGAAATATGCCTATACCAGTCTATAAAAAACATGTATGTGTCACTGGATTGTACTCGTTATTCCAAAAAATAATACAATTATTGTATCAAGTTCTACGTTCCATTTGTATTTGAGTTATTAATTGTTTAGTTTAATTATTCTATTTTTAGATTTTTAATTATGATATAACTTTCACATTCAATTTTTTAATTTAAATTAAAAAGGGTAGGCTGTAATCACATTACCAGTATCGGTAATTGTCTATGTCACAAAATCCTATATAATTTATAGACTGTGTTTGATTAGCATAATCTAACAAAACATACAGAAGTAAATGTATTTATAAAGTCTAAATTTAGCATGTATTTTATTTCTATGTGCGAAATATACACCATAAAATAATACTGTGTAACAGCTCTCATTAAATGAATGGTTAGTTTCAGTCGCATACAAAGGTAGCTGAGGAATTGTTGTCTATTGTTGGTACTATAGAACTTCTTCACCCGTGAAGTCATACAGCTTAAGTAGTGAAATAAAGAAGGGAACTAATGTCTCTCAAGTTTCTATTAAAGAGACGCACTTTTTAAATTAAATAAATGGATTCGGTCAGGTAAAGATTTTCAATTAAAATATGAAGGAAACTTTTGTGAACGTAGTTTTTCTATTCAGGTCTATATAAGGAAATCTCCAAACAATTAGACAAACTAAATTATAATTATTTGTAATGCAGGAAAGCCGGGATATATAAATGTGATTTTTATATGCTTAAAGTTTTTCTATATAATATTGCCTTATTCTTAAGAAAATAAAGTCCAAAATGTCACCCTAAGGCAATAAACTTAGAATGGGATTTTTCAAATGTTTTATGTAATCAAAACAATATGTTGAAGTGAAATTAAAAATGCTTAAAATTTACCCGAGACAAAGGTGCAAAACAAATCAGTCTAAGGCAATAAATGTAGAATAGGGTTAAAAAACTGTTCAACAAATCAAAATAAATCATTGAAGTGAAATTTCAGGAGGTTAAAACCAATCCTAGGCATTGATACGAACAAAAAGTCTAAGATAATAAAAATAAAATTGAGTTAAAACTTTATTATCCCATTGAAAAACGTAGATTTCGCCTCACTTTAAGTATTATATGGGATGAATTAAGTCTGCTCATTCTATCACACTCTTGCGAGAAGAAAATGTCTACATTCCATCAAAGGATCATAATTCGAACAAATATTACAACTGCACCTTGCATATACAGAAGATTGTCGGTCCTCCGAATGTAATCTCATAAACGGAGACCGGGTGTATTTATCGATCTTCACATCGACGAACTATTTGTCATAATATATTTTGAAGTGGCAATCATTTATGTCAACTCAGATACTCCATCCAAAAATAATGTAAGTTTATAGTACCATAACAATACATTAAAGATTTGCAAGGCTCGATGTACCGGCTTTCGTGTGTGCATTCTCTCGTTCATTAAGATTAAATATTGCTGTTACCTTCAAGAGGATCCGTAAAGGTTCCCCGGAATGTAAACCCATCATTACGCATTTATTTTCAGAGGAAACTTAATAAACTTATGTTATATCCTTGATAGTGAGGATCCTCTCTCATATCCTTTTCCTTCGTCTGTGACTGAACAATTTTAGATTTGCAAATTTTGTAACATTTAATAGTAACTAATTACACATTATTATTGATTTTACGTATTCACGTGTTAAATCTTATTTTAATATCTGATTGGTTTATAATACATATTTTTAAATGCTGAAAGATCGAATATTTTGATAATGAATCCTAATTTTGTTCAGTTTTATAAAATATTCAGTTTATTAAGGAGTTATACAAATAACAACTACTTTAAAACTGTTTTAAACTTTAAACTGAGAACTTCAAAACACATAAACACAATGAAAATTATAAAAACTTGTAACAAATTACTATCTATATTTTGGAAATATTGAAAACATCTACTAATGTTGTGTGACAAGTACTTCATATAAATATGCAAAATTTTAACCGTCTGTAACAGAGATAATAAATTTGTTATTATACTCATTCTATTTTGAACACCAACCGTTATGAAATTTTTTCTATATCCTATTATTTGATGTAACAAATAAAAACATACAACAAAATATCAAGTAACACAATCTTGGAATAATGATTAACAAATATTTCAGACATTGTCAGGTGTACAGACATGATTCCGTAAATGTTCCAAATGTGTTCCAACAAGCAAGCAAATCTCCATATTAAACCTTTAACACCATTTTCACATACAAATAATGTAATACGCGTATACATAATGCATAGCAGTGATCAAAAATTGAGGGATCACGTATTCAGCAAATCATTTATTTTCATAAAATATCTAGGAAAATAAATAAAACAATCTTAGAAAATTCAGTATTTTGAATCTCACTTTTTGAATTATGATTTAGGATGAGATTTACTGTAACCCAGTGCTTGAAATACTTCCACCTCTAGACTGCCTTAGATTGCAGCACATCGAGGCTGAGTGCCAATAAATAAATCAACTGTAAAATTCAAGAGCAGCAATCTATTACCCAGACAAAATAAAACACGTCCTGATAAGAAGTGTTCTTGTGATGTAATATAGGAATATATAACACCAACGTGACCTGTTTTCTCTTGAAATATGAAACGAAATAAAAGTTTAATTTTAATCTACATAATAAATAATCCTTTATTTCTAAAGTAAAAGTGGTGTGTGTGTGTGTGTGTGTGTGTGTGTGCACCCGCTGGGTCATTCGTTTGATTAATATAAGATACCTTTTATTTTATGAATATCACCTATTTTATATAAAAACCAACTACATCTTTGAGACTAATTATGCTAATGACTGTTTGTACTTGGTCGTATGTTATGTTAATAAATTAAACACCATATTTAGTAAAACCACTAAACAAAAGGGATGGTTGTACTAAATTACTGGTGCGACACCTTTGATTAAAAATTAACAATTATGTGAGAAACAGTAAATTGATAGGACGATGATGGTGTCACAGATTGTGTAGTATATTGCCATTGTCACTCTGTACATACAAATACTTTACATATCAGGCTACTCGCCATTACTCATTCAAACTGTCAGGGTTACTATTTCATAATATATAATTGCGTAAAACAATCTCGACATAATCCAATGGTAAACATCGTTGACTATATTAATAATCTCTCTCTCTCCCTCCCTCTCTCTCTCTCTCTCTCTCTCTCTCTCTCTCTCTCTCTCTCTCTCTCTCTCTCTCTCTCTCTCTCTCTCTCTCTCTCTCTCTCTCTCTCTCTCTCTCTCTCTCTCTCTCTCTCTCTCTCTCTCTCTCTCTCTCTCTCTCTCTCTCTCTCTCTCTCTCTCTCTCTCTCTCTCTCTCTCTCTCTCTCTCTCTCTCTCTCTCTCTCTCTCTCTCTCTCTCTCTCTTTCTTAGAAGAGAGAGAGAGATCTCTACAAGCAATGTAGTAATTTTGTTTATTGAGTATACATAGAAAAACAAAGAAAGATGCAGTTATGTATTGAAATTTTATAGAAAACAAATAAAAAATGTAACTCGTGTTTCTCTAATGTCTACGTGTGATGAGTGATTATTGTCGACATGGACGGTATACTGATTTATTCACCGCCCATCTAAATTAAGATGCAAGTAATACAAAACAGATAGTATACGCGTTGTAAGATTTATGTTCATCATATTCGATCTGGAAAAGTATTAAAATCTTTACTTTGAGGATTCCATTCATGAGAGAAAACAATACAAGTAGACCCATTCTGCCCGAAGGTTTGCAATTTTCAAGGCGTGTAAACAATTAAATGTTGACGTTTTCTATATTTCTTTTTTCATAGATAGCCATTGGCAAAGTACTTTTGGTTTGACTGAATTTAAGCTATGGAATCTTTATAATCTCTACGTTATTTAATTGTGCAATTTGTAAACTTTTGTATATACTTTTTTTAAGAACTGTTACAGACTACTCAAACTGGGAGTTATTTTGTGGCCTCCGTTGTCTGCATCACAAGTTGATATGACACTAAAAATAAAGTCGTACTATTAATCAACAATAAAATCAATCCACCTTAATTTATATTTTATAAATAGGGCCTACATATTTTACATTTTTCGAAGTTGATGTTAGAGTTTTGTGCGAGTTGCTCAACCCCCCCCCCCACACTACGGGCAATATATCTATAATTGTAGTTAATTGTAACCTGAGTTATATTTATTCTCTCAAGTCATAACGTACAGTAAGCTCAGAATAGGATTGTGTCTCGTGTAAGGGGCGTGTCCTCCACACGCTTGCTTCTACTTGCTTCCCTAGCATGACTAGAAGGTACAACCGTTTCCAAGAAAACTAAGTACACAAATTACTGCTTTGCTACATTTAATTCCTAAAGTTACAACTTCGTGACAGACTTTTGTAAACGTTTTATTCTTTTTACACCGATAAAAGAAAGGAAAGTATGGTACGTGTTTACACAGAAGCATTTGAGGTCTATATTTTTATTGGGAATGTACCGCTGAAAGTAAACGCAACAAAATGTGGGGCCCTTCTTTTCCTCTCCACTCCAGACACATTCTTATCATGAGGATACTGTATACAAATTGACATGATTTTTGTTACCGAAATTAAAGTATTAAATTGATTAGTGATTTCAATGTTAATTACATAAAATTTGTTGTTGTCTTTTAGGTATTATTCTTGACAACTACTCTTACATAAGGAGTAAACTTACCAGCACATGCAGTACTCATCAAAGGAACTCAGTTTTACAAACTAAATAAACTACATTGTTTTACAGGTTAGTCTAATTAACAAGCTTAATTGAGATTAACAAGAATCAGAATTAACAAGATTGATTGCCGTTAAATGTTTGTAAATTTGAAAGTAGTGATTCCTTAATTCTGTTTGAAATTGATTGATTTTTTTATATTAAAAAGTCACACAAAAAAATATACACATATTGGGTGTCAAAGAAAAAAGTCAAAGAGAGCAAGAAAATTGTACTTAAAATGTGTCTAACTCCAAACCGCGTTTTTGTGAAATTAGTTGAGTGTCACATATTCACCCTGTAGCAAAAGGTTTTGTAATTTACGTTATCATAGAATGATCAGTTTAAAGGTCTAACCATTGAGGCATCTATTTATCATATTGCTTTTTTTAAGGACCAAGTTTATCCAACAAACCCTGAAGATTTGAGCCATCTGAAGATTAAAATGAAGCACGCTATAGGACTTATTACCCCTGAAATTACAGAGAACGTGCAAAATGGTTATTACTTTAAACACGCCCACTGCCAAATAGCTGAAGGAAATCAATTCGTACACCTTATATAGAAATTAGGTAAGAAAATTCTAATAGTATGCTTTTAGCTACGTCTACTGTATAATAAAATTGCAGTTTTCATTTGTAGGCTATAACCAAACGCTCTGTTTTCACTAATTTACGAACGCTCCGTGTATGGTGTTTTTATTATTATTTATAAATAATTACTTCATACAAATATCTCTATATACAAGGAACAAACAATAGTAACTCATTCATGATCACTATATAAATAAGTTGTTTTAGTCCAGTTTAACAATATAATATAACACAAAAATTGTTTGAGGTATGTCACTCTTGCACCTTTTTGTATGTTAATTGCACCTTTTGGCGATGTACTCAAAACAGCAAATATAAAAAGAATATTAGAATTGAATTTTCGATAGTGAATTTTTCTGATCAAACTGTACATAAAAATAAATTGTCTGTAATTACTGTGATTCTTAGAACAAGAGCATTCAATTGAGAGGTCAAATATTTTTTAATTTTGTCTTATAAACCGAGAAATTCAGCTTTTTCTTTTTTTATTTAACTCTATAATATATATATATATATATATATATATATATATATATAAACAAAATACATTAAACATGACAATAAATAATACAATGGCCACTAGATATTAAATATAAATATAATTTTTTTTTTTATAATGAGTATTCATATTGTATATGGATTTGTTGATAAAAGCAGGAACCGAAACATAAAAACCAATCTACTTATATTTACACTTCACTGCCAGTTATTTTTTCTTTAAGTTATACTGTATACAGTATGTGATATAATTTTTGGTGTATTTATTATATAGAATAGGCCTATACATAACAGCAATTGTATGTCCAATACTTTCAATAATATCTCGTTTTATGGAAACTTCTCTTTAAATAACATCTAGCTAATTAAATTAAAGAGTTGGAAACCAATTAAATATAAATTTTCTTTTATTAAAAAAAATTGTTATATAGAAAGTATTGGAAATAAAATTATAGCTGTAGGCACGGAGTACGTTTTCTTTCTAATGAACGTTTTCCAAAGTAATGAAATTATACGTTGAAGGGTGCCTTTCTGCTACCGCTAAAATTGTTTTAATAATATACTACCAAATAAAGTAACTTTAATTATTTTTAATTTCAAATGATTAATGGATGTTTCTGACTGAAAAATTATGTTTCTTTTTCATATTGTTCTTTGTTAAAATTTGTCTCATAAATCATTACCCTACACGTTCTTTTCGCCGATTTAATAACCCACAATATCCAGTAATAGGTACGTGTTATTATCAGCATGCGAATAAAATATTGTTCATAATACTAATTATTTTTATTAATATTGCAATTTTGATTTACATTAATTTTAATTTTAAACAATTTTAAAATAATAAGAAACTTTTGTGCTAATGTAGTTTCTTATCAAAAGTTAATAAGCCCAGATATTAAGTATCTGATATTTCGAAGTAAGCTTATACAATTTGATTAAATTTAAAATTTTGAAAAGAAATATATTTTGAACTATGAAATTTGCTTTTCGCGTGGATTTGTGATAACATATTGAGAGAGAGAAAAAAAATTACAAAATAGTATCTGGCAATAAAATATATTCATACCACAAAAATAATTGTATAATGAAATTAAAATTAACATAAATTGTTCCTTCTGGACAGTTATAAAATTAATAGAAGTTATGCCTTAGACTTAATTTGTAGAATATGACAGTTTTAATAAAGCTCTTAACATAATAAATCTACTTTCAGACATTAACAGTGGCGATTTAGTGCCGCTAACCATATCTGTTGAGTTGCAAATTCGACTGACTTATAGAACAAGGTTTTATTGACTCAAAATAATTATTTTAACCATTCTCGCTTCTGCAATTAAAATATAATAATCTCTCCTATAGCCAAATTAAATTTTAAATTAACATAACTTATTAGAAGTCGATAGTAGTTCCTTTTGTTTTTTGTTTATATTATAATTAGTCGCTACATGTTTCGCTGCCATAGGCAGCATCATCAGGCCAGCTAATAACATAAACACTTGACACATTGTTCATACACATATCACAAAACATATAAAATTCTAACACAAATTATCATGCATAACCTGCACTTGTTAAAAGTCAAAAAAATTGAAAATTAAAAACTGTTCTAGTTCCTCACTGTCTAATGGCCACATGTACAGCTGGCCTGATGATGCTGCCTATGGCAGCAAAACATGTAGCGACTAATATAATATAAACAAATACAAAAGGAACTACTATCGACTTCTAATAAGGTATGTTAATTAATTAAAGTAGTTCTATGGCAAAACAATGAATTTTTAAATTTTAAATTTAAAAATGTTCCAAATTATGCAATTAAATGTAATTAAAGATTATGATATAATGTGTAATATTGCATATTTAGCTTTATATGTTATTATTACTATATGGGGTCAGTTGTTAATGGGCTGTGATTATATTTCAATTTAAAGTAACTGAAACACTCGTTTTTATAGTTTTCATTTGATTTAATATCTTATTTAACCCGACATTATTCGAAAAAATGAATTATAGGTGTAACACCTTAATAAGGAATCATTGTGGGGATAGATTAATCAAAACAAAATTACAATAGATATTACAAAATAAAATTACTTCACTTTCAAAGATTCAAGTTAATCTCAACGTATCTGTATCCTAATTGGCTGACTTCGATAGATTTTAATGAAATTATTAAACTAATTACACGACAAAATCTCAAAGTGAAGATGCGTGTTAAAGTTTGTGTAACTGAATCAAAAACCGTCTAGTAATCTAAACTGATTCAAAGATATAGAAAATGTATGAAAATGAAATCTGTAATTGATTTAGTTGAATTATATAACAAAAAAATATTAAATCTGTACAATGCCATACCAAACTATCTTCATTCGGCAAATTTCGAAGATATCATCCAATTAACGTCTAATTATCAATACCTTACATGTCATTTTCTAAGCTTGTAACACGGTAAACAGGGTTCTTAATATGTAAAAAATGCATGAATGAACTACTCAAAAATGGTGATAATCTTGCCTCAAATTATTAAAAATAAAGACCTTTTCAGACAACAGTTGTAGGTACATGCATTACAAATTCCGTCGTCATTTTCTGTTGTTTATGTAAAAACAAAGTGATCATTTTCCCCATATAGTTAATATTGTACATGATTGGCATAAGCTTTGTGTAAACATTGAAATGAAGAACCTCTTACAATGTCTTGCACCTAGTAAAATATAATAAATTGTATTCTAAATTAACGTTCTAAAATTTCACTAATTAATCAAATAATCAATTAATTAAAGTCCAATCAGCAATACATATTTATATATCAATTTAAACTGAATGTAAAAAAAATAATTGATCACGCCGTACTAATTCTATAAACTGAAATAGAAAAAAATTGTATGTATTAATCAAAGTCGAATATAAAAGTTGAAATATCATTAAATAAATGCTCGTCTAAGACCAATCCATGCTACACTGTCTTTCGAAATGGAAATACGAAAACTCCACGTATAATGCCGATTTCTTTTTGAGTAAAATATCATAGATACATGGTAGCAAATAATATTTTTATAAATTTACCTGTTAATGATATTCATCACAAAGCTTTAAAAATTTTAAAATCATGTGGTAAATGCTAATAATTCGAAGATCGTTTATGAGCGTGATTAAATGGAATTTTTAACTTAATTTCCACACAATGATAAATCGGAAAACACATTAAACTCAACATGGCAATAATTGATGATGAAAATAAATATATTGATTAGTTTTTAATTGTCTGTAAAAATATGTAGAAAGTAAATTGTATATCTGCAAATACATCATAGTTTTAAAACATGCAAATTGTTATTATTACGTGTATTAAACTAGAAACGAAAACCAAATCTTACAACAATTATAATTGATTAGGATTATTAATTATTACAACTATACTATAAAAAATTGTCAGAAACCAAAACACACGTTTAGTTTATTCAAAAAAATGAAACACTATAATAATATTAAAAAACTTGTTAGTAGTTACAATTCACCCACGTTATTTTTTTACTAAAGCTTACCCTAATATACTATTTTACGACCCACAATAGGTTAACTAACTATTCATTAAACAAAAATATTAAAATAATACAGTTCCTTTCAATCTGTTCTACCAATAACTTTGAAGTTTACTCAAGGTTAGATAAATCTGCTAATTATTTTAAATAAATGTATTCTAATTACGTAAATATATTTTTGTTAGATAAGTCTTCGGAATATTTATTATAAGCATAATAACATCACCATGGCAAATCTACTCCTTAATAAAATTATTAACTATAATAATTATCCAGATTATCTAAGCCTATAATATTAAAAATCTAATTATTTTAACCCTATTGCAATAATCCAAGAATACAAATTGGTAGAGGTAAACCTAATTATCTTTCTTCCCTGTCAATTTAAAGTACTATACTATGGATAAATCTAATTATATAAATACATTTTCGTAAGGTTCGAGTATTTAAGGTGTAAATATATATTTTTTTTTTATACTTTCGGTCTGCTAATTGAGTGAATTAATAAAGGTGCATACCTTTTTATTAACCAGGCTTAATTATTATTTAAAATGTTCATAACTGTACTAACCTTACTTCATTTTATGTAACTTACGGTAAAAATATATATCGTTCATCCCAGTGAAAAAGTCAGCTTCTTCCATAAAATAAATCTAATTATTTAACCAAATTTCCACTGATCAATAAATGCCAATCTAATTATCTTTACTCTGCATCAGCTAAGCCTACCCTTTTTTCAATATGTAACTAATTATAAAACCCACTGTCGGTTATATTATAAGCTCAATAGTTATTAAACACAAATCCCCTAAAACAACACATTTTCTTTTTATAAAGTTGCACAGGTTATTTTAGAAGTACTATTAATTTTTGTATTCATATGAAACAATTAATGTCATCTCTGAGACGTAAGACTAATATATATTTGTATATCTCATATATTTGACATAAATGACCTTCTTTTCAAATAAATTAAACTAAGTAGTCAAATAGTTCCCTCATGCATAATAATGTTTTCCTAACCATTAATGTTATAGACAAAACTATAATTTCCTAATTATTCATTATATACACTTAATTCTTCATTAGTTATAAAGCTTCATTAGTAAAGCTTAATAATTACTAAAGGTAAATCATAAAAAATAAAACGTTTTCTTCTTAGTCCTCATTAATTTTAAAATTTGCCTAAGTTAGTGTAGAATTTATTTTTTATTTTAATGAAAGACAACTAATATCAGCTCTGAAGGAAGAGTCTAATACATTGTGTGTATCGAAGTATTAATTATTATTTTTGTGCATATGTCCGGTTTTTATGTTTGATGTCGTCTCATAAAGTCTGTTGACTGTGCATGTTCTACAGTAGAAAAGAATGGACTGATTTAATCAAGTTTTGTATGTGTCAATTTTTAGGACACGTATTGATATTTTTAATTTTTGCGATAACTCAAAAATTCGTATTTGTCATACGATAAAAACACAAAATTCATCAAAATCGGCTTAAATGGTTTAGATCTAATTGTTTTGTAGTGGACCCATAAAAACTCTCACTCGCTCATTAAATTTTCTCATAAAAAATGGTGCATCGTTAGTTATTTATAAAATCAAAACAAAAATCGGTTATGGGTCTTGTTATAAAAGATATAGTTTATTAATTTTACTTTACAAATGTCGTCCAGATTTTATTGAATCACGAAGGATACTGACCGTGGAATTGCATGAGGTTTAGGAATATATTACATTTCGGGAATAATTAGGAAAAAAAAACAACTGCTATTAATAAAAGTTCGAATTTTATGTAACATGCTATCCCACAAGAGATGCAGTCTTGGCTATGTTTAAATATATATATATATATATATATATATATATATATATATATATATATATATATATATATATATATATATATATATATATATATATATATAATTTTTGTCTATTAATAGTTTTATTTGGTGTAGGGGATGTGAGTGAGATTGTTTTTTTCAAACTTGCCCAACTCTCTCTCTCTCTCTCTCCTTCACCCCGACCTCCCCTTAAGATGAAAAACTTCAACTTTTACAACATCTAATTAGGTTAGACCTGACTTAAACATCCACTCTCCTCGCTAAGAGTACAGTGTCATTTTGTGACCCTAATATTGACAACTTTTATAAAATAATTAGGAAAGGAAGCGGAGTAGTACTGTTACAAGGAGTTGTGGAGCTATTGGATATATTCTGATACATACTAAAGATATAATAAATTTTATTCTGATATCTTGATAAAAAAGAGGAATAACATTAAAAAATTGATTAGCACCAAAAAGAGGGTTATATGATCAATCTCACAAAATTAATTCTACCTAAATTTTGAATTTTGAATTTCAATATAAAAAGTTAAGTATAGTCATACTAGAAAATTTAAGCAAGTGGTTTCATACAGTTTAAAAAATAGTCAATTGGTTTGACAGGCCAAAAATTAATTGTAGAAAGTAAATTATAAATGTCAAATACGGATTCATTTGCTAAATACGTTAGTTCAACATTTAATTATACCTTACGCTTTTAAAACGCAACAGTAAATCAAGATAACACTTTATAGATATTCGGAACAAAACTATTCGTAGATTTCTTCAGTGGATAATAATTATTAAGAATCTTTTATATTTCACAAATCATAAAAGAATAGTATGCACGCGTAGAAAGTGCTTATTGTTTTTTATGGTTTAATGAGCCATTGTTACCAAGCGACTTATATTATCAGAAGGTGGAACCAACTGGTAACAATGTTTAATAAAAAAAAGGACAAAGACAAATTATATAATTAACAAAGCCAAAATTTATTAAGTTTAAACGGAAATTTCGACGGATCAGATTTTACCATTTACAATTAGGTAAATACCAGCTTAAGATTACTTGACATCACCAAAAGCTTATTCATGAATAAGATTACAAATTGAATCTTCTTTAAAAACAAAGTTTACATGCCCTTAATAAGTAAAAAAGAAAGAAAAAAAAATTTAACAATTAAACTTTGACATTTATCCCCCCCTTTATACAAACTGTTATAAAAGAATTTAACAATAAAAAAAAGATTCTATAATCAAAATTAAAATTTTAGTTCAAAAGGTATATTAATTCTAACAAGTTTTCATCATGAAATTACTTATAAAATATCATAATTTTGTTTATTAAATTTCTTACATTCTAAGTTGGCCAACTAATATATATATATATATATATATATATATATATATATTGTATACATATAAAAAGGAAATTTGTTTATAATATAAAGGAAATTTTTAAATAGTGAAATTTTTTATACTGAAATTTTTACATATTGAAATTTTTAAATAATGAAATTTTTTATTTTTTTTTAAAGATTGACGTCACTTTTGTTTTATTAATTTTGAAAATAACCCCTTTGGGGCTGTTAGGACCGAAAAGTTTGCATGCAGCTCCACCCAATATATATTTTATATTATAAATAATTACACATTATTACATATAAACAGTAAAGGACATATTGTTAAACAGAGTTCATTTCCAAAAATATATATAAGAACAGGTTCACAATTAGAGTTAGTATTTTAGATGAAAATCATTTTATAGTGCACTTAGCGACGTTTCAAAGTTTTTTTGTTATAAACATGTCTTAAACAGTTAGGTAGAGTCTTTTAAACAGGCATCCTATTTTGCTGCATGGACTTGCAAAAATCCAGAACACAAAATCCAGCAAACTTGAACCAGCTTTTGCTGTTGGAAAGAAACACAGGTCTAATAGAGATTTATGCAATCTTATACATGTAATAGCACAAGTTTTCTCTTATTTAAAATGCTTTGTTATTTCATCAAAATCAAGAAAATTATCGTAATTACAGAAATCCAGAAAAGATTATAATTAAGTCCTTTTGTTGTTAATACTAATAGTATATGAATATCTTGATTTCTGTTTGAAACAAAGACTAATAACAAGAGTTAGAAATTTTCTAAAGACAAAGACTCTAGTTCAGAAAAACCTTTTTTTTTTGTTATTTTTTTTTTTATATGACCAAACACTTATTATTTTGACTGCTTAAGATTTAATATGACTGCTCAATACTCAAAGTTTGACTGCTTAAAGTTTACATTTAGATTCTGTAAAGTATCTTTTAAAGAAAGGTAATGCTTTTATAAGTTATTAAGTTTCAGTAAAAATTTCGAATACTAAAAGAAAATAGTAAACACATATTTCAATAAACAAAGCTTAAAAATATGAACAAAATTTATTATATAGTAAAATCTGAAAGACGTACCTGGTTGATATTGCAAGTTTAACCGGTCATATACGTATGTTAGAAGTAAAATGAAACTCACTGACACATTATCTCTACACCTTAAGAAAACACTGACATTCTTAGAGAAACACTTATTGCATCGTAACGATTTTTTTAGAATAATTTATCAAATGATTATAACAAGAATTGTAGAGCATTTTGCAAATGAAGGCCGATTAGATTTTGGAACGACTGCATGTTCTACAAGGTTGAAAATGAAAAAAAAATAACGGTATTTTAGACTGGACCTTATCCGGTGATAGAAAGAGAGAGAGAGATATGTCATGCGATAGGTTACAGTGCCGGCCGCTGGACTTCGCTACCTAACAGAGGCAGGTAGATAGACTAGGCGGGGGGTAGGAGGTTGATGAATTAGTGCAGATTTATTTATTAATTTGTATGTAACGCTACACCATAATCAGTCAGTTCTGTTTTAATTAAATTTACAATCAAATATCTAAAGGAATTACATCAAAAACCGACCAGTACTACATGCAACAATCTGTTGAAAGTGGATGTATACCCTAAGAGAATAATTATCCGTCGGCTCTGTTTTCCATTGGGCTTGGGTACCCCACTTTCCACTGAAATACAATGCGTACCTCTGGTAGAATTAGTGCTGGTGTTGAAATGACAACACTATTAAATCATTCTTGGTGAGTTCTTATAGTAAAAGTTTATGTCAAATTGTGGGTTGTTTTTTCCTGATGAATAATCAACATATATTTTAAACATTTGTATAAATTTTGGGTTCCATATATATATTTCCGTGCTTAATGAATATCAGATATCATACCTGTTATGAATCATTCAAATGCGATTGATATTTTAATGTTTATTTATTTCAAATTATATGTTATCATGTAGTAGTTAGATGGATCATGTTTGTAAGGAAGTCTACTCAGAAAACACTCCAATATAGTCTATGATAATAGAAGCTAATTAGGTAACACTATCTATCTATCTATCTATCTATCTATCTATCTATCTATCTATCTATCTATCTATCTATCTATCTATCTATCTATATATATATATATATATATATATATATATAGTATAACTTTTAATATATATATAAATAATTTCCTTGTAGACCTTCCCAGATTACTACTGTAATATTTCTATTGTAATATAATTGCTTCACGCAATATATTTAGTAATACCATTTACGGATCGATATTGGAAACAGTTGAATTAAAAATCACCAGGTAACTCTAGATTTGGAGTGGGAAGCATTTATCAATTGTAAAGAAACAAAGCCATATCTCTTAGTGTGGCAGAAACTTAGACAATTATCATTAATTTGGCAGCTACATAGTGAGACGATCGAGATCAGCCAAGATATTTACTGAATGAAGCTTTTTTTATATATTTTTTTTATCAGGCTAAGAGATACATGGTATTAAGAATTGTATATGAATTCAAAACAAATTTTATTAATAGTTAATTTTAAAAAATAATCATTTTGTTAAAATAAAAATTTTAATTTCCAATTTCCAAATTTTAAAAACTAATTATTCATTATATCATATAAACAACCTTTACAATAAATTTCGTCAAAGAAAAACAAACAAACAACATCCTCATTTATTACATATCACGTTCATTTGGACAAAAGCTTAGTTTTAAAATTTACAAATTATAATTATAATATAATTTTTTTTAAACAATAATAATTCTAAGTTACAGTATTTAAAATATAAAAATATAATTAATTTAAAACTAGTAATAATAATTATAAAAATTAAACGCGATTAGACATAGGAGATGACTCAAAAATAGACGAAAATATTTGGTCCACAATGAATTGCGACGAAGTAAAGATAAAAAGGGGAGAATTATATAAATTATATATCTATTTATATATTGTAAAGTTTTTGTTTTAACCTATCACAAATCAGTTCTCACCAAATAGTTTCTCATATTTTCGATTCATCTACTAGGCTTAATTTCGTCTAATTGTTCTGTTTCTAAAATCTTTTAATTCTTGTTTGGAAATCTTTATATTTCCTGAATCAATCGTCTATCACGTTGAAATATAATACTGTACTCCTTTTGTAAAATATCGATTACAGTTGACAGGAAGATTTTTAAATTGAGAAATATTGATAGTTACTAAATCTGATAATGTATTCTTTGAGGATGTATAAACTAAGTCATTCTGCATCCTTGTTAAATTCACTTGTAAATATAAAGTCTACTCACGTTGCTGCAGAACCTCGCAATAGAGTTAATCAATTACAACTAAACTAGAAGCTCTTTTAAACTCCACTCGTAATAAGCTAATGATAGAAAAAACTTCTTTCGAACAAGAAACAAAAGGAGATAACATACAAATAACCATATATTCACCCAACTAAGGAGTGAATTATATTATGAGTATGTTATATTATCAGCAATACTATTAACGTAATGCGTTTATGTTTCTGCAGTTATAAATTGTTATGAAAAGTCTACCATTTTTTTTAAACATAGAACAACTAGTTTTGTAGTTTTCTGTAAAATAAATTATTTTCTTTATAATAATTCATTTTTTTAGTTAATTTCCTCTTCTGCTTTAAAGTTCTTAGTAAATTATAATGCTGATATGATAATAATATTAAATGTTTACTTTCAAAACTTAGTAAAAGGCATATACTAATAAACATTTAATTAGCAATATTTTAACAGGCAGTTTTTAAAAATTTTGTCAAGGTTAAATATAAATTTAAAACATATAATCTTTAATGTTCATGTTATCATCATAGAAACAACACTGCCTCAAAAGCATTTAAAAATACAGCATTGCTATTAAACAATTCTATTGACTACATAACATTAATGATTTTCAAAATTACAATGTATATAGGAAATTGGATCCACTTTGAATCCAAACTTTGACGCGTTTAGTTTGTTTGTTGATACAGTTTTGTATCAACTGTTAAATCAAACTTTCGTCCATACCACATCTGTATTAAAAGAATAACATGTTATATTTTGTCAATTTCTCGGAATGGATATAAATTGAATACCAAACATATGATAACATATGATTTTATAACATAAATAAAATGTCTAAAAATTGTGCTATATATCGCCACATCCTGTACACATAGTACAATGTATTAAAATAACACAAATGTATAATTAAAAATATATATCTAAAGGCACAATGTTTCGTTCTATGATCAAATGATTAATTCTAAAATAATAAATCAAATTTATTACATTAACAAATATTTATTACAAACGGAGTGAATTACAATATATAATATTTACCTATTCTTTCATAGTATATATAATTTACGTAATAACATATTTTCACAAATATTAGAAATCTTTAACTTATTTTAAAATTCAAGGAGTAACGCCATATATTAAAGTCATTGGAAGATATTACATATATATTAGTTACATGTTTTAATATATTCCCTTTTAATACTTTGTTTGATTTAAATTGGAAAAAATAAATAGCTTGGCAGCAACAATTAAATACATTATAAGTTTTTATCTGCCGACAGACATTTCATTTCAGCTTCCTATGTTGTGGTAAGCTTAGTACATATCATTTAAAATATGCTCTACATAATTCTCCTCTATGTTCTACTGTTATGGAGTATCCCTTATATCCATATCTCATAAATTACGTTTCATGTAATTATTATACAAAAAACTTGGATTTTTTTTAACCTAAAAAACTTATCATAGTTATAATAAACATGTGTAATACATTAATTGGTATAACTCAAATAAAATACATGAGTTTGTAATCTCATATATGAAACGATTATTAGAATTTAAAATTTTCAATTTTAATATATATCCAGAATGTGAGAAGATAAACAACTCTAAATTAAATAAAATCATTTTTATGATTAAAATCACTTATTTATTTTACCTTTGAGATGAATTAAATGTTTTGTGTATGTTACAAAAATGAAATAAATTTAATACAGGATACATTTGTAACCTTTATTATCAAATAATTAGAATAAATTTACTTATGAGCGGCCTATTAAATATTTGAAATGATTTTTTTTTAAACAAATTTAGAATGGAAAATACCGTATTGAGTAAAAATTTATTTAGTTATTATGGTTAGTGTAAATAATTTTGTAAACTTTTTAATCGTCGATGGTAATTTATGTATTTAATTGTTTATGTCACAATTGAGCTATTTCTGATATACCTTATTCTTATGTAATAATTAGACAAATATAATAATTGTAATAGTATTTCTAAAACTCACTACAAAATAAATCAGTATTTTTTTTTTCTCATTTTTATAATAATGTATATAAGAAAGTTATAAATTTGATATTTTTTATAAAACTTACATTTATCTTTTGTTTTTATTGTTTAAGGTGGAAGTATAAAATTTATTTTTCTCTCTCGTAATTATAGGTAGAAGTTTGGATGACTTTTGTCGTTCAGTTGAATTGAAGAACACTTCTCTAATTCAACGGTCACACATTTCAATTAGTGAGTGAACATTTTAGTTAAACATGACCTAATGAATGTTAAAACATTTCCGAATTACACACATTATACATTTTAATTATTTATATTCATCATTTTATTTGTTGAATGAAATTGTTAAAACAGCGACTTGGGAGGGATTTAGTTTTAATTTATTTTATTTATCAGCGGAATTTCACAAAATATCATTATTTCTACTATTTTACATTATGTATAGGTTAATTTTTTTTAATCAAATTTTCTGTTATCAATATTTAAGGCGCACATTATCTTTAGCGAACATACATCAAATTGCAACTAGATAAAAATTTTAGGAACTTTTATTTAAATAATATCTAAACTATCCACGATGAATCCTTCAAACATGCAGCCGACTGAAGTAAACTACAACATGTAACTGACTGTAATTTGATGTAATCAAAATGACATAGATGTTTACAGCCTGCTATTAGTCAAAAAGATTATGTAAAAAATATATCAAAAAAGGGGGGAAAGGTAGGCTCCAACTTCAGAATGCCAAACAATATTTTATAATTTCAACAATTTAAGAAATATTATATAATATTATAATGTAAAATAGAAAGCCAGTTATTGTATAAGTTCAGTCAGCTTTGAATAATATATTTTTTACCACTAAAATTCAATTTGTTCATAAAATGTTCCTAATAAATATATTAACGAAACGAAAACAATTTATAATTTGAGATTATATTTATAAACGAACATCTACCTCATATTTGCCGATGTTATATTTAGAATCTTTTTCTTCCACTAGGTCTCAAATTTCTCTAGAGCCATGTTTTCTTACACTTAAAACAAAAAGCGTGTAGTTACCAAAGATATTACAAAAAATTAAAAACGACAGTTACCACATATCGAGAAAACCACTTTACATTCATGAGACTTAAACAATTAAATGGACGACATTTTGTAGTTAAAATAAAATCCAGTACTAAAGGTTTATTAGTGTTTAATATTTATTTATCGTAATAAAAATCGTATTATATATTTATTATGTATAAAAGCCCACAAGGTGCAGAAATTTTCATACGTTACCGAAAATTTGAAAACAGCAAATTCAATATTTGACTCATTGGAATTGAGCTTTTATAAATTTCAAATTAGCTGGTGTGTTTTATTACAGAATGTCCCCAAATTACTATGCTCATATATATGTTTAACAATAGAATACACTTTATTTGAAAGTGATGTTTCTGTTCACTTATTTACCTAATCAGATGCTTCGCATGCCTAATGGTTTGTTGTTTTAATAAAACTTATTAATGTAAACAATATAATTTATATTTTACTTGAGATTTAATTCCGATATTAACTGCATTTTGAACGGATACTCCAAAATAAAACTGTTTTACTTGAAAACATTTATATTACTATTTATTTAATGGATAATAGGATGATTTAGTTACAATTTTGATTGAACTGGATAAATGTTTTTTACTATAAGTTAAATATTATAATCATACATTAGTATTTAATTCATTTTTTCTAGCTATTCTGGATATTGTTTTTGTTATAACAAAGCTTAGTATATTTCGTTGCTAAATACGCTTTGTGAACTAAAAATAATAATTATTCAACCTATTTTTTGTATAAAGCACGATTTAATTTGATTTTTTTAAACCAAAATAAATATATAGGATTTTAGAGTTAACATTTTTATAAATTGAAATAAGTATTTTTTAAATTTTTTCCATGATTCAACAAGATATATAGCATACACATAAGTCACATGTTAAATATAGATTGTTTTCATCTCATTATTTTAATGTATTATATTTAATCACTGAAACCAATTGTTAGGCAATAACAATTACACACATTTAAGGCTGTATTTTACCGTCATAGATTTAGGTCTTTACAGTGCTCTATGGTGCGATAACCACAATATATTTGTTTAAGGGATCAACTCGTTTTCTCTGAGTAGTTATGTTATTCAATTGTTATTTTATAAGTAGATGGTATTGCTCAATTATATCCAGAAGTGAAAATTATTTTAGGTTATACTAGGTAATCGACTAGAGTACATGTAACTGAACAGTTAAAATGTAATATTGCAAATATTTTAATATAATTTATATTCACATTTAGTTTTCATCCTTTCGCTTGGTTTACTTTCAGTATAAAGTGACCAAACCAAATATGAAATTACTTCTTGTTTAGCTTCTTAACACACATAACTGTAGACGTCTATAAAAATATTTTTTTTGGAATAATGGAAACATATTTCAAAAAAATTATTGAATGTTATCCTTTTTTATATTGGAGAAAAGCAGATTTAATTTTATCTTGTTTATTATTTTATTGTAGATTAACACTAGTTATAAATATTGTAGTTTCAAGGTTTTTACATTTAATATGTTATCAATTTGGAATGATTATTATTATTATATCTACACATCATATTAGTGTTGATGTACAAAAAAAGCAATATGTTCAAAATATAAGTTATTTAGAGTAATCAAATACGAGTGTTATAAAAATTCTTAAAATATATAATCAATTCTGTTGGGTATTTTACTTAACCTATAACTTTACATTAAATATTGTATTCCTATTTCATATTACTGTCCTTAAGTGAGGTTCAACAGAATCAGGAGCTGGTCTCGGATCAACAGTTGGGTGCACCTTTACTCTAGTTACAGCTTCTCCTCGAATCTTTGAGAATCGGTACTTATTGATTCTATATTGGTTTTAACAATTGACAAAACCCATCAACTACAAAGTTTTATAAAAAATATAACAGAATCACAATAACAACCAAACATCTTGGTGGGATTAAAAAAAAATTTAATTGTCGAACCATTTTTTAAACTTCAACAGTTCATAAACATCCAAAAATATACTACAAAATTCCAACAAAAATCGCATAGTGTGTTTACTTTGATACGTAGCATATCGAATATCCTGGGTTAAAAAAAGTATTAGTGCTACGATTCTCAAAAAAAAAATTGAAAACTACTAAGGTATTTATTAAGTTTAAGTATATATTTATAAAAATGAAAGGGGGGATATATTCTTCACAAATCATCTTACAATAAATATTATTCGGGAAAGAGACTATGTGATTCCGTATACTAATGTTTGATTTGTAATAATCTGTGTGACGTAACTAGATAAATAACTTTGCCAAATAAATAATATTTTCTAAGAACTCAATTTTATTAGTAACCAAATGTGCAAGTCCTCTTATAAATGTATTGTATAAGATACATGGAAAACTTTCAACAATTGTAAATAAATAAGACAAGAATGAAACAGTGTAAAATTTACTACCTATCTACATTAGTCGTTGAAGAAGTGTATCGGTGAATTTTCGTTTGAATCAAACGGAAAGGAGTAAATGCCATTGGAAACTGCAATCATTGGTGAGGCTAACTAAGGATCAATACAGCCAGCCAGCATACACTATATTGCACTAAATACGTAATTGTCAATTACCATAGACAAATAGAGCTTACAGTAAATTATCCCTCTTTGATAGTTTCGACCACAACTTGGATCAGGTAAGATTTGCATACATTCGAAATGTTATAACATCATAACGAATGTGCTCTTTATTGTATACAAATATCACTTATAACACCTAATGGAATTGTTAGTTGTTCATTGCATATTCTTTGAATAATAAAACTTATTAAATTCAAATTGATCAATATTTGGATACAAATAAATCAAATCTGATAAACAAGTTTTCATTGGACATAAAATTATAAGTAAAAGAAAGGTATAAAAAAATATATAATATCGGAACAATTAAAATTAATAATATATGTAACAGCTTTGTAAAACGCAAATTAATAAAATAATTTCTGCAAATTTGTTGAAATATTGCAGAAAAAAATACAAGCTTAAAATAAATCTTGGTTTGAATTTATTGTAAACTATTTTTTTAAAAATATACAGTTCAATAGTTATATTAAATGTTGAGCTTGACTTATGAGAAAACTTATACAGTATAACAAACACACATAACACAATTCTCACAAAAAATACGCCTAAGTATCAGACGCGTTTCAACGACAAGGTCGTCCTCTTCAGTATAAGGAGTTATAGTTTGATTGGTGTAGCTCGTGTATCACTGAAGAGAACGACCTTGTCGTTGAAACGTGACTGATACTTAGGCGTATTTTTTTGTGAGAATTGTGTTCTGTGTGTTTGTTATACTGTAGTTCAATAGTTATTTGGGAATAAAATGTAAGAGTAAATTTGCTGACATGAACTCTTCTGAAAGACTAAATGAGTGAAATTAACGTGATAAAAAAGTCATAATCCATCTCATTTATTAAACTAATTTAAATTCCCAACTTAGCTAATTACAGACATACCAAATAAAATGAATTTATAAAATTACCTGCCGCATATCAATAGATGATTATCATGATACCATATGATAAAAAGTAAAAATTCTAATTACATTCAAATGATCCTCCTATTTTTTTTTAATTGTTACTAATATTTTCATAATGTTATTCGCTTTAACCATAACCTTAAAATGATGATGTAATAAAAATATTTCCCAAAAATAATTGGACTTGACATAATGGAATCTACAACAATCCCACGACAATGGACACATGTGTAGAATTAAAAAAAAAATATAAGGTATTAAAAACTTCGTTAAAAATATTAATTGTTTTCATACCATGGTCTTTCCTGATAAATTGCATTCAAGTCCAAAATTGATCACAAAATGTTTATTACTGTTTTAATATCCTGCAATAATTGCTGCCCTTTAGTTATAGCCATTTGCGTGTTTCATAGAAATACCTCTCGGTAGGCACGCATCATGTTTATCGCTGATCTACAGTTATGTTTACAAGTCGGGGTTATACAATAGAGAATTTTTTCAGTTATGATAAATTGAAATACATATTTTAAAACTTTGTTTTTTCGAAACAATAATACTGGAATATTTGTTGAAAGAACGTTCAAATTACAATACTCGATTACATTGTCATAATCAATAAGTTGTTGTTTTTCCTCCAAATCAATCCTTTATATTAATTAGGTATACTGTATTTAAAAGCTATTGATATTGTAGAATGCATATATATTTTACATATTATATCATAAAGTTTAACAATTTCTCTATATTGCCACACATTAGAGAATTTATATTAATTAAAAAATAAATACTAATCTCTTGTATAGCAGTTTTTTAAATTTAAAAATTTTTATTTTAATTTATTTTTATGGAAACGTTTATTAAGGAGAACATTGGAACTAGAAACAAAAATTTGTTTTAACGTAAATAAAACACATTTTCAAATATAAAATATAATAATAATATATAAATAGATATGTTAAAAAAAATAAATAATCCATATTTACAGAAAAATTACACAAACTTAATATTCATAGTTTCAAGAGAAGGGATGTCTTTTATGTCGTTTTACCACGTTTCATTCTTAATTTTAGCTTTCCCCCCCAAATAAAATATGTTATAGAAATTTTCATTTAAATCTACTAAAAATATAGAATTCATCAAGGAATGTAATAGTAATAAAAAAATAAAATAAACGAAGTAATAAATTAAATAAATTTGTTTATTGTTGGTTGGAATATATATATATATATATATATATATATATATATATATATATATATATATATATATATATATATATATATACAATCAATATTATTTTAAATAATGAACAATAAACCCATCATTTTTATTTCTATAAAAATACAACTTATAGTTTTAAGATTGATTATTATTTATTATGGTAAATGTTTGTAAAACTAAAAGAGTTTATATAAAATTTGTAAATAACATAGCTAAACATTTTCATAACTTATGTCAAATTTTAAAGGTATTATATAACTTTTGTCTATACAATAATTTACATCTTACCAAATAAGAATTATAACTGTTTATAACGAATATAAGTATACCAAATATAAAGTATAATTGTAAAATAAAGTACCGTCTTTTGTCAGTTATCTGTGGCATATGAGTAGGATTTGTAATAAACTACATGATATTGTGAAGCGACAAATTTAATGGCGCATAACTATCAAAATGACATCGATTTCTGAATATTTTTATTGTTTCATTCCTTATTCTTTGTATTGTAGTTTATAGCGAGTGTTAATTTAATTTGTGTAATTTGAAACAAACAGTTCAATACATGTTTATAATTTTTTTAATCACTTCGCCATTAGAACTATTCAGCTAAAAATAATAAGAAAAACTTAAACTAAGTAGATTTGAAACCATTGAGTGTCTAAACATTGGTGGAGAAACTGCAAACGCTTTCGGAATGAAAGAAGTTAGAGTAATGAATAATTGTAAAAATATAAGCAAACAGACCAATATTCGAATTTTGTAGCGAGATGTATTTTTATAGTGTTTATGTAGGATATAACTATTATTTTCAATAAGATACGATCACAGAAGTATTGTCTTAAAGATAATACTCATCTGATATTAATGTGTAAGGACCAAATTATTATATTATTGTAAGTATATCAAAAATATGTTAATAAAAAAATATAAAAACCTAAATTTGAAGTCTTAATTTTAAAATAATATACTCTACAGATAAATAATACATCTACATAAACGATAATATAAAATACACAAAATGTTAATAACAAACCAATGGAAATATTTTTACTAAACCACGTAGAGAGTATAAAATAAAATTCTAACACAATAAAGCAGAATATTATGAAACAAAATGGGGTATGTATAAAACCGAACATAAAATGAATTATGATTAAAGTTTAGACATTTTAACGAGAATGTTCACCAGTAGATTTGGAGAACATAAAGCTAATATTGAAAGGTAATATAACTAAATCAACAACTGATTTACTGGATAAGAACTTTTTCGAAATAATAAGATGAATATTGCTCATATCAGAAAAACAAATTCCTTCAAAAATGTATTATTGTAGGCCCGGATATTTAAAAAAAATCATTGAAAATATAACTACTTTAGATATTAACTAACAATAATCCGTGATGATAATTATAAATAACATCAAATGTTGTTTGTATTGTATCACAACCTAGTTACAATATGACTAAATGAACTATGTTACTGCATATCAACATCATGCATTTAGTGAATGAAATGAATATTTAATTGTTGTTTATCATTCGGTCAAAGTAAAACACGTGATCTTAGTCATGTCTATGTATTTGTCGTTCCTATGAGGTTTCTTCGTTATTGTTGGTTTCAATCTAGTATACTACAGTCTTTATTTCACTATTAGGTACACATATCTAATAGGTAAGTAAAAATTATTCATTTGAAGTAAACTACTGAGGTTTTTATCTTTGTTACTCTAAGGATATATTTTACATTTTACTCTGATGTAACAAAATTCAATAAATTTTAATTACAAAGATTATATTGTTAGAAATAATTATTTGTTAGGATTATCTGTTAGGTAAAAATATAGAAACTATCAAATAAAATATTTATTCTAATTCCCATGACAATAAACAGAAAATTACCTATTGTTATTAAATATATCAAAAAGTGTCGCAATAGCTGATTCTAGACAAAATACCTAGTTCAGTAACCTGGCAAGGTATAAAAACCCACCATAACCTAAAATGAAGGTCATTCTTAATTGAACTGTGATATCAGGAGGTCCTGCTAGTCGATTGACCAAGAGTATTGGTCGAAATTATCAAAGGAATTCATTATAATCAGCTTTGGGAGCATTACAGTCAAAAACACGGTAGCTGGTACTTGCAGAAATAGAGGTTAGCAAACCGACAGATATAAATTTAATAAGAGATAAATGAAAGTAGACTCATTTGAATAATTCATAATAATATTCAACTTGTTCTACCTAGGGACTAACTGATATATTTTACAATAAAGGGGATTAAATTTATCAATAATGTATGCTTGAAATTATAATGAAACTGAACCACTGACTATAAAATAAAATACGTATATTATTGCTTTATCTTAAATAAATATCTCTCATTTAAAACTAATGGTACAAATAAATGTTATTTTAAGAAATTTAGATCTTAGTGAAAACAAATATCAAACAACAAAAAAACTCTTGTATTGGTCCAGAAAAGATAGTTTTAGGAAGATATCTGCAGTAATTTAACTCAAATGGTATTTTTACAAAATTGAGCAGCCATCTTAAATAATGTTATATTGTGAATAAAAGTCAGTGACACAGAAACTGTGGCGTTCTCAGATATGTTATATGAACGTAACTATGAATTTGATGCACCTGTAGGTGAAGATGATTTTGAAGAAATGTTGATCCGAGATTAAAAGTATTTTTTAAGTTCCAAGACGCTCTAAGTGATGAACCAGATTATGTCTAGCTTAAAAACTACTAGACAAAAAATAAGGATCCTACTCAAAACACAAACTCAGAATTTGACTGGATAAATCCATATACTTTTGAAACATAGAGAGATAAATGTAGGCCTACTGAGAAAACAACAGAACTATTCAAGGCACAAAATTAATTTTACAATTAAAATACCCAAAACCATCCCTATCTAAACCAAAACAAAATTCAAAATAAATAAGAAACCTAACAAATAAATTCAATAAAAATAATTAACCAGCAAAGTAAGATAGAAGAATGTATTCTTGAGTAGCATCACAATAACTTCATATAGAAATTAAGAGAAACAGAAATATAAAGTAAATTCCAAATTCAACGATGAAATTAAAGAACTAAGCCGCCTATATATTGTTAATCTATGTCTTTGAAGATACTTTCAAATTCGAAAATAGGGAATGATAACTTATTATATACAACCCATATAACATAGATTATTACGGTTTCAAATGCCCGAAGATACCTCGGAATCGCTTTAGTAACACATTCAAATTCTAAAATCTAATTTTTGCAACGATACTGTAAAACTTTATATGGCCCAAATACTTTTGATAGCGATTGTTCTACTTTACAATTTAATAATAGTACTTTTCAGAGAGAGAGCAAATAATGAAGAGAGCCTATTTATATTTGGACTAAATGTGAATAGCCGTGATAAAATATTGTGATATATATATTAAAAAGATACGTGCTTTCCATTGATGAGCAGATTTGAGTATGTTAAACTCGACACTTTATGAGACAGTAAAATCCAAAAACACCTAATAAATAGAGTTACAAAATCTTTGTCACTTTCGATAAACGGTGGTTTTCATAAACGTTTGAGTTGTACACGACCACTCGATTTGGTGGGAGATATGTACAAATTTACTGTGATAATTATTATTCTACCTTACCTTTGTTTACTTTTTTAATTGGATATCATTCACTGTTGGGACCTTACAAAATAACATTACTCCAAGCCTGTCATTGTGTAAAAAAAGTAAATCTTCATATGGATATGCCACCATAATCGATAATAATGTGATGAAATTAATTATCTGAAACGAAAAATAAGTTGTTGTGATTGGAACAACAAATTGTGGTCTAATGCCTTTAGGAGTAACTGTATCTCTATATAAAATGTTTATCACCATTATCAAACTTTCCACGTCAGGTTAATATACAATACACATAATTCACAGCAGAATAAAAATTAATTGAACACATACTCAGCAAAGCATTTCGTCTAATATAATATTTAAAAATAAAATAAAACAATCTAAACAAATTGAGTGTTTTCAAACTCTATTTTTGAATTATAATGTGTATATAGGTAGAATAAGATTTACTGTAAGCCAGTGGTTGAAATATTTCCAGCTCTAGACTTCCTTAGATTGCAGCACATCGAGTCTTAGTGCCAATAAATAAATCAACTGAAAAATTCAGGAGCATCAATATTTTATCCACACAAAATAAAACATATCCTTGTAAGAATTTTCAGTTCTATGTAAGGAGCACATAAAATAGGAATATATTACTCACATATAACCAAAGTGCACTTGAATTATATAATTGTAATTAATTTTAATTTTTATCTACGTAATAAATAATCTTCTATTTCTGCATTTAAGGTTGTGTGGGGTGCGCGCGCGCACGTATTTTATTCTATTTTACAGCAGTCTGTCTTATAAACACGGTCAATATACATAAAAATAGTTTGTAAATATTAGAATCCATTAAGATGACAAAGCTCATCTACAATACATATGAAATATATACGGAGTTTAAATGGGTAAAATTTCAGTAGCTGTAACGACATGAATTTAAAAATCCGATAGTACAAATCACTTAGTCCGTACAGCTGGTTTTAAACTTCTAAAAGAAATATTCTTATTTGCGAACAGACAGGGTAAATTATTTATTTGATACATGTTCCAAGCGTGCAATTACGTCTCAAAAAAACTATGTTTTATTCACATGACAAAATCTCTCCTTATTTTGAATATAGACTTTAGCTTGCTTGTGACACACAGTTGATTCAAAATTAAAACATGACAGTAAGACCGTATGACAGTAAGTAACCTTATATAACGATGAAGGGTACCACAGGTAGTTTAGTAAATTGCCATTGTCACCGTACACACAAATGCTTTACATCTCTGGTTACTAGACATAACACATTAAAACTGTCAAAGATACTATTTCATATGACATGTTTGAGTAAAGCGACGTCGACATGATGCGAAGGTAACCGTTGTTGCTTATAATGTATGTACAGCAAATTTAAATACATGGTTTTATATATTGTATTGCATTTAAATTGTACAAGAAATATATTTATAAACAAATAGAGAAAATAAAAGATAGAGTTATGAATTAGCGTTTTATAGAAATCAAGTTTAAAATAAATAGGTGAGTGATGATAATAGTTATGGATGGTGTAACTTTCCATTTATTCACTATAATGTAAAGTAAGGCGCTAGTAATACAAAACAGATTGTATACGCGTTGTAAGATTGTATTCATCATTTTCATTCTGGAAAAAAATAAACTCTTTTCTTTGAGAATTCCATTCATTGAGAGAAAACAATATAAGTAGACCCATTCTGCCTGAAGGTTTGCAATTTTCCAGGCGTCTAAGCAATTAAATGCTGAGGTTTTATACTTATTTTTTTCTTTCCTTAGATAGCCTGTGGCAACGTATTTTTGGATTGACTGAATTTAGGCTATCCAATCGTTACAAATTTTTCGTTTTCTATTCGTGCAAAACGTAAAAGTTTTTATTAAGCGAAATATTGTTTTTTTAAATTGTTACAGACTAATAAAGATAGAAGTTATTTTGGGTCCTGAATTCTGTGCATCACACGTAGATATGATGTTTAAGCATAAAGTATACTATTGATCAACAATGAAATCAATAACATTATTTTATCATAATTCATAAATACATATTTTTATTTGAAGTAAAAATAGAAGTAAGTTTTGTGCAAGTTGCTCCTCCCTCACCCAGATCATTAAACCTATACATACGCGAGATTTTCATTAAGAGAGTTTATCATTAAAAAACGCACAGTTCAAACTATTTCAGGAAAAGCTCTCTTATACAGGAACAAAAATATTTATCTTGTTACCGGTGAAAAGAACACTATTGACTGGTTCAAAATTTAAAACTACCTGTTAAGAATTTTTAATTAAGGTACATAAGTATTCTTGTCGGGGATTTATATCAAGGTTGATGAGCACTTGAGGATGCTTTGATAAATGTAATTTTTTAGGTTTTTTTGTAGATTTGGGTTGCTTCCCTGTTTATTATATATATACATATATATTTAATTGTGTTCTGTTTATTGGCAGAATAAATAATATATATATCTTTTCTATTTATATGTATTTATGTATTTTAATTATAAAATTATTATTTTCTTATTATTAAATTCAGTACTATTGTTCTTTATTTGCTTTGTTTATGTAGGGAACTTTTTTTACTTTTATATTATCAGACACCTGGCTACATCCTTAGGCTTTTCTAACATGTATGATTTTGAAACTCTGCAATTTTGTAACATTTTCCCTTGAATCATTATATTTTCCTTTCCATGGACTTTTATTCAGAAAAGCTTTACTTTTCCTCTTGATCTCTAGATGTATTTACAACTTCATAATTATATAATATTTGTCTTTTACGTTATCAATCAAACAGATATGCTTTACAATTGGACCAATAAAACAAGTTTTAATTAACAATTATTAATCTATTTTTCTTATCCTTTCATTTAAAAGGCTGCAAGTTTGTTACACACAAACTAAAATTGATTGTACAAATTGTTGTATTTAATTTAAAAAGGAATTCCACTAAGTACTTACGGACGATAGTATAATTCGTTCAATTACATTTTAAAAGCCAGTAAAGCAGGTTCTACCGTACTTCTTATGAAATTAAGTAAGAAGGAAGCACTAACAAAACAACATTTATTGTTTAATAGGGAGTAGTTGAAGAATTATCTGGTGTCTAAGTATGTGTGCGTGTATTTTATAACAACCTGTGATATGGATGCGCATGCAAAGAAAGCGGCTCTAAAATCTTAGGTTAAATATGAAAAAGTGGTTTAGCATAGGAGACAGTGTTTGTCAAAATTTAAAAAAAATGATTCGTTGTAAACTATCTTTTTGGTTATGTTATGTATTTTTTTTGTCATTATACTAGAGTAATATGTTTATGTTTTAAAAGAAAAAAATGACGGTTTAGAAATATTGGCCATTATTTTAAGCGGCCACTATTTTGAAAACTATAAAGATAAAGTGTTTGTGTAAAGTACACTTATAAAACATATTATACAAATGGTTTTAAACCAAATTTTAACTCAATATCTTGCCTGGTATTAGAGTCACAGTTGGTTTTTGTAAAAAAAATAAAAATAATAATAAATAAATAAATTTTAAAAAATAAATAAATTGCCATTGCATATAAACTAAGACAAATATTGTAAAACCATATCCTGCATAATGGGTTTGTTTCACAATCATATAAAAATATTGTGATATCTTAATCTTTTGAGTGCTATTTAAATACATGATTTTATAAATAAATATTTTTAAATTAACCGATCATGACATGATTTATGTGTTAATGTTCGTTATTATCAGCTAAAAATACAGTACGATGAATATTAGTAACATGAATATATTTTTTGTGGGTAGTTTGTTTTCACTTAATCACTAAAATTACATTTTTACAAGAAGACTATACACAATGCATATAGTCTCCTATTAAAGGAGACAAGATAACTGTGTAACATTTTAAAAATCATTCTGTGAAAAATCAGATAATATTTTCATCACCATCCAATATCTAGTTACGATAGTGATTAACATATCTATTTCATATAATAAATCGTTCCATAATTTTTACGTGATTAGTACGTGTTACTGCTATAGCTTATATATATATATATATATATATATATATATATATATATATATATATATATATATATATATATATATATATATATATATCACATTCATAAACTCTTCATAGTAATGTCACAACTTCATGTAACTCCCAAATCTCGGTTTCTTTAATATTATCCCAATTGGTGAATTTAACTACACATAACAAAAAATCACTATTCGAGATAGTCTCTGTGCCTAAATAGTATATACACTAGAGTTGAGAAAAATTACATACAAGCTTCATGAATATTTAACTGCCTTTTCCCCGAAGACAAGTATCTGCCTGATAGCTTACACAATTGAAAATAAAAATACCGTAAATTTACTTGTTATTATATTTTAAATAACAGATTTTGTATAGAAATACATTTATGTTACATGAACATATATTTTGATTTAATTTGCAATAAGAAGATTTATAGCTATCACAAATAAAACTATTCAAATAGAAACAATTACTTCGCCGTCCACCATGGGTCATGTTCTATTTTAGTTATGCCAACATACGAATAATTAAAGTGCATTCCATACATTGATATGTATGTCTAAGGTTAGAAGTTGCAGTAAGTGTTAATTAACATTTCTTAGAAAAACAAGTATTTTTTTAATAATTAAAAATAATACTTCATTGCCACTGTCGGTTATTCGGTATGCTATAATTACGCATTTATTTTTTAAAAGTAGGTTAAGTGATATTCTTTTTTATATTAGGTTAGAAAACAAAGCTTTTTAATTACAGTTGGACTTATTCTGCTTACTATTTACTTAGAACAGTTTAGATGCATGCTACATTGGTCATTATAATATTCAAACTAAAGACTAGAGATGTGGTGTATTTTTACTAAACCATTAAACAAATCGTAGTTATTTGTGAAGATTTATTACAAAAACTGTGTTATGGAATCTGGAATAGACCAACTACCACTGGTACCTGCGAAATGGTCACTTATTGTTTCTGTGTATACCATTTGTAACATGTGCAGTCATATAAACTACCTCTAACCTTGGCCTCATTCAGTTCTATTGGAGTAATTTATTGTTTATACGTCCAACTATCAGCCCGGATATCCTTGGTATAATAGCTTTAAGGAATATCATTTCAAAATTGGATTTAAAATATGTTGTGTTAGATATGCCTAACATGATCTAACCTAACTTAACCTAAGTCATTATTATTTTCCCCCCAATAATATTTATAATGAATAGCAACTAACAAAATTGTTTTAAAAATAAAATAAAACAAAATATATAATTTTTATTTTAAGATTGCTCTTCTACACTATTTATTTGGTAAGTCGTTACAGTTAGGTTATGTTATGTTAAACCATTATCTTCGCATGTTCATTAACATGACTAAGGCTTAAAATATTATACTTTAAAATCGTTTTTAGACAAATGGACAAGTCAATCGCATCATAACAAATGGCGACCTATTCTACAGTAATAAAACACAGTTTTCTAAAGCCTCATATGTCGTTTAAAAGGAACAAATTGACAAAATATTTGTTCTAAACTAATCTTTGGTATTGTAGACAACTACCAAGATATTATGATCTTAGTTTTTTTAATAACTTAATTATTGATTGAGCTACAGAAAAAAAAAGTATAAAATATTTTATTTGACTTTAAAAGAGAAACAATTTTTGTCCCTTGCTTATTTTTGTAAAATTAACGATATACAAGAAACTGAATGCTATCCATTTTAAATACACGCCATTTTGAATTGAGTAAAGTTTATACTTTTTTCAAATAGGATCATTATAGCACTTCGTAATAAGATAAATTTATACTCTGTACCATTTGCCTTTCAAAAGATATGAGTTTGTTATAAACAAAATTTTTAAAAGTGTGATAAACAGGTAACTAATTATTCTAAGATATTGATTCATATGAATTTGTTTTATATTTAACAGTATATATAATACGTCTTCAAAGTCTAATCTATATTATTGCATATTATACATATATTTGTTGTGTTATTATTTATGCCAAACGTGCATAAATATATTCATAGGTAATTATGTACCTGGACATATTTAAACTTTTCATAAAATAAATACAGTGTACAAATTCAAACTATTTAACATTTTATTATTTTTAATAATAAGTGTAGTGATAACAGATAGATATATCAACACAAAATTAAATGAACAATATAATATTTACATATCCTGTTTGTTGAAGCAAGAATAAGCAAAATGTATTACATTAGTTAGTGCGAATAGTATTGTATTTAACAATTCAAAACAATGGTCGTCAGTTTTATTGATTAAAAGTAACCTCAGTAGCTCAAAAGAATAGGTTGAGTTTTACGTCACCAATATTGTTACGTAATAGTGTTTAGATAAATCGAACATTCTCAAATTCTAAATTGGGTTAAATGCCACAGCAACTTTCACTTTGTACCTGTACACATTTTGGTCATTCTCATTCTATCTCTGGTAGGAGTCAGGTGCATTTTCTGCTTCCTCAGCCTTTTCTCGTGGACTTTTAAGCTCCGGCTACCTCATATTAATTACTTTTTACCTCAAATACTTTTATTTTTCTCTCTTTAAACATTTTATATCTTGTAAAGTGTCAAGTGCGGTCGGTGTGAAGTGATTGCAAGAAGAAGTACTGGCCTGTTACTACACATCAAGTGGAACCGTTCGTTCGCACAATATAACGACAACCTCAAGGAAGGTAAACTCAATGACTCTGGTCCTCCGGTACTCAAACTTAGTAAGTAATAAATTCATACATTAACACTCATAAATTACCGAACAATTATCTTATTTTCAATAAACATTGTCTTTGATAAATAAATTTTATTATTCTGAAGATCACTTTTTGAAAATGCAGTGTCTGTTATTATTAATCAAATTTATAAAATACGTCTGTGTAGTTTGTTGGCACTTGATCACTAAAATTACAGTTTTACAAGAGATATTTTGGACGAGAAACCCCATAATTATTGAACAGTTTATGTTTCTATTAATTTAATTTTAAAGATCTAAGCAATTTATACTATTAGTAGTAGACACGAAAACTACATAACGTTTCTTATGGCTGATTGTGTGAAATAAAAGATGTAAATATTTTAATCTCATTTCCAAAACTAATTTCCCTACTACTAACTCATTATTGAGTAAAACAAAGTTTAATCTAATGCAGGATTCCTTAGTTTTACTGAGATGGTGAAACTAATTACTATAGTAAACTAATTAAAACTGTACACTCGTACACTCATCATAGTACTGTCACAACATGATGCAACACCAAAATCGTGAATGATTTTCACCAATAGTGAATAAAACTACATATTACATAAAGACAATATTCCAGAAATAAATCACTTGTCTGCCTAAATAATGAATTTATTAGAGTTGAGTTAAATTCCACCCAAGCTCAATGAATATTAAACTTCCTCTTCCCAAGACGAAAGCACATGATGTGCCTGAATAGCTTTTACACTTATGAATAAAATAAATAAATAAACACGGACATTTATGTATTTGTTTCATTATTGAAATTTTTATATAATTATGTTATACACGCCTGTGTTGTGACACGATTCACAATAACATTTTTTTTTTTTTTAATATTATAAATATAATGGTTGTGATAGAAGGAGTTAATTCAATGTATTTTATTGCCTTCGTCAACTTTTCATACATATCGAGTGATAGAACTCGCTGTAAGTGTCAAATAATATGTTGTTCTTATAGAAATATAGATTAAAGCTTCTGCTTACGTATATAATACTGTTTATTATTCATATGTTTTGACAACCTCAATATTGAAAGCATACCCTTTATGTTTACTTAAATCCTACTAACGTAACTGGAACGACATCAAATATATTGAAGTAAATTTATTATTTGAATAGTCTTTAGGGATTACTCCTCTCTTGGCTTGGAAATAAAGTGTCATTATTTAACTGCCAGATTCGACGTGAGGGAAGCATTCTATGGGCTGACTACGTGAGAGTGTTGTGAGATGCGCTGTAACCTTCTCCTGTGAAATGTCCTCTGCATCTTAGTAGTAAATATAAATTATAGAATAGTGTTTTCCTGTTTTTTACACTTATGTGAAAGATTAAACTTAGTAAAATAACACATAATTGTCATTAATTGTTGACCTAGTAATAACCACCTCAAAATATACTAATTCAGAAATAGATCTCTTAATGGTCACAGAGCTTTAGTAAAACCACTAACACAGATACTTACAATATTTACTGTGTTACTGTGCAACATATCTCTTTAATGAACATACGTAATATATTATACTGGACGGTATTGATTGGTTAAAATCCTAATTTGTTGGAATTTTTTTAATTGTGATACATTTAAAATTATTATGGATTGAGAAAAAAAAGTATACTGAATTTTGAGTACAAAAAATTATAAAATATATACTAAATATTTAAAAAGTTTAATTAATCAGGAGCTTATTCCTCTCATTAAAACAATTGTAATGAAAAAGTTTATGTAAACGTACTTTCTAAAATTTTAAATTTTTCATCTAGCCGCCACTTCGTGTTAAAAAAAACTATATATTTTCAACGGTAAATGATTTGGGGTTGAACTTATCAATGCTAATAAATTATTGTTATAAAGACCCAATTTGAGAACAATGATTAACCGATTTAAAATGGCGTCTATATAAACTTTTAAATTAGAATATCTAAAAATCTTTTAATTTTACGAAATATTTACCATATACAAATTATATTTCTTTCTAACGACAAACCAAACATATTTTTACTCTTTCTTAACCTTAAAGAATAACGGAGTTATTGACAAAAAAATTAAGAAAAAAAGGAAAACAGTAATTATATGTAATTATGTATTACAGATAACTCTATAATTAAATAATCACAGCTGATTTAAAGTTTCATAAATAAAGCTTTGTTTCGTTATTTAATAATAATATTAATGAGGCGTAAATATGCACTTGATAACTCTATTATTCTAACTACATGAACACAAAACATTATACAAATAAACTACGAGAACTGTTAATCGGGTTTAGGAGATACTGATAGGCCTATAGGCTTTCACTGGTAAGTAAAACATTGCTTATGATAGTTGGATTACCACATTGTTAGACAAACCCCTGACAAACGACAATAATCATGTACCAGAGCTTGAACTCTCTAAGTTTTTCTTTCCTCTCCGTCTGAAACTTACAATTTTAAAATTTATTTTTTACATAACTTATATTTTTATTTATGTATTTTTGCAATCATTATTTATAAAGAATATACATTACAATTTTATGTCTAATACCTTTAATAAATAATTTTCCAATAATCTTCTCTTTAAACAAAATGGAACAAGTTGAAATTAAGAGTAGACAAATAGGGTATATACTTCTTTATTAGGAAGAAGATGCTGTAAAAACGAAATATTATAGCAGGTATTGGAAATTACATTATTGTTGGAGGGTAGAAGTACGATTTCAATCTAACGAACTTTTGCAAAATTAATGAAATTATACGTTGAAGGGTGGCTTTTGACTGCCGCGTAAACTGTTGTAATAATATTCCAAAATAATTAATTTCTGTTTTCATCATTTTCTTATCATTTTTGTATGCCTCTGACAGGAAAATTACAGTCGTTTCCCAGACTAGTACCCATACAGAATCATTATTAAAACGTTTTCAAAAAATGTACCAGTCTCATAAATCATACATCTACATATATTCAATATAAAAATAGATCACAAAAAAAAACTTTACAAGATAGTAGCTCAAAAGTCGACATTTCTGTTTTGTATTTATATTCCACAACAACCGCCTAGAACATGCTACATTTTACATCGACAGAAGCATAACTGATTGTCATTCTACTCAGACGTGAGTAGAATTTGTTGGAAAGAAAAATGTTGATCTGTTCAACCTAAAAAATTCAATATTTTTATAATAGTTCTAAGAACATGTAAACTTAATTTGTAAACTCCATTGATAATTTACTTATTATGTGGATCATATTGTAATTGTCTATAACTGATAGGCACTATGATAAGGTGGTTTAAATAATTAAGAGAATATCTGTTGCATTTATGAAACGGTACTATTCAAAACTGATGTTTAGACTGAAATTTATGTAAAATATTGTTTTAGCAATTACAATATTATATTAGATCTTTAAATAGGTGACAAAGTAATTGTTCAATTATACATTTTTAATTAAATATTTTCATCCTAAAGAACAGAAAATTATGTTGTAATTCGTTCATGGAATATCCATCAATTTTGGAAATCTCTTTTTCCAATATTCAATTTTGACATAACAGTATTCAATTTATGAGTGCCACGCGTCATTCTAAATAACTTAGGAGTTAACATCAAACTAATACAATATTCTGAACTAATCTTATATCTAACAATACATTATATATTTTACTTTAAATATAGAACTTTTTAATTGTCCCATTTCATTATTTACAATTATATTAGGATACTTGTTAAGTAGGTTCACTTAGTGTTATGTTAGTTATAGTTTAGTTATTGTAGTTCATGTATAACTGAAGATGGGGACTTTGCCATTGAAACGCCTTTGATTAGGTAATTTTTGTGAGATCTTGTATTCGAGTTTTACTCTATCAACAATCATTCACTCTCCTCATAATGACCCATAATTCAACTACCAGCAATTAATCGATGATAATGAAACTATTCAAATATAAAGTTATTCCGACATTTAAAAAGTGGATTTAGTTTGTGGCTTACCACTCTTAGTCATTTCTCAGAACCACCAAGAATCATCAACAGTTTTTAGTTGTGTATTGAGAAATTTATGTTATGGTTACATAAACTATTTTGATTATTTGAACAATATGTAATTTTCCAGTTTAATTACCTGTCACATATTATATTATCAATACTCCCTTTACTTTGTCTTTAATATGACAATATCAAAGCGGTTCAGTCACAAACTGAACCCTTTGGTAATCCAATAAATTCTTTTCTACACAGAGTATGTTCTTCAGTGCCTCTATTCACAGTTTTATCTACTTTGATGCGGTTTTATCACGCAATCAAAAAAATGTCATTTATTGATTTAATAATTAAAATGTTAAAATTATAGAGAAACTTTTAGTACATTTCATATTTGGGTTTTACTTTATTATATTTCATCAGTTTATATTTATTAATTATGGTTTATAACTAAGTATTTTATCTTGTAAGAGGTATGAAATTGCCGATGATATTTGTAAGAAATATGAAAAGTAGTGAATGCTAAATACAAGTAAAACCAAATACTACTTGCACACGTTAGAATTAGCTTTTTAAATTTAGTAAATAAATTAACACAAATGATTTATTATAAATGCATTTTTAGCTTTCCGTAAAAATCCACTTTTAATAATTTTCTTGTCTAGATGTATGTACGTATTATTATTGTCATACTATGCTTTAACAGGCCAATTAAAAAGATGAGGATGGATGTTCATAGATACCTTTAGGTTTTGTTATTCCATCAGATTTAAAGACGAGCAGATAAGGTGAAGTTTGTAACTACAAAATAATCCTTAGAGATATTGTTTAGAGTAGGGAGAAAATTTAAAAAGTCAATAAACCTATTTTAATATAAATACGCAATGAATTGACAAATAATCACAAGAGCAACCATTATCACGGATATATTATTATTGGACTTGTTTACTTATTATACATGTAATAATAATTTGTAGTACAGACTACTGGAACTTTAATAAATTTGAGTCTGGTATCAGTTATACTTTGGTTCATCCAATAACAATTACAACAAAAACCTTGTTTGGTGCTCACTTTTACTCACTTATTTTTAATACTTCCTGCTGACGACGTAAATTGTTTTAAAACAAAATATGCAACTAAACACTATTTTCGAAGAGTAAAGAATAAATTTACTTGAATATTTAAGGTATTTGTTATTTTAATATGACAAGATATGTTTACCTGTTCTTTAACATCAATATAGAACATTAAGTGTTTTTTTAATAATATTTTTGGTACTGCCACTGCAATATTAACTTCGTACACAATACAAATACAACTATACACAAATTAAATGTATAGTTTATTTCTAATAATACATACATTTCTTAAATAATTCGAAGGAAATAATATTTTGTTAGGTAGTTCAAAATCCGTTCACTGTCGCAGAGGCGCATTGAGCCCTGGGCATTACGTTCCGTGTCGCAGAGGCATACTGAGCCCTCGGCATTCTGTTTCTTGTCGCAGAGGCATACTGAGCCCTCGGCATTACGTTCCGTGTCGCAGAGGCATATTGAGCCCTCGGCATTCCGTTCCGTGTCGCAGAGGCATACTGAGCTCTCGACATTCCGTTCCGTGTCGCAGAGGCATACTGAGCCCTCGTCATTCCGTACCGTGTCGCAGAGGCATACTGAGCTCTCGACATTCCGTTCCGTGTCGCAGAGGCATAGTGAGCCCTCGGCATTCCGTTCCGTGTCGCAGAGGCATACTGAGCCCTCGGCATTCCGTTCCGTGTCGCAGAGGCATATTGAGCCCTCGGCATTCCGTTTCTTGTCGCAGAGGAATAGTGAGCCCTCTTCAATCTGACCTTTATACCTTCTTATTATGTAGGTTAGGTACAAAGGAGCAACTGCCATATCTAGAGATTTCACCCAGCAACGAACGGGAAGTAAACGGGACAGCTGGAGATAATTCTACTGACCATCTCAGGTCTCACCGCACGGATGAGACAGGATTCTACGAGTGATCACGAAGATCAGCAAGGATAAAGAGGACTGTATACAAATGTATAGTTCAACAGTGATAAATAAATGTGTATAGTTGACTTCTTACGACTTTGTGTTACTTAATAGTGAACCAAAGTTAGATACCCTTGAAAAGTCTAGTGAGTTATGCAGTAAACGTCACAACTTCAAGATTTAATTTGACATATGAGCAATATAAAATCTCGTCTATTCCTTTTTCAAACCGTCTTCGTCTTAGAGCTTATTGTATTACTTAAAAAAATATCTCTTTGATACGTATTTTATATTTACATGAGGGTATCATAGTGTTTCAAATGATTTTGTTTTGGCGTTGATGCTAGGATTTTATCTATTAAATATTTTGAAATGATAACATTTTAGTTATTTATGACCTAAATTTAAATACAAAATTATGTATTTAACAAAAACAAAAGAAGTAAAGTTAGTGTGAATATATTTATTTACATGCATAAAATAGAAACACAATTTAATATACTACCTTAAATGATATTTGTGTAATTGACCCTGAAACCAACTAATATTAAACTAAATTTAAATGAAAGTTGATAAAATATTTTCAAACAAAACACACAATAAATCCAAAAAATTATCATTAGAGGAATAATAAATTACTGTATTATATTACCCGTAATTACACATTGATCATGTGATTTTTAGTCAATTCATTTTGTGCTTATTTTAAAATAAGTTTATTATCTTTAATAATAAAGTCATGAAAGACGTTATAGAAATATGATCACAAAAGACCTTATTGACATTGCATTTTAAATAATGTGAGTGAATTTTGCGAGTAGAAGAAGCACATACATATTGTTTTCAACAGTTTTATTGGTAATGTTATGATCGTTGATATGAATATTTTACATGTAATGGAAGCTTGAATTTATAAAAGGTCTTTAAAATCTAAAATTTCCATAGAATTACATTAGTTCAAATTTTTAAAATAAACTATTGTTAACAATTTTATGCTAATTTTCTTCAAAACAAACATATATCACTAGGCTGGAGAGTGGTACAGAAATCACCTATTGGGAAATTGGATGCTGTTATCAAGAAGAACTCAGTTGTGTAGTCTTCTAGTACACAGGAGGATAAAGAAGTGGCATTTACGCTACTTTCCCAATTTCGAATGTTTAGGTTGCGAACTGTATCTCTTGATGTTCTATACAAGTAAGCGTACTGTTCAAATTACGAAGCAAAATGTATGTTCAACCATATCAAAATATTCACTTTGTTTTGCGCTATTCAAATATCACACCATCTGACGCTTTTCGGATAGCACACCGGCTAAAAATAAAGAAGAAATCAAGAAAAAAAATCTCACGTAAACTATTCCAGTACACATCCTGAAAAAAGATATTATATAAACATACAATTTTATATAAACTTTCACTTTATTTAAACAAAAACCAATCGACATGTAATTTATTTTCCCAAAAAACTATTAAAGTGTATTATATACAAAGAAGAAGTTTAATTATGCATCCATTTTCATACATCCAACAATCTTCGTTTCACTCCAGGAGATAACAGATGTTTTCTGTTCTGAGTTTCAATTTACGAATGTACCCTGGAGAAATGTCATTCCTTAATAAAACAATATGAAAGCAATATAGTCTATTAAAATGACACTTGCTTCTTTTATTAGATTCTGTGTAGAGCTCTCTAAAATAAAACATTAGCTATTTAAAAAAAGTTTATTTGCCTAGCAGTTTGTCTACATAATGCATTATTACACGTTCTCCAGTATCAATTTTAAAATAAATCATTTATTTTAATATTAAAAACGTAGGTTTGTTATCCTAGAGAATTGGTAAACTCATATATTTTTGCAGGTTCTGCATTATAAATTAATACAAGGTAACATGTTTACATGACGTCGTGAAGTGGAAATGGTTTTCATTACGTCATAACTTACTTTATTTTACAACTAATTATATTGAAAGAAACAGCTGGAATGATTTCTAGTCTTCTTCTTAACTAATATTATCTGAACATAGGAATTGGTGTCTAATAATCTTAGAAGTTTTGAAATTCGTTATGAAATAAATCGTTCATTGTACTGCATGTAAACATTTATTCATGAGGCTGATAAGGGAAATCATTATTCCAATTTATAACACAACTAATTTTAACTTACAACTAATATAATTATTATTAAATTTAATTTCTACACGTTGCAGTTACAAAAAGTTTTCATAATTTTACAGAATATCAAAATAATTCATCATGTGATATTCAGTAGTGATACAAAACTCATTTAAAGTACATTTCAAATTTTCTCTGATTGGTCGGTTATTAACAAGTGATATTTCTGACAGTTGCATGCATATTGTGTAGCTACTAAAGATAAATCTATATTTTATATTTTAGTGAATTTCGAATTTTAAAATTTCAAATTATTATTAAAAGTAATTTTGAAGTAGTTTTATTTGTACTTGTTTGTCTTTGCATTTTCTTATGTTGATAAGAACTTATCTTATTGTGAAATATGTGAATTATTGTCATTATGAGGGAATTAAAAATAATAAATTCATAACAATATGATTCAAAAACTAAAATATATTATTAATTTAACTTAAAAAGTAATAATGAACTCGAAAATTATTAAGAAACTAATAAACCTAATTTTTGCAATGTATAATAACATTATTTATTAAACAAGGAATCCGATTATATATAATAGTTACTAAATAAAAACAAAAATTCCTGACAATTACTGGATTGTATATACTAATTAGGTTTGTATTTAAGCATTCTTTTCTTTTCAGTTAACCCATTGGTGTTACTACTTTCTTTTTCTATGAATTGCCTCTTCAATATGAAGTAAATTTAAAGATCGAATTTTCTGAGGTCAACCTAAGGTAAAAAATTTCAATAATTTTCATAAAATTGGTTAAATATCCTAAATAATTTCTACCAAATCAACTCAAACCTGATTTAAAAAATCTGAAGCTTTAACGTCCCTCATTGTTAACATAACTACCTTAATTTCAATTAAGTTCTTTTGATCATTATCAATTACAAAATTTTAAGCTATTTTTTCAGTTAAAATATTAAGAAACCGTATTATTACAAAAAAGTAAAAAAATGTTGTGTATGAGTATTTTCAGTAGTGTTTCTATTCCATGCTCGAAATTATAAACTTTTCATTTACAAGAAAGAATATAACTCATTACTCAAGTTTAGCTCGTTCGAGCCACAATTGCTACTCGGTCTCTCAACAAAAACATCGAATAATATCGAGATTTCAATATAATCTGAAACAATTTACATATATATTTGGAAAATATCTTTGTCAACATACCTAGACTTAGATTAGACCTAGATTAGAGTGAAAATGAACCATGAAAACAACTTATATCTAAGCAGGTTATGCAATTGTATTACAACTTTGTGAGAAATGACATAAAGCCAATTATAAACCCTATTCGATAATAATTTAGTGCATTGTAAGATTATTTAAATCTGTATAATAATACTGTAAATAATGTAACCTACAAATAAATTATATATTTAAATTACAAATGTTTATCAAGTCCGTTTATATGGTATTAGATCATGTTATATTCAGGACATTTCAAACGTTTCAGGATTACAATAATTACGAGATTACAGCTGTAGGTTAGAAGATTATCTTTTTGTATATCCTGAAATAAACTAAAGTCAAAGGGTTTAGATTTACAATTCTCTGAATGTCAAGTTTGGGTGATCCTTTTGTTGGTTGGAACACGCAATGTAATTAATTGTACTCTAAAGTAAAATATATTCCCTGAACATGCTCTGTGTGAGATTAGATGAATCTCCTACATGAAGCATATAATTAAGGTTAAACCCGTCCTAATGAAGATGTATTGTGTCTTAATTCCAGTTTATCGTGTACCTAATTATGAGTTTGTTTCTATATTGTCAGTTCACCTTTAACTTTATTTATTTAGTTTATTTTTTTAATTTTATCAGTTCACGTAAAGATATTCAGTAAGACGTTAAATTTATATAATTCACTCTTTATGTTTTTAATATTTAAGAGTTAATTGTTTACTTGTACTTTATGGCAAGTTTAAAAAACTTCAGTATAGCCATATCTATGTTTCAAAAAAATAAATGTTTCGTCAAATTTTAACGTAAATCTGAATATCTCAATTTTCTCATTAAATTTTAGTTGTTTCTTTAACAGTTTAAATCAGAACCTAATTTTGGTTAAAAGTTGTTTATTTAAAGGTCTTCTTCAAGGATATAAAATGCCTAATTAGGCTATACCATGAGGGAACGTAGTTTTATTATTGCTCCTCAAATAAACGTTTTTAGATATTTATTATTGCGAAACATTTCTTCTTCAGAATTGAAAGTCACAGAATTCAGCTCCACTTCGGAATTTCCTGGATACGTAAAGGAAATTAAAAACTCAAAAGAGACGTGAAAAACACCTCATAAAAGTGGTAGACACCTCGTGCAAACGAACCGCTGAAGTCCAGGTGAAAAGTATTGCCGCTACCTGATATCAGCTCTACGATGATCCACAACGGAATGAGTTCAGAGTCGACTCACCTGCAAGTTCGAAGATTCAGTAATCTTGGCAGAAATTCTAACCGACATCTAAATCAAGAGTCGTTTGTTTAAATATAATATAGCATCCAGAATCAAACCAGGACACCCAAAGGCACTTAGTCCTAATAGAAATACTACTATTTCTTAAGTTTCGCTTGCAAGGGATTAACAACAGTACACTGATGAAATATTAAGTTAACTCCAGCCATAGAGAGTAATCTGATTAAGGAAAAGGCAACTGAACATCCATTGAAGAAAGAGGACGACAAATATTGTCTTCTGAGAGCAGTAATCGAGGTAACCACCGAAATATTACTATTTCACAGAGTATTACTTCCACCGTGAGTGCCCAGTTTACAAAATCAGAAGATGTAAAACTCGATAGCGACATGGAAAGCATCAGAGACTCATATTTTGATCTATATCCACCGGCAACCTACCAGACATTTGAAAGAACTTCACACATCTACAAGGCAATGTTCAACACAGTCAACACCACCAACACGAATGTCCTCAATGAATCTGTTGTCTGCAAGAACTTTGTCTGGATTGATCGACAGAATTCCAACATTTTATTAAATTTTTTTCATTAAAATATAATTCTTCTCATAGATAACTTCATACCAACACGCAGCCTGCAGTTCATAAGTAGAGTGTGACTCCACATCCGTATCCTTTGTTTTTGTGGGGACCACCTAGTGTTTGAATGAAAATGGAAGATATGTGAACATTATTTCATAATTCAGTTTTGTGTGGCACAAATCACTATAATTCTTCCTTTCTAAAGAAAAAAGAAAAAGTTATTTATATTATTGATATGATTTAGTCAGATGTTTATCATTATTTGTGTATATAGAAGTTAATACACAACGTTTCTATGATATAAATCAACTTCCGTTATTAAGTGATAAACATAAAGTATGAGAAACACCAAGATATCTTAGTAATCTAAGGTCAAGTTGGAAAGTAAAATTATAACTAGTAGGCTAATCTTAAAAACAAAACAATCCCCAAAGTTAGGGCTGTTCAGTCATAAAAACTAGTTTAACCAGTACTAATTATAATAAGCAATAAATAACAATTAATAACACAACTACAAATTAAATATCTACTGTTATTTTCCACTTTAAATATTACAATATTTATATAAATATAATCCATTATAGAATTCTAATAGAATAAATTGTGAAAACATATAATTCTACAATGTTCAAAGTGCTTCCCCTCTACAGATTGTCAATGCGGTAATCTCAAGTTATAACAGTTCATGAAAGTAGGCTTAGTTTATATCAGCTGTTTGTTAAAATCAGGGTTTGCATGTTTGTATCACGTTACTGCATTGTACCTTATCAACTACTTATTTCCCCTGTAAAATTAAGTTGTGGTAGTTCAAATTTTTTTCTGGTTCGTTATTGGATGTATAGGAAAATCGGAAAAGAAAGGTTTCGAAGGCGTATTTTACCCAGTTGAATTACTAACGCGATTATTCCATCAATACTTATAACTTAAAACCTAAGGCATTTATCGAAAAACAGTTTTCAAAACGCTTTTCTTGGGAAAATCTACATGAAAATCACGTATCACATGTCCACCTCCCTATTTAACAAATAAAGTTTAATTCAATATGGCGGATTAAGATGGCGGGCAAAAATTTAAAACCTAGAAAAAACTACAATTTTCTAAACTACGTAGAACCCTCCAATACCTCTCACTTATCCAATATAAAGCCGTTTCTGTACTTTAAAATAATTCTGTATATTTTTTTTTACAACAGACCGGAAGCTTTGTAACATCCTAGCCTCTAACATATAATCGCCTATTTAATTATTTTGAAACCTACGTACGAAAGTCGTAGTTAAGGTATTTAATTGTGATTTTATATATAATTGTTTACCAGGGTTGGAGAGAGAGAGAGAGAGAGAGAGAGAGAGAGAGGGGGGGGGCATGAATTAACAGAAAGGAGAAGAAATGACTAAACGTCTTTTATTTGTAGGGGTGAGCTTCAGGACTTTCAGGTTCTCTCTGTCATCAACTCCAACATAACACAACAGAAGTAGAAACGAGTAAAACCTATCGTATTACTTACCCAGCATCTACATATCAATGCAATACAAGTAGATCCCCTAAATTTAATACCTAAAAATTGGTTTCTTGGGCCTTCTAGTAAATGTTAAATTGTATTGTTAGATCAAGAGATATTACCCTGTAAAGTAAGGTTAAAAAAAAAAAAAAAAAAAGCTGTTACACAGGTTTCCTCACCGTTCAAATTGTACATATCACTACTTTCCTGGCGTATGCAACTTCAATAATTGTAGTACTTTCTTGCTAATTCTTACAACAATACTTTTGGTTTGAAAATGAAACCATAGAAACAATATTTATTAGTCTATAAATTTGCCTTTTCACGCTTTATACAATCTCTCGATTGAAAATAATTTGGAAAACATTTTATTACATTATAAATCAGGAATTTAATACGTTGCCGGTAACTAGTTTAACGGAAATATACTGATGAAACATATATAAACATAACTTAACTTTAGTTGGAACATTAGGATCACCTGGATTTTAGACAAGATTTACTTTCCAAAATAAGTTCAATATGAAATAACAACATAGACGAAAGAAAAAGTGTGAACGTGAATTTAAATCTCAAACTTGAAACAGTAGAAATAATACGAAATTTTAATGGAAAGAACTTTGAAAATACAGTATTAAATTGTAAATCTGGTTTCGTATGGAATAATGAAGTCTAATCGAATAAAACGCATATAAGAAACTTCTATGGCTTGAATATAATAAAACTAACATAACTATGGTTGGAATTCTAACTTCATCTGGATTCTAAGCAATTACCTAGTTTCCGTATTCAGCCTAAATGTGAAGAATAGAATGAACCATGAAGAGTATAGGCCTGATATTAAAATGCAGAACTTGTAACGCGCGCGGGCGGGCGTGTGTGTGTTTGATTAGAGAGTAACTCAAATTAATAAATTAAAATGGTCGATAAAGTTATGCAAATAGTAAATAAAAATAATAATGAATTATTCAGAGTGATCCAAAATTTGCCATTTTAATAAAACATAACAAATTGTTTAAAACATAAACGAATGAAATTGAACTAAAATTATGTTGAACAAACCTTTTAAATTTTTTCAATCAGTTTTGAAAATTTAACAATATATTTTTTATTCTATTAAAACTTTACAAAATTTAGACTCTACTCTATTAATTTATGAACTGCATCTTTACTTATATTTAAAAAAAAAATTACAAATAAAAATTTCATTCCAACAAAAATTACCCTTTTCTGTGTTTTTGTTTGTTTCAGAACACATAGTCCACATCCCCATCTCAACGGATATGGTTGGGTCACCATTGAGAACAGTGCAGAGATGCCCCGCTAGGAACACGCCCAGTAGAAACATCTAACCATATTCAAAATTATTTTGTCAATCCATTATTAAAAAATTCCACTATCATATTATTTCTATTAGTTGGCCTGTAGTTTTAATATAGTTCATATTTTGTTATTAATTTACAGTAGTGGAAGTAGGTCCCGGGCGACTAAAGTAGTGTGTGTGGGGTCACCATTGAGAACAGTGCAGAGATAGGAAAACCCCCGGTAGAAACATTAGGTAAATATGTAATTTTAAATTATAAAATTCCACTATCATAATATTTCTATTATTTGGCCTGTAGTTTTAATATAATTCATATTTTGTTATTAATTTTCAGTAGTGGAAGTAGGTCCCGGGCGACTAAAGTAGTGTGTGTTGGGTCACCATTGAGAAGAGTGTAGAGATAGGAACACGCCCGGTAGAAACATTAGGTAAATATGTAATTTTAAATTATAAAATTCCACTATCATAATATTTCTATTATTTGGCCTATATTTTTAATATATTTCATATTTTGTTATTAATTTACAGTAGTGGAAGTAGGTCCCGGGCGACTAAAGTAGTGTGTGTTGGGTCACCATTGAGAACAGTGCAGAGATAGGAGCACTCCCGGTAGAAACATTAGGTAAATATGTAATTTTAAATTATAAAATTCCACTATCATAATATTTCTATTATTTGGCCTATATTTTTAATATATTTCATATTTTGTTATTAATTTACAGTAGTGGAAGTAGGTCCCGGGCGACTAAAGTAGTGTGTGTTGGGTCACCATTGAGAACAGTGCAGAGATAGGAAAACTCCCGGTAGAAACATTAGGTAAATATGTAATTTTAAATTATAAAATTCCACTATCATAATATTTCTATTATATGGCCTGTAGTTTTAATATATTTCATATTTTGTTATTAATTTTCAGTAGTGGAAGTAGGTTCCGGGCGAATGAAGTAGTGTGTGTTGGGTCACAATTGAGAACAGTGCAGAGATAGGAAAACTCCCGGTAGAAACATTAGGTAAATATGTAATTTTAAATTATAAAATTCCACTATCATAATATTTCTATTATATGGCCTGTAGTTTTAATATATTTCATATTTTGTTATTAATTTTCAGTAGTGGAAGTAGGTCCCGGGCGAATGAAGTAGTGTGTGTTGGGTCACCATTGAGATAGGAGATAGGCAGAGATAGGAAGAGATAGGAAAACTCCCGGTAGAAACATTAGGTAAATATGTAATTTTAAATTTATATAAAGACATAAGTAAAGATGCAGTTTCGATTACTCTGTAAGCTTTCAGTTTGTAAATGTGTTGTTTTATTCTGTTAAATAAATATCTTTAACTTTATGAAAACTTGTTTTATATTTTAATGTTTGTGAAAAATAAATATATTATATTGTATTTTTTTAATTTTCATAACTAAAATTTTTTAACTAGAGCTAAGTTACATGAATTGAAATTTCTAGTGATACTTCAGGATCAATAAATAGAAATTATGTATGAAACTCCTTAAGGGTTTAAGATTGTTTTTCTTTAAAAGCAAAATAGAACACAACAATTAATAACGAAAAATAAAGGGTATTAGATAAATACATCTATGATTTCAATTGTAAATGGAATATTCAACTACACTTCTTAATGTCAATGACAAACTGTTGGGATTTTATTTATTTCTTGTTTTGATAATTACACTCTTGCGCTGATGCTATTGTGCCGCAAGTCTTTGTCATAGCTCGGCAGTAGTTCTTTTAGTATTGGTGACTGTGCAACAGAAAGCTCAAAATGTGTTTTATGATTTGTTGAATTAAGCGCTCCTAAGTTACTCTTGGCAGGATCGATCATCAGGATCTTTGTGACTTCAACCAGGGTAGCTTTACAATTGGAATTCGGACGAGGAGAAGTCTCGGTTTGACCGCAACGACTCAACCACCAAATAAGCCCCAAGTAATAGACTTGCAATGAGTTACCCATGGACTAAGATTAAGATAACTTACAGCTTCTTCCATGTAGATGATAAAACAAGCAAAGGCTACCATTTCATTAGCCGGCATTTGAAGTTCGCAGCCTAGTACATCGAACGGACCTTCATTTTGTCTATCGTCACTGTTTTATAGAATAAGAACGTCCAGACCACATTTTGCGGCGACAACCGCAGGCTAAATGAGACTAATAGAATGATACCAGAATATCCCTGCCATTTAAGAGACGTTATGTTTCATTCAAAAGACACCATTTCCCACACGTTTACCACACTAGACCTAACAAGGGAATACTGATTGATAACAATTGCGACTCCTCCAATCAGCTCACCGTCTTCAACACTCAGAATGGCAGTCAATAAATGCCATCGTGAAGCTTATCTGATTTTGGAACTCCCCAGCTTTCGATGATTTATATCCATAGAGATTCTATTGACCTGGATCAGCTATTGGTATTATGTCGTGTGAATCCACACAAACATCATCAGGATCTACACAGACTTATCTGCCAACTAGAAAAGTGAATCGACCCCACTACAGTAATGAATAAGTGTGCTCACCATCGTCTGTACCAGCCATACTTAGGAGAGAGTAACTTCTATCTGCGTGCCTGGTATGCTCATAGAAGTTGAAGGACACTAAGCTAAACTAACAGTTTGGGCGTTGCTACTTCAGACTACTCCTACTAAATCTAGCTCTACCAGGTAGCGTGAACGATATTTCAGACGGTGTGTCAAGTTACAAGTAGAATACGGTGATATCAAAACATTGGTTACTCAGTGCGGTTACTCCAAGATGTTACAAAAGAGGAGAATCAATCCATCCACAAGCTAATGCAGCAAACCATAACAGTCGATATTTATGACACAGAACTTTACGATGTAGAGATTTGGAAAAGACCGCAGCAGGCTGATGGCGATGTACCAAAAACTGAAACACCAACCAAATCATGGCGACTTAAACTTTCTACCCGACTCAGCGAAGACACTTGGAAGGTTTACCAATATTTATCCATCAAGTGGTTGCTAGTAGGGGGTCGTCCACACCTCGGACGATCCCCTACAAAATAATAATCTTTTCGAAACGAGGATACGTTTTTATAATGTGTCTTCCTCTTTTTTATTTACCTAGGTTAACAGAACAGTGTTTTTTTTCTTTCGCCTAGAAACAATTATTACTTATAACTTAAGATCGAGGTTACTCTGTTTGCAAGAAAAGCCGAAGAAAAGCGAGTCGTCGGATTCTCCAACTCTGTCCCTAATCATAGACAACTAATACCGGGAACAGCTCGCCATTAACCAGGTAGTGGAAACCACGACACCCTCCAGCAGCGTAGTGGATCTCTTCCCTGCCTTTGGACTTACCCGCCAGATCAAATAAATATCTACATGACCCTTAACATTCAATGTGCATGCACTAGACCTCAGTCAATTACCTGTCAATTTAGTTAATCATCCTCGATTTGCACAAAATCCGTTCCACTAAATCCTTACCGGGCTGGTCTATTTTTTATATCTCCAAGTAATCTCACCCAAAATAGACGTCCCAGGCTTTACCACGTACTGAAATTATTTATTTCACAATTATTTAGTTAACTTAAATTTTTCACAAGTGTACCCATAAGAATCTTTTGTTACAAATTCTATATTTTATAAAACGTTATCATTATTATCTATTTAACACATTTATTTAACAACAGGTTAATGTTTAAAAGGTTTTAAAATTGATTAACTAAGTTAACTAAAATGTTGCAACTAAATTAATTAAGCCCGGTGATCTGGTTGACTCTCAAATTAACCATTATTATTTACCGTAGAACGTACATGCAATATTAGATCTATTGCCCGTAGCTACAATTATTTGTTATCTTTAAAAAGATAATAGTTTTAATTGATCGTGTTAATATTTATTAATTAATTAATAGACAAAATCTTGTAACAAAATATAAACATATTTTTTCACAATCAGATAAACTCAATATAGAAAGATGTATAATGTGAAAAGCGTTAAGAGAAACTTGATAGCTCTTGAATCATTCCATTTTTTCAACCAAATGTCGATGCTCAATTTTGAGTGAGTAAATATTTTACAACGTAAAACAGCTAACATCATCCCCCAACCCAAACCTGGCTGGACAAGAACAACTGCATTGTGGGACCACATGGCTATTATGGATTCCGATAATCATGTTCTGCCTGAAAAACAAATTATACCATGCCTATAAAATAACTAATCTAGTATGTAAGATATTAATAATAATATTTTATTATGCTGTAACAAATTTGTAAAATTGACAAATGTTTAATTAGTTGTTTTATTTTTAAAATATGAGTTATAATATATCATTGATTTCATAGTATTGTCATAGTATTTATTTTCATGTTTATTTCTTATGATTGACGGCAGATATTTGATATGGGAAAAAATTGATCTCTATCATTAGTGTTCTCATAATGTGTGCAATGAAAAATGTATGAATTCTTATTATTATTTATAAAAAAGTACTTAGTTGACAATATGACTTTAAGAAATCTGTTCCACAGGGAAGAATAAATTAGTTATGGTTACATGAAACGTGGGGCAGAATTCTGTAACCTTTAATGCGTAATGATTTATATATATATATATATATATATATATATATATATATATATATATATATATATTTTAAAATTTTAAATTGTGAACGCATTAATCATCAAAGATATTTCATTTTAAAAGTAATTGATACCTATTTCCTATAGGTAATTTTTGTAAACATTCGAATACTGTATTGCTTGTTACAAATTGGTGTGTATCAAATATCTAGATAATTAATTCACAGTCTCAGAATTATTATAAATATCATTACATATTATTGTACAACTCATATCATTAATTCCCATCACACTTTTAATTGTTACAGTACGACTTTTAAAAGTAGGCAGTTGCATTTATTTTAAAAGTTTTTGTAACATAATTTACAAGACTTTCTTATAATAACCTCACAAATACATTTGGTTTTCTAAAATCCAACACCAAAATGTAAACAAACAATTATGATTCCACAACAAACCTTAGTTTACAGATTTATTATTTATATTTGATCAAACAAACTCATTCTTTGTTTTTTATTATTTTAACTTCATGACGACCATATAATTTACATTTGAATTATACACGTGTTAGTTGTAACTTTCATAGAAAAACTTATGCAGCAATCTTAAAACAAAATAATAATCGTAAAATGTTGTTATTTTTGCATAATTGTTATTAATAATTATTTATTTTCATTGATTCAAAACGCGATTAGAACACACTATTAGTGCCAGTATCTAGGCATTTTGTCTATTATGAACGGATACCATGTATTAGTATAGAGTTAAAGTACAACCTGCCGATTAACTGTGTGATTGATTCAAAATTAAACGATGAGAATTTACATTTCATTACTAACACCAGATGAGCTCTTTTTACGGTATTCAAACAATAATCGTGTTCCCAATCATGATATTAAATTAGTTTAATTACTTTTGTTCCGTTCCAATTTTAGGTTTATAACAACGATAATGGTATAGTATTAATAATAATAAAATTATTCTTCATCCTTTTTGCACATAAGCTATATGTATCTGTTTATCAACTACTTTGTGTGAAACTGTGTTCTTAATACTCCACAATCTTTAACAAGTGCATCACAAATCTATAAGCAATAATTCGTTTTTAAAGTTTCTAATATCAATATCCTTCAACAATTTAGTAGTTTGATTCTATAGCTTAGATAAGGTCATTTGTGCAGCAGGTTTCGTCATAACAAAGGTATTTGAAATGCCATGTGAAAAACTAGAGTCAAAATCAAATTAATATTTACGTAAATTAAACGAGTGTCTCGCCTTGCAAAAAGTTATCTTATCACATTGCAATATTTGGCAGTTACCTTATTTGCTTACGCAATGCAATTTTTTTTTAGATGTAACAAAAATATATTTAGCTATCCCACACCAGTGTAACAGTATATTCATTGTCCTTCTGGACATAAATTAACGTCATTATACATATATATTTTTATAATTAGACAAACAACTTATGGGATATTGGTTTACTCTGTGCTTTAATTGTTTTATAACTAAAGATATCTGGCTATTTAAAGTCAAGAGATAAATTTGTCTGATGAATATGAAATTTATCAGAACACTATAAAAATTTATTTATCGTACACCATTGCTGATACCGACGGACATTACACAATTATAGTTGTACCCAAGTCTGTCTTGACCAAACTCTGTACAAAATTGTGCTTTATATAAAACAACCAATTTCATTCAATATATGATTGTATGATAAACTAACAATTTTTTTTTTTCGATATCAACGAAGAATAATTTGGCAACTACAGCATCTGTTCGAGGAAGCGTCCTGGATTGCATTTTTTAAAACAGTATTTAAATTGCCAAACAAAATTCTTTGTCTATGAGAACAACTTCAAAGGTTTGCTATGCCTTACCTATGTAATATGTAATGTAAGTAGTACTTACCTATGCAACCTCGAAACGTTTTAGCTTTATCTGTACCTTCTTTCGCTTAATCTCGATTCTGATCCTTTTTCTTTTATCGGTTCTATCAGATATCTCTTGATCCTGACGTAATAGATTATTTTATTAGAATTTATAAGATAAACAAAAAGTAACAACTTAACAAAAATAAATTAAAAACAAATCAATAATTATCTATTCACTGCAAACAATAAGCCATAATTCTAATCAATTACATGAACATTATTATTATTTCCTAAAACTACTTACTCTGCGGGAACCTTAAACAATCACAAAGTTTCTTTTTTGGTTTCTTCCGACAACTCTAAGAACGTGGTATCTGTTCATCCCCTCCCCACTATGAGTTTGTTCAATTAGGCTCAAGAGTACCCTATTTGTAAATAATGTTTTTACATAATTCCTTAAACCTTAAAAAGGAATTATACCTTTTACATAAGACCTTAAACAATCACAAAGTTTCTTTTTTGTTTTCTTCCGACAACTCTGAGAACGTGGTATCTGTTCATCCCCTTCCCACTATGAGTTTGTTCAATTAGGCTCAAGAGTACCCTATTTGTAAATAATGTTTTTATATAATTCCCTACAATTATCATAACAGCGTAAATTCTGAGATAAATTAAACACAATAATTTTGAATTTAATACTCGAAGATGTAAGCCGTTGCCAAAAAAGGGTAATAATAAATAAATAAATCCGATGGTTAGGATAGGAAGATATTATATATGCTCTGAGAACATTTTATATATTTTCAAAAAATTGTATAATATTTGCAGCTGTTTATTAGTTTAATTGCAGTAAATTATCAGTACCAGCTAGATATCAGTAATAGTAATGAAATTAGTATTTGTCTTATAGGTTACAATTACTTAAAAATAATAAAAATCTCGATACAGATTTCAACAATTGTTTTATTTTACAGCAGTATATGCTACGTAATAATAATAATTATTATACAATAGTTGACAGCTATAAGTTAATATTTGAGTTTTATATCTTGCGACATAGATATTTAGAGACAAGTTTGTTGTGCAGTCGCACAGACATAAAGAAAAGCTATTTATTTAACCACGCTATATGAATTTCCTATATTTAAATAATTATAAACATATCAAAAAACACTCCATTTTAATAGTTATAGTGCAATTTTAAGCTGTCGTATTGCTGTCCTAAGAACGATTTATACCACAGACTACTGTACGTAGTTTTGCTTCATATTACTATATTTGAACTACTATTCTAAAACAAACTAAATTTAATTTAATGTCCCTAATAGATACACAATATTACACCGTACGTATCATTATTACACCTTACGCAATTAAATTAAATATGAATAAATAAGAATTATTTGTTAATGATCATAAATTAACAGTATAAATCATTTCGTTGACTATCAGATATAGATAACAAACAATGTAACACAGGAAAAAGAGACAACTTTTTTTTGAATTCATACTCTAAAGAAATCACGAATATGTATCCTATGTAGGAATAATAAGAACATCTACGACCTTATATGCTAGAAGGAGATCAATACCAACAGGTGGGGTAGGATAGGTGGTGTGCTTATGAATTAAGGTGATTTTATTCTAATACTCTGCAACAAAGCAATATATTGGGTTGATATTATGGTTACAATTTTTGAAGACTAGTTTAATTTAACTTCAATGTCATTTTTTGCTGTTATTTTCTCTTCTTTGCATACAGATATATTAACTTAAATGACGTAAATTATTATTGTATTATGTATCATATAGTTTTTACATTAGTACTGATTTATCTTCCATCTTTTATTGGGCGTTATTAAATATCACATAATCCCCATGTTTGTTTGTTATGAATTATCGTAAGAGACTTCCAAACATTAATTCAACTAGTATTTGAGGTTGTGTAATTTTAAGCGAAAAAAGGATGACTCATTATTTGACAAATTGCGTTGCTGGTGTAAAATTGCTTTATGTCACGTTGTTTAAATTATGGTTTTTAAGTGAGGAACAAATGAGACCGATATCGCTGACAGTCATATTTAAAAAATGCTTAGTCATAAAAAAGTCAATATTTTATAAACTCTAAAATAACTAAAGTGTTCTTTTTCCCAATGTATTGATAAAATCTGATGAGAATTATAATGTATTATATAAATACATATATTGTTAACATAAATAATATAAAAAATAGATTTATTAAAATTTGTATATGTAGGCCTACATTGTGTTAAAATTAGAGTCACCTTCTATACGTAATCATCAATTAAATAACAATTGATAAAAAAACTCTTATGGTTCTTTTTGTTAGCCTTGATAAATACCTTCTGTCATTAATTAAGTTCAATAGAAATAAAAATCTGGAAGTATGTTTTAAAATGGTGACTGTTTGAGTGGATTTTCATTAGTAATATTTCAACGAGATTTCCTGTTGTATATCGCAATATATCACTTATTATAGCTTGTTATTTTGTATGAAATTATACTTAGATTCATTGGCTTCAGCTCAAATGTAATAAACACAATTTGTAAACGCTTATAATTCGAAAACATTAAGAATTTAAAAAACGAAATCTTTATAGCTCTCCTGAATGCTAATAAAAGTAACGAACAAGATTTTATTAAGATAGTATTTATTTTCGTAAAATACTTGCCTTGTTTGTTGGCTGAACATATTTAAAATTTTGACAACTTAAACAATGTTTTAAATGGTTATTTGTTCTCGAAGTACCTTCCTACCTTCTCATCATCCTATCGTAGCTCATATTTCTCAGTTAGGCAACCTGCATGTAGAAGACCACTTTAGTTCTTTATATGTATCAATAAAAGAACACCTCATTATGTGAATGTCGATTATTTAATTCAATTTTAAGAGTACAGCGTAGTAAATCGAATTATAAAATATCTTTACATAATGTGTGCTAATATTTAATTAAGTACGCAAAGCGTAGTTTTAGTCAAGCATATAACTTCGAATTTAATTGTAACTTTTCATATATACTCACAATATGTACTGAGCTTTATAATATTAGTAAGTGAATAGTATGCATATTAATTTTAAAAACAATAGCGATAGAGTTATTTGTATTGGAACCCTTATAAAATCGACGAATAACAAAAACAATGAGAGACATCGTTCAAAAACACACTTTTATGTATTCAGAATAAGAATTGGACCTATCACCGAAAATTCAATCATTTTATTTATTTCAATATCATAAAATAATTGCAGTATCTTGTTGTCAATACAGATATAAAATTTACTGTATTCGAATACAACAGTTAAGTAAAAGATCTAATTTTGTCAGTAAAACTATCTTTCATTGCCGTTGTGAATATGAAAACTACTTGCAATGTGATTTTACATCTTAATCCAGGTATGAATGTGTATAATACAGTTTAGAACTACTGTATCATGAAGATGTTAAAGTTTAAAATTATATTATAAGTTGTTACAAGCTGTCATATTCTATGAAATCCTATGTAACTCGATATGTACTCTAGGTAAGCGAGATTTCTTTATATTATTATTCTGACAATAATTATAATATTTTTTTTTAATAAGAACTTATTTATTTCATATTGATCTAAAATTATTTTAATTAAAAAAGTTAAGGCGTACTGTTTATTTGGCCTAACAGATAAAGTATTTTTTAAAATAATTTCTTGCTTCGTAGACGATGAACGTACATGATAATTTGCGAATTTAGATGCTGTTTGGGTAATTACTAATTGAAAATTAGTATAGACCTTATTACCAATTGGTACTAATTTCATAATTTATAAAAATGACATATTTTTTGAAAAATTTATAACAATTTATTGAAAATTTTTATACTTATATTTTAAAAAAGTAATAGAAAAAATGAAATAACAAAAATGCTCGAAATAAAAATATAAATATCGTAGAATTAGGGAAAAAAATGTACCAATAATTTTTTAATGGATATTAAAATCAAAATACTGAACTCATGATATGAAGAAAATAACAAACTTTATATATGCAGATGTAGCAAAAGTTCGTAACGACAATTATATTTATATAAATAATCATGAGAAATACACATGAGACCATTCTAGTGAGATAGATTTAACGTTTCTATGTACGTTATTTAGTGCAACAAACTGAAACAGGCAATTGTAATCAAATTACTACATGACATCAACGTAGTTGTAATATTAGTTTAATATAGAAAACTAAAAAGGCTAAAAACGCTCTTACTCACATAAACAAACATAAAACTTTCCGTTTTTGTTTTGTATTTTTAATTTTTCTATTTTTTTTATAGTTATACAGAACATTTATATGTTCATAATTCTGGTTACGAGCTGTAGACACTAATTTATTGGTGGAAATATGAATAAGATTAACTTGAAATAAGTAATGTTAAATAACAAAAAAGAAACGGTTTCTTTTATACTTATCAGAATTTAATTTTCAGGGAACGAAATAACGTGATAGTTTGTAGATATCAGTCCCTGGGGAAATAATTTCAACAGAAACAGTTTCTCTCTTACGGTGTTCCAAGTAATATTAAGCAAAATAAATAATTTTGTTAGTATATAGGAACTGTAATAATATGTTTCAAATATAATTTTTTCATTTATTTATATAACCATCGAATGTATGAAAAACTCTTAACACTGCTCTATTGCAAAAATGCTTCTTCTCTTTTATTGCAAATTCAAAACGTTAATGTTTCTGTTGTAATTTTGTTTTAGTCTCTATTGATTTTTAAATTTAAATTTACTAATCGGTATTTATGGATATATAGGTGGTCATTCAAAAAGATATCTAATCAATATTTTGAAATTATGAAACGGTTGTAATCATTAGAAATCTTTTTATATTGCTAGTAATTATAAGCAGTATTGTTTATTTATTTATAACATAGATTTTGCTGCACCCATAAACGGAGTAGGTTTGCATAGTCGGTGATGCTTTTTACAAGATAGGTCTGGATTATTTATCGGCCAGAACTAAAACTACGCCGGCTGATTTGAGACAGAGAATTACATAAGATGTTTCCAAACTTGTATTTCGTTTTACAGTTATATATTGTATCAATAATAGTAGTCAATTGACGAATTACAATTTCAAACCAATTTTGAAAATTAGTTTTTGATCTTCAATCACAATTTAATATTTCACTAAAATGACATCATCCTCAGAAAGTTTTGGTTTTAAGTTTCACTCCCTAAGATTTTGGTATGGGTAAATGTTGATAAACCAATTTTGTGATAACTTCCTTACTTAAAATAATGACAATCAATAAACCAAACTATATTTTAAAATAAGCATGGCATTGCATCAATATTTATTATGTAAAATATATAAAAAAAATAATATGTGCAAAAACATATACTATATTTTTTTAATGCAAAATATTTATCAAGTTTGTTTAAACATTATTATATAAGATTGTAAACGTTTGAATATATCAGGAAAAATAATCAAATTAAAACTGGAAATTCATTTATAGTCTACAACATACATTTGTATATCCTGATATAAATTGTAGGTAATGAAATTAGATTTTACCATTATTCTTTAAAATGTCAAGTTTAGGTGATGCTTTTGTTAGTTGGAACACGCAATGTAGTTAATTAAGTTAAGGCAATATTCTCCGAACATGCTGTTGGGTAAGATTAGATATATCCCCTACGTGCATACTATTAGACCTAAGCTAGTCTAATGAAGATGAAGACGTAACATGTCCTATTTATAGTGTATTTTGTACTAAATTATAAACCATACATTCTGTGTCCTGTTGTGTTCTGTTATTATCACTATTATTATTATTATTTTAATCTGCTCATAGAATGATATTGGACGAGACATTTTGTTGTACTCTTTAATAGTTTTATTAGTAGCTTTACGTTTTAGTAATAGTTTAGTTCGAAATCGATTTTTTTTTACATAAATTCAGAATAACTGCAGTTTGTCCCCCAAAATTTACAGAGATTACAAATTATATAAAAATAAATTACGAGATGTTTCTACGTTATTTAGTACGTATTTTATTAATTTTAGTGAGAACCTAATTTTTGTAAAAAATGTTTTACTAAAAACCCTATGGTTTTGTTGATATATTCATTATTATAATTTTGACTTTTTCTGAAATAAAAATTAAAAATTAATTAATTATTTTAGTTTCTTATTTCCAGGTAGTGTTTAGAAAAAGCATAAGACCAATGAAGAAAAAATATAGTATATATAGGAAGCTGTTGTCAAATTCAGAATGCTTACGGGCCATGACTACCGACAAGCCCACTTATGTAAAATAGGATTAGCAGCCTCAGAAATTTGCCCTCTGTGCAACCGTCACAAGATGGATGGCCCACACCTTCACAACTGTACAGCCCTGCAAGACGTGGAAGAGCGAAGTTGTCTCTACTGGGAGGCTAGGCGGAGAATGGCAGAGATGCCAAGGTCTGGCATTGGATAAAATAAAGTAAGTAATGAAGAAAAATATACTACCATTGCTAGTTCTTTTTTAAGGAGTATCTTATATGTAAACATAATATATACTGAGTGTTTCACAAATAACCTGAAAGAACATCGAGACCAGTTATTTCTAAAGGTAGAAATAATAAAAAAAAAGGTGATAAAAAATAGGTCCGGAAACGCTTCGTTTTCTTACTGTCGGCTATTTTGTGTTAAATAAAAATTATTTATAACTTTCGAAATTAGTTAGATTAAAATTTTAAATTACGGAATACTCATTGTATATATATTTGTATCAGTATACAAAGATTCAAAACTAACTATTTAAATTTTAAAACAGGCAACGGTAGAAATGTCTTAAACTCATATATTTCGAAAACAGTTAATTTTACCAAACCTTTAAAGTCAAGAAATATTTATATTTATATTAACAAGTACAATGATTTTAGTTATATTTATTTACTTTAAAAAAATAAATAAATTACCGTCAAAAAACCTAAAACGAAAAATGTAGATACTCAAAAAGTAGATTTCACCTTGTTTAATGCTTTTTTTGTTCTATATTACTAACTTTTATTTACAAAAATTGACAACTAATCACTCATCAAAGGAATAAAAATGTTATTGGACAAATCATGTTTATTTATTTCGTAAGGTGACATTATTACAGCTGATCGACCACCACACTTTGTTTAACAAAATTAACAGCGGATGAATAATAATTACAGTTTGTCTACAGAATTAAAAGCTCAGCTGATAAACAAATACAATTTTTCTACAGAATTTGAATAGTTTGAGCAATCTTAATAGTTGTAGTGAATTGTGCAGTGCGCATGAAGTTGAAGTGTTTGTGATTCCCCTTTCTCAAAATACCAGTTTAGCTATGAAGAAAACACTATCTGAAGTTTCAAAATTTACTGTGTTGCGACTTTAGATTGTGTCTAAATTTGTATCACAGATTAAAAAAAAACGTAAAATATTTTTTAATTTTATTGTTGATGAGACAACGTTTACAAAGATAGAGTTCATAATTTGAGATACGATCATTATTGGAGTTGTGTAAATTCACATGCCACAGTAGAAAACCGTATTTCAACACAGATTTGTTGTTAATATTTATTGTGGCTTTTATTGATAATCTTATATTTTGTAAAATTAATTAATTAAAGTGACTTTACGTGAAACCTTAAGTTCGTATAAAATGCATGAACACCATATGTCTGTCAATTTACAATATTTAATTTCAAAAGGTTATATTTACATTTAATATTTATTTGAGGATTTTACTCCAGTAATAATCGCTTGTTATAAGTTACCAGTTGAAGTTTGTATGATTTGACAACTCTAAGTAGAAACTAATTAGTTTTACTACCACGTGGTTAAAAAGATGCTGATATTATTTAAATACACAATGAAAGACTCCTGTTTTAAATTTTATTAGAAATGTTTTACCACAATACTTCCTAATAAATAGTCCAAGTAAAAGCTGTTGTCCTGCTCTCGTTTGAACATTACATATCTTAATTGGTTTATTCTAATATTCTATTTAATTACTGTTCTGAAGCAAACGACACTGTAAAATAAAAAAAAAAATATATTATTTCTTCTAGATACATAACACTATACTGTATGAAAAAGTATAAATTTTTCATTATAATAAATAAACATCATACTGTAATTCGTCTCTTTCCAAATACATAAGCTTAAATATGAAGTAGATAATGATGAAAAAAATATAAAATTTTCTTACACGTGTGTTGAATCTAAACTATGAAGAAGCTCATCGATATTTTCTGTAAGGTCGTATGTGGTTGACAACAAACTTTCATTCGTTTTTCTCCAATTGCATTAGCTTAAAGTTGAAATATATAATAAACAATTATATAATAACACACTCTGTACATAATTTACACATGTTTACTTGTATAAGTATAAGAACTTAAGTGTAAGATAATTATAAATTTATTAAATCAAACTTTCATTAACGTTACGAATAACTAAAAAAATAATACAATATGATTTATTTAATCCAAGTCCTTGAAGTCCTTGATCCAAGTATCGTATCGGAATACTTGACTCTGGATTACACAATTTAGGCCTACTGTATCATCCCTACGTTAACTTTAAAATTACATTACAAGTTGTTACAAGTTGTTACAAGTTGAGACGTGCTATGAAAATCTAACCCGATTCAAACATGTGTAAATGAGATATCAACACATCTTCTGGTAACAAATTATGCTAATACATCTCGAATAAAAAGATGGTATCTTGTTTTCCATAATACAGTAATAAATTGAGTAAAATTAAACACGCAAACTTACATCTAGTGAGTGCTTATTTGGCTTAAAACATAAACTTTTTTTAAATGCATATGTTTCGCTACGTTGATGAAATAACGCTATGAGGTACGAATTTATTTGTTATTGTTTGTAAGATATACTCATTATAGCGTAGAATATATTGTTATTGATCACCATAGTTCAGAAATTATTAAGGACAAAATAAGAAAATAAATGTCCTTCTTACAATTTATATATATTATATATATATATATATATATATATATATATATATATATATATATATTAAATTGAAGAATATATTTTTAAAATTAAAATCATCGGATATTCACTCATAATGACATAAGGATATGAACAAAATATCAGACCTTATATATATGTAGCAATTGAGTTGAATATCAATTATATATATATAGGTAAATAATCGTAAGAGATTCACATCAAACCATACATCAGAGTATAATAGTAAGAGATATATATCTTTACTTTTTTAAGAATAAATTGTAGTTAATAACGAAAAGCAGTAAGGTAAATGATAAAATAAAATTACTATATGATATCAATGTTGTTGTAATAATTGCTTTTTATTAGAAAATATGAAGAATGTTGAAAAGCTATTTTAGTTAATAAAGTATTTTATCATAAATATTAACATGATAAAATACAATTTTAACTGTTGTTTTAGGAATATGTTAAAATATCAAGTATTCAATTCCAGGCACAAGCTCTACCCATTTTATTATTGTAAACATAAACATGGTCGAATAGAGATATGAACTGAAGGGATAGAGGGAATAACGTGTAAAGTTTACAGATATTTGACCTACAGGAAATAAAATTCAGAAACAAGTTCACTCTTATATTTGAAATATAGTTCACACAGAAAATATTTTTGATGAAATAAAACTCGAACACAAAATCTCATAACAATAACGTTTATCTTATCATACGTGTTTTAATGACGAAGTCGCCATCCTCAGTGATACATGAGCTACAATAACGAAACTATAACTCATGTTATAACATTAACTACACTACGAGCAGTTATGGTTTAGTTATTGTACCTCATGTATCACTGAGGATGGCGACTTCGTCATTAAAACACGTATGATACGATAAACGTAATTTTTGTGAGATCTTGAGTTCGAGTTTTATTCTATCTAATATTATCTCACAAGTCTCAATATTTATTTATCTGAAAATATTTATATGTAAACTATTATATATTTAATAAAACTATGAATATTTAAAAGAAAATAATGGAAAAAATATAATTTACCTTTTATTATAAAATCCACAATAAGATATTAATATTTAAGCTACAATTAGTGTTATACGATATATATATATATATATATATATATATATATATATATATATATATATATGTAATACAACAATAAATATTACAATTAGTGTGGAATTCAAAGGTGGTTCAACTAATAGGAAAGTGGTTCTAAGGTTCTAATACTACGAATCTAATTATTATTTAAGTTTGCCAGTAAATTTATATAACAATATTATTAAAACAAATGAACTGAATGAACAAAATATTTAATAGCAATATTAATGTGTTTTAGTAAATCATAAATAATATTTCTTTTTTTTTTCTTCTTCTTTTTTTTTTTTTTTTTTAAAGGAATTAAAATTCTCGTTAAAAGATGGACTAAGTGCCTATAAGTAGGAGAGGATTATGTTGTTGGTAATTTATTATTTATGTAAGTACAATAAATATAAAGATATTTTTTTAATTTTACTTTACTTATTGACTTATTCTGATATATTCATAATCATGCATAATATAAGGACATTACTATATGTAGACTAAAGTGCCAATAAGTATAAATATGATTCACTTAGTGGCTAAAATTTAGTAATTAAACATAACTGATAAAATATGTAGTTCTTAAACTAATATACTTTTATACTAAACTACAATATTCTCCAAAATTATTATATATGGTAAACTATATTGATTATTACTAAATACAAATTATATTAAATATATTTAAAAATTATTTCTAACTATTATTTGAAGAAATATTTCTATTAGATTCAGCAACTACTAACTTTCTACTATTGAAAAAAACCCACTTAAGTGCCTTTATGCTCACACAGTCGAAGAACAATAGTTATGCTGTGACAGCCACTTATCCGATATAAAGGAAGATTTACAGTTCACCGAGTGGAGACATTCACTGTAAATAAATTCGAAAGTAAATAAATACAACATTTCCTACTTTTGTCAAGGTAATAAAACTGTTCATTTGTAAAATAATTTATTTACAATTTATACCGAACGATCTAATAATTATTAAATTCTAATAGACAACAAACGAATAACTGCATTATCTAATACTACGTTTAAACAAATCCAAGAAAAAATATCAATAACGTTGTTATATCAAGAAATTATTACCAATTATGTTACAAAAATACATTTAGGATTTCTCAAGTGATTCTGTAAGTTTTCTGAATAAACCTCTACCAGCAAAAGAATAAAAATGATATTTCTCAAAAAAAAAACACATTATTTGAGCAATAAAAATACAAACAAGATAATGTTTTAGAACGTTTGATAAAACGTTTGAGTCACAGTTCAGTGTCATTCGGGTTGTGTACATGTAATAACCTAAAATGATGACTTAGTGATTGAAAAGTATTGTACTCGTATTGGAATATATGAAGTATTTATATTTTGAAAAAAAAAATTGATTCATTTCGTTATTGAGTTTTACACAAGTGGGAGTTATAATAGTTGATTGAAACCTCTATATGGTTTTTAATTTATGAAATCGGTCCGATTTTTAAATACCCATCTTTTGTTTGTTATACATTTTCGTAATTTAATTTGAATTACATGATTATATAATCGTATAAATTACTAGAGCCCTGTAGTGTATATTCAATGAATGAAAATTCTACAAAAACCACAATAAAACTCTAACAATACAAAGATTTTGTATTTATGTTTACACTGCTATCGTGTTTTTGGTGTTTTATTCGTTGTATGAGGAATATTCTTTCATTATGTGATGAATGATTTATTTATTTGATTTTCTAACGTAAGATCATATTAATAAATTATATTTACTTTAGTACTGAAATAATGTGGAGAATGAAGTGATACAAATAAGGAAAACGTAAATAATGTAATTCTAAATTACCTTCGCTTCGTTCTAACAATATAATCTGCCAAATTTAATAAAATGACATTTGCAAAGCACCTGTTACGACGATCTAAAACATATAAAAGCTTATACTATAGTATAATGTACAGATATGAATATTGTTTATTAACTTATAATAATTGGAATATAAATTTTATTATTATTATTTAATAATCTAATCTCAGGAATTGAGACATTAATATATTTAACATAGTTGGCTGTACAAAATACAAAGGGTAGTTCAAAGCTATTGTTGAAATGAATTTAGAACGAAACTATTCACATCAATTCTTATAAAATATGAAAGAATCGTGCATTTTTTAAAACAATACAATTACTTAAAATTTGGTTAAATTTTATAATTGTATTATATTAAATTGTATATAAATTGACTATTGCTTCCATTTATTATATCGTGCATAAGCATACACATGTTTATGGCGTGTATATACTAAATATGTAATATTGTGAACTTTAAAAGTATAGTAGGTCCTTGATCTTACGTCATAGCTGAAGCATTATTTTCTTTACTATAATAACTTTAGTAATTTTATATTTTTAATTAATAACAAATTTGTAGCCCTATGTACACCACCATATACACCCGCACAAATTAATTACCTTAGATCCTTAAACTCAAATCATAAAAAGCTGTAAAACAATTACTTATTTTACAGTTTTGACTAAGTGATTTATTTTATCCTTATCCAAATTTTTAATATTACATAACGACTTTGAAAAGGAGAATTTTACAATAATATTTTCATTTTTTTTTCTTCCATGTTATTTGTGAAAATAAAAAAACTATATACACGTTTAACCAACAATATTTACTTTACAACCTACTTTTTTATTATTTTATTTTTAAATTAATATTATTGTCTGTATCGTATATAAATGATTCTCTAACTTCAATGCAACTACATAATTTATTATTGAAGAAATTAAATTAAATTAATTAATTAATTTTATTTAAATTGTTAATCGATTTATTTCACAAAATAAATAATTTCTTCATAGGGATAGCAAGTTCCTTGATAGTTTTTACTATAAGCTTAAATAGCATTTGTGAATGCTTTTTGTCCAAGGATAAACGGGTATACCTGACACAAGTTCAGTGATTGAGACCTGTCGCATGGAGCCATTAAAAGTTCTTATGTTCAGCAGTAGAGTCTTCTAAGGATAAACTTTTTATAAGAATTTATATTATGAAGTCCTTATTATGATCATCATTATATTTTCGAACAAACTTTTATAGTACTTGTAATAATATTACCGGAAAGGTTTTCATTTTTGAGCAAACTGTGATTGCTACATTATATACATTTTAAAAATACTGTTTAGTATAAGTGAACTGGTTACTATTATTATTATCTTTTTACGCATATACTGTATTCACAAATATGTCCTTTGTATTCTAAGTGAAAGGATCCTAGTTTAATTCACCGATTTATGTGTATATTATAGTATGTTACCATCAACTGTTTAGTAGACATAAAATAATTGCTATTTCATATAGACTAAGATATATTCTGCATAAAAAGCAAAAGCGATACCTGATTTAAAAACAGACAGTACGTTGAATTTTTGCTATTACTGTGTAGAATTACATTTATTTTTAAATTCTTTGTTAAAGGTTCTAAGTCACGTTATATAATAATATATATATATATATATATATATATATATATATATATATATATATATATATATATATATATTACTTTGATATATCCGTCAGCGACTTATTTATAATTCCTTTGTTAATTCATTGAAGCGTTTCGGGACATCCCATCATCAGAAATCACAAATATGTTATTCACATTAAAATAACATAAATCAAAAACGAATAAATTACCAAATTCAAACATTAATTTAGAATTTAAAAAAGGCCTTAAAAATCATGTGCAGGTTTAAAGACATCATGATATACTAACCATTAATTTATATATATATATATATATATATATATATATATATATATATATATATATATATATATATATATATTTAATCCTCACTTTTCATTCTTAATGATTTTAAGTCCTTTTTTTAAAATTATATCGTTTGTTCTATCTAAATTAATTTTCAAATAGACTTTTTAACGTACTAATAGACAACAGTAAAACTGCAATTCCGACGTTGAAAATACACAATTTCATCGGCAAACATGTCGTTTTAGAAATTTAATTAAAACAAACATATAAGGAGAGACCTTGCCTAACTTTTGATTCTGTTTCCACACATCCACTAATTTTATTCATACCGATTTGAGGGTATCTATGTCCTTCAGTTATTATATTATTTACTTTTGGAAGGGCGGAATTGTACATTCATAACGTAGTGGGTTAATGACGCTCCCTAACTTATACAAAACTACTCTTAGACAGTAACACTATTCTATGCCTCTAAACCAATAAAGAACCTGAGACTAAATAATACAATGTCTTTAGTTCAATCCTCACCTGAAAGTAGTAGCGCCTCTTCGCTTTAACGCTACAGTCATCCCGTGTATGCCGTATTAGCTGTATGATACATCTCTTTGATATGACTCAACAACTTTCATATGTTTCATAAGCTTTCCAAGACCTGTAAACATATCTCATTGGTTTTTGTTGTTTTCACCAGGATTAGAAATATTTTCGCAATTCTACTATATTAGTCAACCAGATTATTCGAATGACGTGGCCCGCAATTACGTTTCAAATACTTAGTAATTTCATTTCGCCAGCTTCATACCGAGGTTTTGACCTTAATATGTAGTATTCCACAAAGTAATTCTAGAGCATGAGTGGTTTAGAAATGGCCATCTTTGCAAAAAGTTCAGCTTTCTCGTTATCCGTGAAACTCTGATCTCAAGGAAACAAAAGGATGTAAAGTGCATTGTGTTTAGTAAGTCTTTTGTGAGATCAACTGAGAGTGGAATTTGTATCCATCCAACAATAGTAGCACTGCACTGCGGTCGGAATTCAAATACAATGTTTGCTTTCTACAGCTCAAGCCAAGATAAAAATAAAAATATATTTAAATTGCAAAGCTCTCGGTTGAAACTATCTACTGAAGGTGACTAAATAAAAACTAGTAATAATTAAAAATAATACTAGTATACTAAAATAATACTAGTCTCAACTCCATAAATATCAGAACCAGTACTAGTCTCAGCGTTGGATTTGTAATTGAAACTACAGGGGACCACTTTTTGGGAATGAATGATTTGAGTCTTGCTACTTGTTTCCGTCATCTATGGTACCATTTAAATGTTTCTGAAAACAAAATTTACCTACCATGACGTCATAGTTCATAATGAAAACCGGTTTAAAACTTGGTACCATGTTAATCATAATGAGGCTTATATTTGTACCTATCTATAGATGAGCACTTTACACACGATATCTTCCCTGTCCTGGCGTACTTTTAAAGATGGAACCTGAAATGTGTCCCGATTAAGTAAAGTCTCCGGAGCAAGAGCAAGAGTCGATATAAAGTCTCTGGTAATATCAATGCTGATTAGACTTTGTAGTTTGGCTAGTCTGGGATAAGTAGAGAGGTTGATGTGTCATTTGCCACTATAAGTCATTTCCATTATCTCTGCCTACATCCATCTCTCCCTATATTATAGAATTGCAGATCAACTTCTGCTGTATAAAATAGCCAGTAGGTTATTTAGTGCGTAAAGTCCGAAGTTTTAAAAAACATATACCGTACTGCCAAGCTGGATATCGTAAACCAAAAAACTGCTGATTTATACAAATTCTAAGATATTTCTAAATAGTTATTTCAGACACCCTTATCTGAAATATTGTTCGCTTATTTTCTTCAATTCGATATTTAACACGCTTGATAAGTGAGATGAAGTTAGCCTGACAGTGAGAAACGCTTTAAAGAAACACTAATTAGCTTACAATTTTTAATAAATATATTTATTTTAAAATAGTTCATATTTTTTTATTTAATTTGTACCATGTGGGCCTTTAACTTCAATAATTTTAAAATAAAGTGAAGTGACGGATTTGACCTAGTTCAATAAGATGTTTGGGGGATCCCCCGAGGTGGCGGTAGGTAACGCGTTTTCTTTGGGCTTTTTATATCGACCGATGTCATGCTGGACGGAAGCCTCCTCCTGCTTTGTGTGGACCTTCATTAGTTTTGAAGTAGGTTGAATACGATAATCATTTTACTTTTCTGTTTTATTGTTGATTATTATAATTTCAGGTATAAATCGTAAAAGAATTATATTATTTGAATTAAGTATTTTTTATTTTGTTTTACACAGGATCCACGTGAATACGTACAAGTTCTCAATTCTTCGAAGATCCCTTAAACCTGTATTTCTTTTATTTTTATTTTTACGTGTCGGTGGTGTATTTTGAATAACTTTCTTTTCAAAGTGAGAAATATTAATAAATTGTAGTTAATTTGAGACATTGTGTTTATTAGCAATAGTTCCTATAATTAGACTCCACTGATAAAACCTTGTACCCCAGCGAAGTATTGACAGTGGACAATACAACTACTATTGATAATAAATTATTTATTTTTATATAAATGGTACAATTTTTGTTTTTAAGATGTAGAATTGGCTTAACAAGATTACATTTCTTACGTTTGATGTATCAGATATTGTATATTGCTCATGACTGATTAGCAGACATGATCTTTAATTTATTAATATAATATTGTATTTTATAAATTAAAATTTTGAAGTTGTTCTTTTCTGTTTTTATAAACTCCCTTATGCATAGTTAACTGAATGGTTCACACAAAGGAGAGGTATGTACGAGGAAAGGTATCGATTCAAAGACTCCGTCTCTGGTGGATATTAATTAATTTAGGTAATTGTTGGCATCCATTAATCAATGAAAACAAAGCATTTCAAATAAATAATATTTCAAAGAATTATTGTAAGTAATCTAAAAATAATTACAACACACCTAGTTAATAAACTTTTGTTATTTTAACCTCTTTACTTGAATTGTCATAAACACACCTTCATTTAATTAACTGTGTGTTTTCAAATGTAAAAATGAAGTTATTGTTGAAAAGAAAAACAGTTTTCTCCTAACAGTAAGTAATTAACTAGAAATTCTCATTGTTTCATATTTGATTTTGATTTTTTGTAAAATCACGCAACTTTCACAAACAGTTGTGATTTATTTATTTGAAGAAAAAAAAAAAAAAAAAAACACTACACATTACGTGTGTGAAAATGTTGGAATGAAATAAAATCAATAATAGATGTTATCTGCCAATGTCTTTTTATCGATAAGACAGAGTAAATTGGTCAATATATTAATAACGTGAAAAAAATAAAAACTAATATTTAGCTATAAATAAAGCAACGTCGAATGAGAAATTTTATATCATGACAATAACGATGATATGATAAGTACTGTGCGTACGACAATATCAAATATGTATTAGGAAAAAAGAAATATTTTAGAAAATAAAATAGCTAACGTCGTAAGAATAAGGTGTCTGGTTAAGGAATTGCGACTTTTATACATGATTTCGCAAATTAACATCCTCTTTTGTAGTTAACTTGAACTGCTTTATATAAATCAACTAAAATACTTTTAACAGTAATAAGGATATTTACCAGAGAAAAAACAGTAATATACTGACAATAAGTAGTGATGAAATTAATTTTGCTATAACTTAATTTTCTAAGAAATTAATGCGCCTTTTTATAACAAGTATTACTTCAGTATTGTATTGTTACATTGACTGTATTGTAAATGAAAAATTGCTATCGTAAGAGAAATATATTTGAATACATTAAGTATTTAGTGGGTTAAATGAATATCATATTTATTTATTAGTGTTAACGATTCTGTTGAAATTACTGTTATTCCAATTGCCTAATTGAGCTTCGTTCTTCCTATTCTAAGTCCATTATTTCTCGTTTTTAAATTTATAACTAAATTATATCTTTAGGTGGCAAACAATTCATTTTAAGATCTATATTTTCACCTTCTCATCATATTTACCTTCCATTTATTCTTCTAAAATCAACACTAACCGATATAAAGCTTATAGATCCTATTTGAGATATTTGAAGTTTAAAAATTTCTGAATATCTGTTCCAAGCATAGCTGAAATTGTGTGGTTTTTTTTCAATAAATGATATGATCCCTTAACTTATGTTTCGTTGTTTTTGTTTACTGAATCTAACTACATGTTACTCGTCTCAAAGGATATCTGGTTCAAAAAGTGTATTACTGTTTCAGATTGAATTTGTTTTGAGTTCGAAGAAAGTTTTTGATGCACATTTGTTTCATCTTGCTCGTAGTAATAACATGTTAACATTTTAAAAGAAATATAAAAATTACAAATGTCTACTTATATGATATTCTCTGGTTAGAACATAAATTTATATGGCTACATAAAATTAGTTAGTTTATAAAAAATACTGTTAACTAAGATGTATTTTACAAAATTTGTAATAAAATTGAGTAACTTTTTTAAAGAAATTTTAGGTAGTAATTTTTTTATTTGTAATTACTTGTTACTAGATGATGTTATTGCTAATTTTAATATATTATTATTAAATCAACAAAAACTATTTGAACGATGTATTTGAAATTGGTATGTTATAATATGAACGCTGTATTTTGGATAACAGATTTTGTTTCTTTATTACGTTTCAATGGTTCTAAAACCAGAAATAAGTAATACACATTTGGCTTCTAAAATACTACATTTGACGTTAATAATTTATCAAACATAAAATATTGTTCTAAAAATAGTTTTGAACACAAATCACCTCGCGTATAGTAAATTATTACACCCAAAAATACAAAATTGTGTTGTACGATAAGCGGTGGTTCCACATTTATAGTAAAAGGATAAAAATAGTTAGAAATTACAACAAGATAGACAGTTTTATATAAAAATTTATTTTAATTTACAACTTTGTAAATGATTCGCACTACAATTTATTCAGATATATGATTGTCCAGTCAGTCTAGACTTCTTCATAACACTAAATCCTCTTTATATCACTTTGAAATATGTCTTCCAATAAAATGCTAACTTACGGTTTCATCGTAGTTCTTAGGAAATCCTTCTATGTCACAAGGACACTTTCTTATCTACATCTCTGTATTGTCACTGAATAAATGCAGTATAAAGTGTTTTTCTCTTAAACTCACATTTCTGCAAATGTTCTAGTTTTTAGTATTTATTTATTTAGGTTAAATAAAACTGTCGGTTTTTTGTGACACAGTTATATATGATACAAATATGTATATCAAAATACTATAGTTACATTCAACAGGGTAAATGTAAAAACTATGTGAATGATAGATTTGACTTGATTTAAGACTGTAATAAATGTTTCTCCAGCAAATTAAAATAAAATAATACTCTAAGAAAACATTGTGTCATTCCAAGATAAAACACATATGATGTTTACATACATCTTTGTAGGTTTGAAAATATAAAAAAAATTAAGATGGCTGAATTATCACACAATTTATAATTATTCACAATATTGGATATTTTATATAAATATTAAAATAACATTTAGTTCGTAAGTTCTTCATGTGTATATTTGAATATTTCTTTGTTTCTTACAATTATAAGTTGCCTAAAGTGTTTTAGAGGGACATCTTTGTATGTTCATGTAATGTAACGATAGATATACATGAATATTTACAGAGCAATTCTAACGTGTTTCTGATAAGGTCGGTTTAATCCCACCACTCTAAATTGCTCACGGTTTATTTTGTATCTATTTCAAACCACTGTTGTTCCTTTCTAGAAAATATTACTTTTTTAATGTAGCAATGATTGGACTACCCGCTTGTATTCACTTAATATTAAAATCTTACAGACGAATGTGTTCTTCAGATATTATCATTCACCATTTTTGTGTTTTTGTGTATTTTTAATAACGACGGTGCAAATCACCATATATATATATATATATATATATATATATATATATATATATATATATATATATATATATATATATATAAAGAAAAAAAATGTTTTCCTTTTATAATTATCATATAAAATCTTGCAGTTACTACTTTGCATCTACTACCTGCTTTTCCATTTATGGTTGGCTTATTTAGTATGGATTATGGCAACGGTTTAATGGATTATTTAATGGTAACGAACATTATGTGAGTGTGGGTTAATTATTGTGGTACCTTTCTATATATATTTTTTATTATATCCTTATTCGTTTTTTAATACACTAAAAGCTTATTCCATATACAGTCAGTAAGTAATAAATTTAATAATGATTTTGTATAGTTAAAAACTTAACAACTGTAGTATACAAATTTAAAATTGTTAATTATGTTGACGAATTTTTAATCGTAAAATCTCGAATACCCTATAGGAGATAGTTGTCTTTAAATCTTTCCTTAAATAAACAAGTTTATATTAAAAAATGTCGTTATACAACCAAGGACCAAAGTATGTCATGTTATTTACACAATAATAGATAGGTATTAAAAGATCAATTAATTTATAAGTTGCTCAGAGAGTTTAAAATTTCAAAACATTTTTAATAGCAATTCTTACTTCGATTTTATTACAAATAATCAGCCAAATGTTTTAATTCTCCCTCAATTTATGTTTGCTATTAGTTTTGTGTGAATATTTTTAAAATGCATTTGAGGACGAGGCGCAGTGTATAAAATCATGTACAGTGTTAAGTTTTGAAAACTGAGGACACAAAAATTTCATACTTATTTTATTACTACTTACAATTTGCTATTTTTTGAGACGTGACAAAGAGAAAGAAAAAATTATTTCAGTTGATTAATTTACAATTTATAAAATTTTGAACTATTGTTTTAGACCAGTATATATAATAACGTATATTATAATTAAATATTATACTTTATATTGGATAAACCAACTACCTTCTGCTAAAAGAGTGTTTTGGCTAGGCTGTTACGGTCCATAGGGAATGGTATGTTGATTTACAGTTAGTTTATCCCTCCGTGTTATTCCCCGTAGATACAGTTATGTATAAAAATATTTATTAAATATATCCCTTTGGACCATTTTAAAGCCATGTAGGTAGATATTTAAATAAATTGATATCCATTTTACAACAAATGTTGTTTTAATATCGAACTCGTCATTTTTGTTCAATTGAAATTTTTAAACCTTTCAGTAACTAACTAAAATATCTTTACAAGGCTGCTGGTATTTTAGTCGTGTGTTAGTTGTAAACTATAGTACATTATTTGTGTTATTCTAGTCGACAGGGAGACATGTAGACATTTGAACGCCTAAGTTTAATACTCTACTAAAATGTACATAGCTGACATGCGTTTATTCACAACATAACAATACTTTCAATACATTGAAAAGTAAAACAAAACACGAATCTCTACCTAATGACAAAGCAGACAATGCTCAAGCTTGTAGTGTATTTTTAAAAGACATAATTATTGAGCAACTCTAGCACACATACAAAAAAAACTTGTTACATTTATACCACGTGCCTAAACAAGTTCCTATATATATATAAAGAGAGTTTTTCTATCCATAATAAATAAATATAATTATAAATAAATGTTTTTGACGATTTGTATCTCTAAACAGTTTTTAAATAAATATTAAATTGAATTATTGTACGTATTGGATTTAAAAATAATGAGAAAAAATACTGAGAGTTTCCACCCAAAATTAAGGTTTGCTGATTTTCTGTACATTTTTGTGACTAGGATACAGAGCGAATAATATAGTTAACTCAAGTTAAAACATCATGGCCAATGAGAGTCAAATAAGATGTCAATGAACAGGGGTAACCTTAACAAATTTAAGCATAGTGTATACACCCGTTCAAAGAGTGGTCACTGATTAAATATATTTAATTTTATGTCCTTGATATAGAAGTGAGAGATACGGAAGATAATATAAAAGATTATTAGGCAAATATATTAGCGATACATTTAAGTTGTAATAAAATATCGTAAAAACAATTTTTGAACATTGATTATAAAATCTTATACATTGTTCGCCGATGAATAAACGGCTGTGTGAAGTTAAAAACTGTACTATATATATAACTCTGACAATACTAGGAAAGATAGATATCTAATATCTTCCAAATGTGACTTATTGGGGGGAAAAGTTAAGATATTATTATATGGACAGTAAAACAAAACAATAATTAACTCCAATTAAATTGATTACAGTTTTGTCCATATAATAATCTCTTACCTTTTTTTCCCCAATAAGTCACAATTGGAAGATATTAGATATCTATCTTTCCTAGTAGTGTCAGGGTTATTTATCCGTTCTTGGACTTTGTGGACACCCTGTATGGACTATGTTGTAGAAATGATTTTGGTAAAGAATGTAATATCTTTCGTTTTCTACACACTTTGAAATATATTTAACAATATTATGATTGCTTAGTTCACATGATATCGTAACCTTCTTTTTTATATCAGAGAAAATTATGAATGTAGCTTGAATAAAATGGAATTCAGAAACTGTGTAGCAATATGGTAGTATTAACATGAAACTAAATATATTAATCATTTTAAATTGTGTAGTCGAGCTGAAATGTATTGTATCAAGACAAACAAAATCCAATTGAATTATCTAAATGGATAAAGTAGTTTTCTTTTTTACTATTGGAAACATGATTACATTTGCACCGTTTGTGTTGTAGGTTTTAATATAATAAAGAGCTGGAAAGCTAGCAAAAACAAAAGAAGGTACCTCAGAAGTTTTAATTGTATAAAAGAGTACGAGCTTTGTTGTAATAGAGTTACATTAAGAGAGTATGTCTAGTTGAGGTAAACATTTCAGGCCCGGGTATTCAGTTGTCCCTACTATAATATATCTGCAGCAGAGACGGTCTTTAAAGCAGATTACGGTAGTTATTGAGAATATAAATTTTCATATTACCTTTGTTAGAAATAAGTCACACGAATACCTCAGTTATGTTACAATAACAATTAAATTATATCTTCATTTCTTTAAAATTATCGTCATGTTAAAATTGTAAATACTATTCTTTATTAAAATATTATTCAAACATCAAGACAGAAAAATTAGTTATTAGGGATTGTTTTCGTCTCTCACTCAATGAATGATAAAACAGCAAATTTTAAATTAAACTCTTATGTTAGTATTTTTTACGCTGTATTAATCGGATGTCATTCTTGTAACATTTGTTGTCATTTTATTACTGTTATTATATTGGGTATTTAAACTTTGTGTACCTTCAATATTCGTCGTAACATAATTACTTCATTATATTTCACAAATTTTGATTTCTTCATATTTGTTTTATTTTTTGTAGTTGTGTCTTCGCTAGAAATATTAGATATATGGAAAACATATTTTATTACACGTTTATTTACGTATTTCCACAATAATCAATAATTAAATTTTTGATACACATATCACTGAAAATGAAATTGTTATTGCAGCATATTAATTGATGTTAATAAAATAATCCATTTGGTACTATTAACAAAACGAAAAAAAAAATTTATCTTCACTTCGATATTTTCTTTATTTTTTGGATATTTTTAATCGAATGTTAGAAGGGGTGAAATTGTTAAAAACAAAACTTTTAAAATTTAGGTTTTGTTTCAAGTTGTTTATTTGATATATCTTAATTTTATTGAGAACAAGGAAGGACATAATGTACAATCTAATAATACATACAAAGTGAAGGACATATTGATGATATATATTTAATTATTTAGTTTTTGTTTTTAATTTATAGAAAAAAATGAATTATTTCTTTAATACATGTTAATAAGCCCGACTTAATTAGTTTGTAATAATAGGTCGTGCAAAGTTCGATCTCCTTGTCTTAAAAAATAAGAATATTTTGGGTTACTTCAAAACAGGTTAATGTTTAAAATAGTTAATTTTAACTCTATGACTAAAGACAATGAATATTAGTTCATAAAACGTACACACTTTGAAATATTTATGTTAAAATAAAATTCCCTATTACGTTCGCCCAGTATGTTTAAGTCCAATTTGAACTCAGGTTATATTATCAGAGTTGCCGTAAATTCAGTGCATAATAAAAATCCCATTCAAAGACAAGACTAAAACTTGATATATAAAGAGATAAGAGCAACATTATATTCAAAGATAGAACTGGGATAAATATAAATATTTTGATATTTATATAAATTTAAACATTTTAACATAATGTCCTAATGTTTAATTTGTAAATTTGTGTTAAGAAAAACAAAAGGAAATCTTAAATTAATGGTAGAAAATTACCATTTATAAAATAAATCATAAAACTTCAGATTCTTTTTTTAAAGTTACGTTTTTTTTAGGACGTGTCAGAAAGTAGTGTATAATTTTTTGATGAAAATCATCCTAATTAAATCTTTATCAATACTTTGAACATCTTACCATTTTACGATTACAATACGAATCAACAATATATATATATATATATATATATATATATATATATATATATAATTTTAAATATCGTGGGAACACTCTCCGACGGGTGAAGTGTAAAGTTAGTGATTTCTCTTACTACGATTCTTCTAAAAATGTTGATAAAAAATAAAATAAAATTAAAAACAATAAGACGTAATTAAAATAATGATCTCTCTTGCCTGTATATCATGCACATGTATATATATTTTTTTTGTTAATCAATGAATATACCTTCTAAAGCGGAGGAAAAAAATTAAGTAAGTGTGTATGAACATACTTGTATAGATCACAGGGCCTATAAGTCTAAGTAAATAATAATGAAATAATTGTGTTTCCTCTTTTATAAACCTGAATAACGCAAACAACCGAAAACTAATCGTAATTAGAGGTGCACGTTTCACAATTAAAATCGAACTTGCCTCCCTACCCCGTCAAGTTAATGACTGTAAAGATTCATATATTTCCATCTCCCCCATAGCAACGCTGACATGGTTCAGGTATCTCACCGTTAAAAATAATTTACAACTTTCTTTTTCTTAGCACATTTATGTAAAATGTTAAAACTTGGGACGGTTGTAATTTGTATACAATTTTTCTCAAATGTGATTCCGAGTTTTACTTTTTTTTACATGATCTTTTAGTAGAATTTTCTGTAAAAATAAATCTCCTATAACACTTATTTTAATTAGCACTATGATCTATATTCCATTGGCCCAAATTATTCTCCAATATAAAAAAAAAAAAAAAACATGATATAATTGTAAACACATAGTCTTAAATTATAATAAAAACAGTGCTCATAACCTAAACTTGCCGTAAATTCTGATTCATTTACATTCGTTAAATTGAGGAAGTAAGTTAGGACTATTAAATAAAAATTTGTAGGTTAAAATCTATCTTTATTGACACCCATTAAGGATTATTTTTGTTTTTGCCAACTCTTCCTGAACCCTGATTTAATTACTTTAACTGTTGTTACACTAGGTTTCGGTTATTAATTTCCATATTTAGATTAAATTAGAACAGAATTCGTAAAACAGTTTTGGAGACACTAAGTTTATTTATAGGAACTCCATGGTAGATGTAATATATATATATATATATATATATATATATATATATATATATATATATATATATATATATCAATAATTTACTAACAATTTTATAATGATATGGTGACCTTTTGATTGCGCTGTTAGAGGCTAAGCTGGAGTAAAATTTTGATCTGGTAAGAAATTGGAAGTATGTATTTAATTCTTATAGTACCTAGGTTTTGAGCTATCATAAAAAGAAAAACGAAGTTCCGATATATAGCTAGAATATAATTTTTGTAATTTTCACTAAAAGCTATTTGATAATTTTTTAGATGAAATTTTCAATGTATAAAAAAAAAAATTCCTCTTTATACAAATATTTTTACTATTCTGATATTAGAGTTGGTTCTCACGTTTTGCTCAATAAAATATTAAGAATAGAACTTTTGTTTACTAATGTTATTTTTTCTAAATAATTTAAAGATTTATTAAATTAATTTTTTCAGTTTACCTAGAGTCTATTTATTAAATTGTATTGTAATGTATAGTAATTTAAACAATATTTCATCTTACCCGTCTTCCTATTTAAGCGTATTACCCTCTAAAGGAATAAATAATAATATATGTATAACTAGGTCTATTATAGCACCAACAAAATAAGACAATATGTGGCAGGTTATAACTGGAATTTTCCTGTTCATAAACCCTGATCTGTACACCTAGCATCATTCTTACCTAAATTAAAATCCTTTCTAAATACGTGTAATATGCATTATTGATCATTGCTATTACTGTTATTACTTTGCGTGAAGTAAACTGTTTAAGTAAGATATTCTGATCTCCAAAGTTACGAAGTGAAACAGAATATCATTAAAATTTAATAATTATAATGAAACATGATTATATTAGTGATTATTTACCATTTTATAACTTTAATATATCAGATTGTTTATTTCGACTTTTCAATGTTTATTGACTTAACCCTAGAACGGATAACGCACCCATATCACACCCAGGCTCGGTCCAATACTTAGGCACCGTGTCTATAAAACACGTATTTTGCAATTCAACGTTACGCCCACTTAAAATTGTCCGATCGCAATAAATAAAATACCGTTGGAAAGCTAATGTTCCGTAGATGCATATCATGCAAAAAAAAATACCACAAAACGTTATAAATAATATTCCAAAAATTGGCGAAGTTCGCATATTTTTGATGCGAAACGTCCAAGTTTTACGTTAACAAGTTTTAAACAAAACTATCGTCTCGTTTGTCAATTATTCCTATTTCTAAATTTCAATCTGTCACATCTGACATAACACTGCTTGATAGATCGCGTCTTTCTCTTCAAAACAGTGTTTTTCAAATGTTTCCAACTAGTATAGTTTTTATTATATAAAAATTAAACCAAATCAAGAATTTTAACGCTATTTTACACGCTAAAAATTACATTTTTTGCAATTCAACTTTTATCCTAGTAGATATTATATTATCGAAATGTATTCTATACCATTGAAAATGTTATCTTTAATGTTTCATAACCAGGTTTAGAAAAATTAAACTTGCGTCAAATAGTAAAACAAGACTAGACTGAACTTTACCTTGTTAGCGCTAGGTTGCGACAACTGGCCGCGGCGAGTTTTATATAGAAAATATCACCTATATGTTCATATATTTTTTCTAAATGGTAAAACTTGTCCAAATGTTACAAGTTGACAATATTAAATAGTACTGTTCTTCCTCTTTCGATCTATGAAGACGAAATCATCCTAAGTTATATGGTTTTCGAGTTATATACATTCTACGATGTGGCTTACTGAATATTTTGATCCTACTCTTGACTTGGACTATTTAGACGCTATTCAATATTTCTACGTTGCCGGCATTGATTTTGCCGTTATATTTAACATCATTGGAAAGACGAAGTTTCAATCTTTAATTTTGTGTATGTTACAAACTTGTGCGTTAAAAATTAGCCATGCTGCTTTGTTCCAAAGTACCTCTATTTTCCCACCAAATCGGCACATTTCTTGAGAAGTCGTTGTTGACAATGTAAGTCTGGTATTTCTGTCTTTTTATTTTTGTGAATATTTAGTCCTTTGAAACGTGGTTTTTATTATAGTTTGATTATACTTTGTATAATCAATGTGTTTGTGTTTATGAATTGTTATGTTATTAGTGGATATTCAATATATAAGTGATTGAAATTCTAGTCTAGAAACACATGGTCATATTTCTAGTTTTAGGCCAAATTTTATCCATTATTTTATATTATATTGACCTACACTATGAAAATAAAACTGTAGGGTTTGCTTTAGCATATTATTTTGATTGATTTTCATATTATATGTTATATTTTTATAGGCTTAGGCCTAATTCTTGAATTATTTATATTGTAAGGCCTAGCTTAGACCTTGCAAAATCACATGGTCTGTGAATTGAGATCAAATATTTTGTTTATAAGTTATAATAAAATTTTTATTTTGCTATAGTTTATTATTTTGGTTCATTATTCAAATTATAATTTTAATTTTATAGGCCAAGTACTAAATTATAAGCCATGTGTTTGCTAGACTAGGTATTTTAGAAGTGATAAACGTATAAGTGTTTTTTCTTTCAAGTGTGATCTTTTATGTTATTGATGTTTTCTAGGCATATTTAATAACTTTAAAAACTTTTAAAAAACAAAATATAAAAATGGCATCCAGAAATTTAGCCATGTCTGGTAACTTGGAGGGTGTCACCTGCGACCCAGAGTTATCAGACCTCGAAGGAGATTGTGATGACATATCAACTTCACCCCCAAGACCATGTCCTTATTCAAGGTCTAATCTTTTTGAGGACGATCTGTCTGCAGGGGATGACTACCCTGAAGGCAGTGAATCTGATGGAGATTCAGACGAAGATGATGACATGTCTATTGAGAGTGATGTTGATGTCGTCGAAGTTACCGGTGAGGGAGGCTCAGCTGACGAATTACATTTCTTTGGCTTTGTTCCTTCAGATATTATTAGAGCACCACAAATACTTTCACAAATTGACATTGGTCTTCCTGGACCATCACACGCAACACCTACTCGTCCTACAACACAAACACGTAAACGTAGACGTACAGATACACAAACACCTGTGGTGGTTCCGTGAGTAAAGACATATGCTCCAGAAATGGTGAAGGAAACAGAGTCCAAGTTCACGGTTGAAAATGCAGGCCCTAGAAATGTCCCGTGTAGTTCAAACCCGGTAGAATTTCTTTATCTGTTTATGACAATTGCTATGTGGGAGCTTATGGTGGAAGAGACGAATAAGTTCGCACATGCAGTGTTACGCCGGCGGAGAGATTCTGGAGATGTGAAACCACATTCCAGAATCAATCAGTGGGTCGACGTAACCGTAAACGAGATAAAGAAATTCTGGGGACTTTTGATCAACATGGGATTATCACAAAAAAAAAATCTTAGAGATTTTTGGTCAACAAGTTTTCCATCGCAATCTTCACCTTTTTATTCCCGAATGATGCCTCTTAATCGCTTCGAACTGATTATGTCTATGTTTCATTTATCATCGATTGAAGATCCAGGGCAAAATAGACCAGGACATGACTCCTGGTATAAAATCCGGACCTTCATTGACATGATGAATGAATCATTCAAGGCACATTTCGTTCCAAGTCAGGAGGTATGCATTGATGAGAGCATGATTGGTATGAAAAACCGTTGTGCATTCATTCAATACATGCCTAACAAGAGACACTCTCGTTTTGGAATAAAGAAGTTCGAGATTTGTGACTCGAAAACTGGCTATGTTCTCCAAGTAAGTTTGTACAGTGGTAGAAACTTCTTGTCCGAAGATACCGACCCATTTACCCAAAAAGTTGTCAAGGATTTGATGATAAAAGCAGATTGTTTGGGGAAAGGTTACCACCTTTTTACAGATAATTTCTACACAAAGGTACCTCTTTCCTCATATTTGTTGTCGAATAAAACCTATTTGACAGGCACGATCAACAAGATAAGCAAAGAGTTACCGAAAGAAATGGTAGCAGCAGAATTATCTGCCGGTGAATCTTTGTATTACAGGAGAGGTGAAACACTTCTCTTGAAATACAAAGAGAAAAAAAGTAGAAAACCTGTGTTGCTACTCACCACAGGTTATCATGCTGATACCATTAAAGTGAGAAACAAATTTGGTGGTACCAAATCCAGGCCGTTTGTAATCAACAAATACAACAGCTTTATGGGTGGGGTAGATAGCAAGGACCAGTCCATCTACCATCTTACCTGTACACGGACCTGCAGAAAATATTGGCGGAAGATAGTCTACAACTTTGTGGACATGGCCCTCTTCAACGCTTGGATTCTGTACAAGTTACAGAACCCAAACGGTAAGTGCCGGCGGATTTTCATGTTTCATATAGTTGAGAGTCTAACTTCCGAACCTGAACTTGGCAATGCTCCCAATATGACCTTGCGGCACGGACTACCATCTACATCACAGAGTAGCCTGGAAACTTTACCCAGCCACGCACTAACAAGACTGCCAAATGATTGCAAAAGAGTTTGTGCAGTGTGTAAGGCGGGTAACGTTGTGGGCTACAAAAAAAGGGCACGTTACTGGTGTCCCGGATGTGACATTGGGGTACACGAGCAATTTTTCCCTAATCTGAACCATTATAGGAGGCCCATGCCAGACAGATCTAAATCGGCAAGCCTTCCTAACCGGTAATGGTAGGTCATAGTCTTCCGGACAGCTGTAGTGTGCTACAAGACAACTGGATGCCATTGTAAATGTAAGTACACAAAATTTATTTTATTTCACCTTATTACATTATATTATTGATATATTTGGTATTATATTATCATTTACATGTTGTATGTGAAAAATGACCTAACCTAGTCGTACCTCTTTTTATATAAACATAGCTATACCCTTATAAAAATTGTAGAAATTGATTTAGACTTTTACCAACATTTATTCACAACTATATTTCAAAACTTTTGTATATTTTGAAAAAATTCTAAAATTTTTTTTTGGTTTATATACCTATTTCTGTGGAATTTTGCCTCGGTTACAGGCTAAGTTTGTTGATTCCGTGCATAATAACTCTAAAATGTTTCCATATAAATTTTTATGCATTATACACATAAAATCTATGTATATTTGTGAGAACATAGGTAATAAAAACTTTTGTTTAGAAAAAAAAATTAGGTACTGTTTGAATATAGTTAGTCAATAGTCACATTTTACGTAAAAATGTACCTCGTCTAATGAAAATTTTCAAAATTGGTATTTCTTTTTAGCAACTTTTATCCACAAATATATTACAAATCTGTATCAATATTTTAAAAAAATCATAAAAAATTTTTAATATGGTTTATATACCTATTTCTGTGGAATTTTGCCTCGGTTACAGGGTAAATTTGTTGATTCCGTCCGTAATAACTCTAAAATGTTTCCATATAATTTTTTTTGCATTGCACACATAAAATCTATGTATATTTGTGAGATCATAGGTAATAAAAACTTTTGTTTAGAATAAAAATTATATTTTTGGTTACTGTTTGAATATAGTTAGTCAATATTCACATTTTACGTAAAAATGTACCTCGTCTAATGAAAATTTTCAAAATTTATTTTTCTTTTTAGCAACTTTTATCCACAAATATATTACAAATCTGTATCAATATTTTAAAAAAATCATAAAAAATTTTTAATATGGTTTATGTACCGATTTCTGTGAAATTTTACTCACCGTTACTCTCGATTTTTTGGTATTTGACCAAAAAACTCCAAATGTGATGCATGTAACATTTTTTTGCACTACACAACTAAATTCTATGCACCTCTCTGGACATAATGATATATAGAAGTTCTGTATAAAATATATTTTACTATTTTTAATGTTTTTTGGAAAAAATAAAGAGAAAATTCAGTTTTTTCGTAAAATATTTTTTTTTAATTTTTAAAATATAAATTAAAAAAAAAAAAATTTTTCTAAATATATTCAAAAATATTACACAAAACTTTTGTATATCTTAGAAAAAGGTAGTAAGCTATTGATTTTGGAATATACAGGTTTTTCCTGAAAATTGGTAACTTCGTTTTTGACATGTAACATACTTACTCCAAAACCGTTTCAAAAATTTTTTTTATTGCATAGATGGATTCTATGCATCTTTCTGAGAAAAATGATATCTTATAAGTTAGGTTTTGTATAGAAATAATATATTTAATTAATTTTTTAACAAACGAAGAAATTTAACATGCGACCATTGGAGGGTTAATACTTATACATTAATAAATGCTATCAACCGCTACAATTTATGATGGTAAAAGCCAAAACTCTTAAGTATAATGTATATTACGTGGTGTTTATTTTTGTCTTTTTATATGTTATGATTTAAAATGATCATAATCGATTTGGCTATTTTTGTTTAAGGCGTATTAACTTTATATTTATGGTAAGTTTGTGTCACATATGAAGTGGGTCATTTACGCCATTGCATCAGGATTTCTATAAGCTGCAACATACACACACATTATTTACATAGCATTTGTATCTGATTTTGAATAAAGGTTTGTTCTGTTGTGTTTAAAAAAACTATAAAAAATAAAATTGTTGGTCCTACTTGTAATACCATTTCAATGATATAGATTGATATTTATACACTTCCAAACGGATACTGCGAATTAAAGACTATGTTACAATAATGTTTTAATAATTACAGAAATGTTTTAAAAATCAATTGATCCTTTCTTATTTTATTAACATAATTCGTTTCAACTAATTAAATATAACCATTATGAATAAAAGAGAACGTTTGTTTCTTTTTTTTTAAAAAAAAGGGACAACATTTCTTTTACATATTGTAAAATATAGTTTTCCTATCTCCTGACCTGATTTTTCCTGATACAGGAAAACAAGTTAATTTTTCACACTTCATTTAAAAGTTTATTAAACATTGTTAGTTTATATAAATTTTCATTACTTTGTTATGGTAATTTCTACGCTGATAAATTGCTTCTAAATAAAAATTATTCACGATATGAATATTCTAAGCTTGGATAACAATTTGTTTTTAATACTACTTGTATTTTATACATGTTTTTAGTCATAACTTCATTACTTTATTAACAATTATTACATAATTTATGTTTCGTAAATTAATATTTTTTGTTTAGATCTTATCTATTTAAATAACTAAATAAATTTTTTTGTAGGGTGGAAGTTATATATTGTTGTATGTTGAGTTATTAACTTAGTTCGTTGCTTCTATTTTTTAAAAATTATTTACCAGTATAGTTTTGTTTCCGTCTTGAACCAAGATGAGACCTGTAGAATAGGACTATTAGGGATGAAGCAAATTTACATATACGGAAATAATGTTCAATTAGAATCAAGTGGTTTCTACAACAAATATATGACAGTTTGTAAATGTATCAATATTGTAACTCTTCCATGTAATCTATCAATTCACATTCAAAACTAAAATCAAGGATAAAAAAAAGAATGATCTTTATGTTAAAATTTCATTACCTAATATATTACTTCTGTAATTCATTTTTATTGTCATAATAATGTTGTTTTTACATGATATATGATAATACTGTAATATAAGTGTACAAGATAAATACAATAAATATGTCTTTATTTTCAAACATTTACCAACAGCAGAAAACAAAATACATCATAACTTACAAACCTCTTCGCAAAATAAATTATATCCGTATTTATAACTTATTTCTGAAAACGACAAGAAATTAAAATTACACACATTTATGGTGTATAACCTTTATAATAAATATAGAAATAAGTTATCAACTGTAATGAACCCTATTTTATGTTGTTTTTTTTTTGTTTTAAAAAATATTTCATGCAATATTTATTATTTTATATATCGGCATTTAGGAACATTAACACACCTGTTTCGTACTAGTTTTAACATACAACACAATTGGTTAAATAAGAATAAGTATAACAATACACTCATTCGTAACGATTCTACAATTTAAATTCAGTCATCCCAAAAGATGCCGCCTGAAGCTATCTGCAGAAAATAAAAATATAGAAAACATCAGCATTCAAATGTTTATACTCCTGAAAAAAAAATCCCTTCCGGCAGAATGGGTCTCCTTCTATTGTTTTCTCCGAAAAAATAAAATCCTCAAAGATAAGATTTTAATACATTCCAGTAAGGATATAATAAAAGTAATTTTGTACAGCAGATACAAACTGTTGTTTATTACTGTATATGATTTTACTCCAGAATGTAGTAGTAAATAAAATACTTCTTCGAAGAACGGCCTTAAATATAAGTGTTGAATTAAATAAAATAAAATTTCTTTGAATAATAATATTACATTGGTCGGGTTGACTTCCTGAGATGGTACATTTAAAAAAATAACCATATTTTCACACCTCACAGTTTGATAATGTATGAACACGGAGATGTAACGATTATCACGTTAAATTAAAGCAAAAGGCAGGACTGTGAGCTCCGGATTTAAAGTTATTTAAAACTACTATAACCTACAATTTATCGAATTGTATACACAATACATATAATTACTATATTACTTACAAATATACAAAGGAATAATTTTCATACGAATTACATAAACTTAAAATTAGGAAAAGACATTTTAAAATTATAAGCAAGAACATTCCTCTTTGGATTACTTTCAGTCCAATTTTAGTAAACGTGTATTGATAAATAAACTTCATGGCATGTTCTTAATAGTTAGGCTACTTGAAAGAGTTCAAACGTTTTTATGTGCGCAGGTTTTCAATGGTAATTTGCTAAACTCTTATCAGCTGTGACCTGCGTCATTGTTTACGACAGTTGTTTCAGAACAAACACTATAATGGTTGTATAACGTCAACAGAACAAACCTTTATTCAAAATCAAATACAAATGCTGTTTAAATAATGTGTGTGTATGTTGCAGCTTATAGAAATCCTGATGCAATGGCGTAAATGACCCACTTCATATGTGACACAAACTTACCATAAATATAAAGTTAATACGCCTTAAACAAAAATAGCCAAATCGATTATGAGCATTTTAAATCATAACATATAAAAAGACAAAATTAGGCACCATGTAATATACATTTAACTTAAGAGTTGTAGCTTTTACCATCACAAATTGTAGCGGTTGGTAGCATTTATTAATGTTTAAGTATTAAGTCAATAAACTTTGAAAAGTCGGCAAATAAACAATCTGATATATTAAAGTTATAAAATGGTAAATAATCACTAATATAATCATGTTTCATTATAATTATTAAATTTTAATGATATTCTGTTTCACTTCGTAACGTTGGAGATCAGAATATCTTACTTAAACAGTTTACTTCCCGCAAAGTAATAATAGTAATAGCAATGAGCAATAATGCATATTAAACGTATTTAGAAAGGATTTTAATTTAGGTAAGAATGATGCTTGGTGTATAGACCAGGGTTCATGAACAGGAATATTCCAGTTATAACCTGCCACATATTGTCTTATTCTGTTAGTGCTATAATACACCTAGTTATACATATATTATTATTATTCATTCTTGTAGAGGATAATACGCTTAAATAGGAAGACGCGTAAGATGAAATATTGTTTAAATTACTATACATCACAATACAATTTAATAAATAGACTTTAAGTAAACTGAAAAAATTAATTTAATAAATCTTGAAATTATTTAGAAAAATTAACATTTGGAAACAAAGGTTCTATTTTTAATATTTTATTGAGCAAAACGTGAGAACCAACTCTAATATCAGAATAGTAAAAACATTTGTATAAATAGGATAAAAATGTTTTTATACATTGAAAATTTCATCTAAAAAATTATCAAATAGCTTTTAGTGAAAATTACAAAAAATTTACTCTAGCTATATATCGGAACTTCGTTTTTCTCTTTATGATGACTCAAAACCTAGGTACTATAAGAATTAAATACATACTACCAATTTTCTACCTGATAAAAATTTTCCTCCAACTTAGCCTCTAACAACGCAAACAAAATGTCACCATATCTTTTTATAAAATTGTAATAAATTATTGAGATATATATATATATATATATATATATATATATATATATATTACATCTACCATGGAGTTCCTATAAATAAACTTAGTGTCTCAAAAAAAAAACAATGTCTCGAAACCTAGTGTAACATTGAAAGTAATTAAATCAGGGTTCAGGAAGAGTTGGCAAAAACAAAAATAATCCTTAATGGGTGTCAATAAAGATAGATTTTAACCTACAAATTTTTATTTAATAGTCCTAACTTACTTCCTCAATTTAACGAATGTAAATGAATCAGAATTTACGGCAAGTTTAGGTTATGAGCACTGTTTTTATTATAATTTCTGACTATGTGGTTACAATTATATCATGTAGTGATTTATTTTTTTTTTTTTTTATATTGGAGAATAATTTGGGTCAATGGAATATAGGTCATAGTGCTAAACCAAATAAGTGTTATAGGAGATTTATTTTTACAGAAAATTCTAATAAAAGAACATGTAAAAAAAAGTAAAACTCGGAATCACATTTGAGAAAAATTGGATGCAAATTACGATTGTCCCAAGTTTTAACATTTTACATAAATGTGCTAAGAAAAAGAAAGTTGTAAATTATTTTTAACGGTGAGATACCTGAACCATGTCAGCGTTGCTATGGGGGAGATGGAAATATATGAATGTTTACAGTCATTAGCTTGACGGGGTAGGGAGGTAAGTTCGATTTTAATTGTGAAACATGCACCTGTAATTACGATTAGTTTTCGGTTGTTTGCGTTATTCAGGTTTATAAAAGAGGAAACACAATTATTTCATTATTAATTACTTAGACTTATAGGCAACTATTTGCAACTAAAGAGTTGCGAAATCAGAACGATCTAGCAGTAATTATTCGAACTAGGTTTCTCGGCTCAGTTTATTGGCGTGGACTGAGTGGATAAAGGAAATGACTACAGTAGATATTTCATTCTCCACTCATAGATATTTTCAACTCGTTTTTATACAGATAAATGACTGTGCAAGTATTACATTTTTGCTCTCAGGGAATGGGTAGATACATTTTGAACAAAATGGCTGTCTCAGTTTAAAAATTACCAAATTAGTACTTATTCCTTTTTCCACTCACCCCTTCAATTACGAACCCAATTGTTATCGTTAAAAGCGATTATCCTCACCGGGTGTTTTAATGAGTGAGATTGTATGTAATCATTAGAATGTCTATAAATAATATTTGATAACAATGACTGTAAAATAAACAATTTAGGAGTAGATATTTTGTATAGGCGTGTACTTATAAGATCCAACAAATGTTTAGGTTAGAAACTAATGTTTCCTTTCATCTTTCTTTAGAAACTGAGATTCTAAATTGGACTGTTATATTATTTTACAACGCTCATAAATTAATTACCTAGGTCCACAATTGTTTGAGAAATCTAAAATTTATGTTTGTATATAAAAATATACATTTTAAATTTATATCAAGTCGGAATACATTTAATGATGCTCAATTTTTTTTCACTTAATTTCTTAATTTTGAAATTATGTAACATAGTGTCCAATTACTTAAAAACGTTGTCTTTTGAAAAACGTAAGTAAAGAAAATGTAAAGTTATTTAAAAAAAAAATGATATTTTAAAATACAAGTTAAACCTCCAATATTCATATAAAAAGTAGTTACAATTATCTACTAAATCAATATATCGTAAAGAAAATATTGATAAGTGAGTATTGATTGCGAATGGACATACATTTCTTAAAATAAATCGGTTCGGAATACCGATTCGTTCTTGCCGAAATGACATCGTATCTTTTTTAGGTTGGTAGAAGTGAAAAATCTTCTAATAGAATTACGTTCAGAAATGTAGAGTTTAATTTTTGACAATATGTATGTATATACAATCATAAATTGTATTATTTTTCTTACATAATTTTTGTATCAACATTAGCTATTAATAAATTTTCTTCCCTATTATAGGATGGGACTCTAAAGTTACCTAAAATGGACGAGACTCATTTTTAAATACATTAAGAGTATATTCAATGCATATTTTCCATTGACAGATACATTTGAAGTTAAAAATAGGTACTTATTATATTGTACGTGAAAATAATGTAGGCTCAAAGAGTAATGTATCATGTATATAGTAAAACATGAATTGTTTAATAATTTAAAGTAAATTTATATCTTTCAATTAATTGAGTTACTGAATGTGAGCTGTAAATATTGAGAACACGTATTAATTCGCTGGAGGTTAGATTTATTTTTTTAAAGTATCGACACAGTTTCACTCCTTTAATAGCAGCGATTAGTCCAGCAAGAAGCACGTCTTGAAATAATTCGTTCCATGTTAGGTTAATTTTATAGTAAGGAATTAAGTTTTTTTTGGTAAGGGAAAACCTTATTTATCTAATTTGATTGATAATTTTAAAAATTTTGTGAAGTATGAGTCGGTAGTTGATTATGTTATTTATATTCGCAACACTTTCACTGCATGCAGTCTGTTTAGAGAAGATGATTTAATGCTTATAAAATATTCGGTTTAAATATTGATACCGATAAAAGCTCCAGTTAAACAGTTTTGACCTACCGTGTCAAAAACTTGTATTTTTTATTTACAATATACTTTTGTATTATAAGTGAAATATGGTCGTGTGCTAATTACCAGATTTACAACCATGTATCGTAATTAGTAATTATTATAATGATTGTTTAAGTTGAAATTAAGTTATCAACCGTATTGTTCCTTTAAATGTAACATTCGTTTTATATTCTGATGTGAATGTTGTAGTATTATAGTGTAAAATGTTTACACTAGTAAATGCATTAGTGCAATCAACACTAAAATCAAAATAAATACATAAATATATTAAATTTGTCAATCCTCACCTTTCACTTTAACTTTATTTTAAGTAAAGTCAAACAGTAAAAAACTGAATAATAATTTATTTTTAACCATGTGGTACCAAGTATGTAGATAATTCATTTAAACAGTTGAATTGATTCCAAACGTTCTCAGTGTAAAATCTTCAAATGTTTATAAATTCATTCTGTAAAACATTATGCTTACACGTGCGGCAGTCATAAATACCTTTATGTTTTCCTTTAACAACCTCTACGTTACCATTTTGTATTGACATAACTCTTGCAAATTACACATAAAGCTCCCTATTGGAGAATATAGGCTTTCGAAAATAAAGAACACTGAGGTCCAATAAATCCCACCCATTTGTTCTGCTTTGTTTACGGATGATTTTCTAGTAATTAAACTTGTTTAGTTTTGTAATGATTACAAATTTTAGTATAAATTTCGGACAATAATTAAACGAAATCACAATAATAATTTATTAGTTTTATACTTATATTTGTTTTTGCAAGCTAGTGTTATTTAAAATATAATAATCCAATATAACACATAATAAAACTGAATCTTAGTATTTGCGGTACTATATTAATAATGTTGTTAATTTTGAAATTATAACCAATTATTATTTAGACTTCCCTAATATATATTTTTGTTTTCAATATATAGTCAAAGTTTTGAAATTGAAAAGACACAAGTACAGCCGATATTATCTTTCAATTTATAGTTGCATATGATAAATAATTTTATTTTCGACAAATATAAGTTGTGTAGTAATGACTACAAAAACCACTTAATAGGATAGGTCATATTACTATTACTTATTCAATGTGGTCTATACTTATGTGTTCCTACTATTCTTCATAGATGTCAAAAACAATTAAATATATTATGTAATGCTCTCGTACGCATTTGAATCATTTCGTGTAATTGTAAGCCACTACATACATCTATTATTATGACAATTCTAGAAAATTTCAACTGCTGTATAGCAAGCTTTTAAACTAGACATACGATCGCAAATAATATTACGATTTACTAAAATTATATTTTAAAATGATTAAAAGTCATTATATTTTCCTCAAAATATATACTTGACAATTATACCTAAATTATATATATATATCCCAAGAATTCGTATATTTTACAGTAACAAATTAAAATCTGTTAATATGATGTGCCCCGTCATTAATTATAATATCGTGGTCTTTCTACGACTACAAAACATTAATAAAAATTGAATACTTTAAATTAATATATATTCTACGTCATAAAATCCTAATTCCCAACAAAATATAGAGACTAATAAGTAGTAGTTGACTTAGTAAGCTTAAATCCATCATTGGAAGTGAAGTTGAGCCTACACTTTCATCCACTTATTGGTTAATTCCGCCTGTCAACTTGACATTCTCTGACTTCACGCCAGCAGTAGTAAGCGTTTCACTCTCAACATTCACAGATTGTACTATATGGTCTCTTAAACTTGACACTACTCGATGAATCAATACTGGTCTATTTTTCCAACTTATTACGTAAGTTGTTATTCTGAATGAAATACGTATGTATTGTTATGGTGGACGTAGTTGACATCTAAATATTGCCTATTAAAAGTAGTTTAATATCATTTGAATACGTCTATTTATTTTGAATCAATCAACATACTAATATTTTCATTAGGAATGAAAAAGAAATCATAATTTTTGGTAATCAAAAGGTTTCCAGTATAAGTTAAACATTGGCTTACATTCAGTTAACTGTGGAAATTCCTTATGTTATAAGCCTGCCAATATAGGTTATTTGTATTTAAGTTTACTATCATAATTCATTTTTATTAGACGTACTTGTGAAGTCATGACGACTTTGCGTAATAGCAATTCCTTGTCTTTTTCCACCAAGGCCTAAGTCGAATCTTAACAATAGAGGTTTTTAAAGATAACCTCAAAATTAAGAACAAATGTGGAATCAGCTGAGAAGTCAAAACATGCGAAACTTCAGTTGCAATTATTTTAAGAGAAAATGTGTTACTTAAAATAATAGATTTTGTACAAAGTTGTAGTCGATTTAATTGAAATACTGTTTTTAAACAAATTATTGCGTAAAAAATAATCTTGATAATCAGCCCAGGAGAATTTTAGAAATAGATGACCAAACTTTCTCAACCATGCATGATTTCAAAAAAAGTAACATCTTATTTATTATGGATAAAACGGTAAACTTTAGTTATTCAAAATTATTTATAGATGTAAAAGGTTACAATATTATTTCTTTTGGAGGGAATTTTAAATTCCTTTTATTCAAAATATATAACAGTTAATTAAAGTTTTATATCATATAATAAACTTGAAGATACAATTAGTATAAATTGTAATGAAAATCAGTCTAGTGTAACTGTAGAAATAATGTTTCAGTTTACTTTAAAAGTGAAACAATCGCCATTTTATTTCTTATGAAGGATATTGTCAGCTTTAAAAAGTTCATCGAAGAGAATATTTTTTAATTTTTTTAGGAAACGACAGCTTAAATTATTCAATAAGAAAAATGAATAAGGAAAATCAACCTCCTGACACTCCAGATATTTATAAAATCTGTAGCTACTAAAAATTAAAAATTGATTGTTTTCTTTATTATTATAAATATAACAATTTGCAGAATTTAAATACCTATGAAAAAAACATTAATAAATGCACGTTTATGACATCATGTTTTTATGAGAATATATAAAACATTATAATATGTTTTGGATATTCAAACTATGTTTTATACAGTCTCAATCCACTGACAATTTTGATTACGTAACTGGAAATTTTGGAGATGTTAATGTTCACAATTAAATAACATAAATATTAATTTTAATGAAATGTTGCAAATGTTAACTTAAATAAATTGTTATGAGTATACAAAAACACATGTTAGAATAATTCATAAAATGTTACAGTGTAAACTAATTTTACAACAACTGTTATCGACCTAAATTTTAACTTATACAATATAACTTTTTTTTCCTATTCAGAAATTAAATTATTTTTGCATATTTTTGTGATGCACCCTTTATCTCAAGATGGCTACCTATAGGATATTTATTTACTAACATCCTGAATGTATAAATGAAATATTAATTTTAATTATATCAGCAAATACCACATAAGTGTTATTATTTGAGTCAGTCATTTTTATTTATTATCATACTATTTATTGACTTTCGATTTATTAACGTAAAAGCCACCTAACAACAAGAACTTGAACACAAACTCGTTTCAAGGACAATGTCGCCAATTTGAGTCAATACCTGTATTTTCTGTATAAATATGGCGTGCATTAATAACTTAGTTATAAATTGTAATCTGTATCTGAAGATAGAGACATTTTAGTTGAAACTCATTTGACTAAGTGAACATTTTATGTATGAGAATTTGTGCCAATAAGACTATCTTATGACAAGTCAAGTTCAATATGCTTACTTTTTTTTTGTTGGTGTCCTACCGACCACATGTTAAACGAATCTTTGTTGTCTCAATTTCAATGGTTCTATGAGTGTATGTGATTACCACATAGGTGTGTTGCTTAGCAACCAAGTCCCTTCTCATGAATTGGAAATGACTTGTGTTTCTACTCCATCTATAAAGTGTCAGATTTCTGATTAAAGCTTAACTAGATATGAGAGCAGATGTCCAAGGAACACTAAGTTCAATGCTCGCGGGCTACCTGTATTATAATTACTAAAATAAATGAACAAACTAAAACAGAAGAATAAATAAATTATATCGATTTTTACAACACTGAAGTATATTTTTATGAATAATCATGTAATAACAGTTAACAAAATTATAACTGTACGTATAATATAATATCGTATAGATTATATCATTGTTTTTAATAAAACTATATGATGATAATGTTAGTGATGCATAAAACAGCAAGGAAAGAGCAATTTCAAATAACAAAAATAACTATCAGACACCATTGAATATTCGATATAAACATTTTTGAACGTTTTCTTAATGTAGCTTTCTTAATGTTCAATTAATTTTGAATGTGTTTTGATTATCTGTACCATTATCGTTGTTTTTTTTGTGAGTGGCCACTTATTGAAATTAAAAGGATATATATAAATTACGAATGGTATTTTCTAAAACAAAGAGTTTGAGAAATACTTTTGGTCCATAATATTTTTAGCTAAAATATTTGTATACTATATTTTACTGGTATTATGCTTTCCTGGAGATTAGAAGATGATACTTTATTTCAATGAAATAAATAACACTGGAAGAGATTAAAGCTATCTGAACAAATTTCTGAATAATTCATATTCTACAGAAATTAATACTATAAACTGTATGAGCATAGTACATAGTATTAATATAACCAAGGTTTTTGCAATATCAGAGATTGGATAAAAAAATATTGAGTTTTTTTTATTAAAAAAAAATAAAAAATAAAATAGTATTTCAATTAGGCTCTATAACATGGTTTTGTTTTTAACTAACAAACAAATTCTTGAAATATTAAGTTAAATCCAAAATCATAATTAGATATTTTAGTGTACGTAAAGCTATAAATAAATAACAAATATAAATAAAAAGTAGTAAAATTATCAATTACAATTTTTAATCAATTTACACTAATTTTATAATGAATTTGTCTAATGTATATGCTTCGCACTTCTATAATCTATCAGTAAGTACGAAAAGGGCTTTATTTATACGAAATTGGCATAACTAGATTTTAATTATTATTTTACGCTTTGTAGTTATATCTATTGAATATAAACTCTAGTATCTTTAAAATATTTTTTTTTAAATAACTACATATTCTATATATATTAAAAGTATTTACACTGATTGAATGCTAAAGTATGCATAATCCGGTAGCATAAGTTTTTGTAACATTTATAAATAACTTATAAGAATACACATTTCATATAATACATTAAAATACTATACACATATATTACTTTCATTTAATGATGACTTTATTTGAACTAAGGTGTGTGGTTTACCTTAAAGATGAATAGGACGTTGGTATAACTATGGGCCTTAGATTGTATTAACTAATTTTGATCGTAGTTGAGAGAACCATTGAGATAGCTATTTGTTGTTTTACTTTATTCGAAGTAAAGTTGATAAGAGGTCTTGCGACAACTATTTGCTTGAATTATTTACTTTAAAGTCGTTAACAACAGATAGATAACTATTGGTGCTCCATAATCTCCTTTTAGTACAGTTGTCAAAGGTGACAGAGTACATCTGTTTATCGATTACTGAGAGGTGAGCAATACAGAGTCGGAAATTCTACATGCTCTTAAAAAGGTGTGTGAGTAATGATGTGGTAATCAATCTGTATCAAAGCCTTCACATGTCAGGATATTAGTTTACAGTAATTTGAGATTCCACCTTTTGAAACATTTCTTTGCAAACTTTCTTCATTTACCCTTACACTGTGATAACTATTAGACTGATTACAATGCTCTTTAATTATTTGTCTCACAATCCTATATAGGTGATTGGTTGGGCTGGGTAACTGAGATATGTATCAGTAGTCACAAGAAAAATCGTAATGTGAGTGGAAGAAAATGAGTTGTAAACTAGTTAATTTAGATAACGTATTTTGCGTATATATTTTTTATATATGTTTTCCGTGAAACGTTTGTAGTCGTTATATCCTTTCATATAATAATTTTTCATAAGTTTTTTTTTTATTTATTTATTTTTATTCGAGAATTTAACTTATTGTATATACTGTGTTACTTATTTAACTACATTAGAGAGTAAATAAATTACTCTATAAGTTACATGTTGCTATAACAGAGACTTGGGAAATTTTGAATGGTAGTTGCAGTCTATGAATGATACAGTATAAAGTGTAAAGGTAGTATGTTCAATAAACTTACAAACAATTTTCAACTTGTTTGGGTAGTTTGTTGTTTTATGTCCATTCATCTTAGTAAATGGATCGGTACAAAAAGTCTTGAAGACTACTCAATGATTATTTACAAAACACACACTTATATATATATATATATATATATATATATATAACATATGTCTGACTATATGTTATTGACAAATAACTCATTGGATATAACAAAGCATTATAAATAATATATATTTGTTCACCGTAAAAGCATTTCCTCATAACATTTATATGGAATCGATAACTGCCAGATGGAACTTGTAATGGACACCTTTATACGATGATAAATTATTTCTCCAACAGTAGTTTTATGTGCATACACGCTTCCACATTGGTCACAAATAATATGATATGCGTTATTTCAGAACACACTATTAATGGTATTATTTATATACATTGTATATTTATTTACGTCTATGACGATTTATGTTTTGCGACTTTTCCATATCATTTACTATTTTCATTCTGAAACAAAAACTGCTAACTTTGGTCCTCTATTTACTTATTATTGTGAAGATAGATATAGGTACTATGATGAAAAAATGAGTCACCATTACTCCATTATAACTCAGTGTAATATTTAAAAATAAAAATCTACAAAGAAAAATTAAACTTTAGTTTGTTCTTCTGCAACGACTATATTTAATCGTTATCAGATCCGGTTTGTTCACTTTACATAAAACTATCTTCTTTTACTGAGAAACTCAACTTAATATTATACATTGATCTGAAACTAAATCAAAATCACAAGGTGTAAAGTAAACAGTGGCATTAATATATACATATCACCCCTTGTATGCACCCAAAATTTCCTTTTTAGGGACGTAAAATACAATATATGTTACAAAGCTCAGAAAAACACTTTTTGTTAACATGATGACGTCTATCCCAACGTCCTTATCTGTTCACATGTTATTTGAACATGTTTTCTGAAACAGATCTAAAACGTCCTCTTAGATATATCCAAGAACAGTGTCAACAGTAAATAATGTTGAATTATTTACCCTAATTAAATAGTACTAATCATGTATTAACTGTTATTCATTGATATGTCACATATTCATACAAAATAAGAATTTTATACGCAATCTGCTATGTTAATTTAATATTTAAGTACGGTACTATTGTCTCTATTCAGAGCAAAATGTGTATTGCCAATGAAAAAAATATTCTAGTAACTAAATAAATTCTTCCAAACTTAAAAAGACTATTCATAACTTAAAACTTCTATTTCATATTCAATATTCTGTGCCTTTACTTTGTACAGAGTGTTCAATTCCACATGGTCACCATTAGGGATCTCGGAACCTATCAGTTTCTCGAAAAACTTTAATCTGGAAACTTCTCTTGATTTATACTTAAATTAAAATTATGGTGATACAGTATTTTTAATCTTCCCCATTAAAGGACGCAATCTTTGATTTTTTAAATACAAAGACTATATTTTTATTGCATATTTAAATAGAACATATTACTTTATGACACTTTTGTTTTTTGGCATTTATCGATAATTGCAGACGTTACGGAGCTACCGACTATCATGTGTAAAAATAACTATTAACGCGATATGATAATAATAAAAAAAACTTTATGTATAAACAATACACAATTGAGCTCCAAATAACTCGTTTACAATAGTCAGAGTACAAAGGTTTTGAATCATAAATATCTACAAAATCATTCATTCGATATCACGTAAGGTCGTTGGAACAGTTAGGAATTAAAGCATTGGTGGTGAAAGAAAAATCAGTGAAAACTCACCCTCACAAGGTTTTATCAAATTAAATATTTATAAAACTCATTGGTGGATTAGAAATAATCACCAACTTTGAGAAAAGTTATTAAAATGATTTATTTAAAAAGTATTAAAATATAGGGTAAATGATGACATTCTTACCTATGTTGCGATAAGAAAAATCAACGTTATTAACGTCAAAACGACGTCAAGGTGAAAGTCATGTTAACAAGTTTATGAATTGATTCCTTTGTATACAAGTTTACAGCAAGTGTGAATTTTATATTTCTTATGGCACTAATGTACATCCCTACAACACACTGCTTAAAAGAAGAGGGAGAAATATATTCGTCCCAACAAATTTTATAAGTTGATATTTTAAAGTAAAATAATATTTACGTACTCATTTATTTTGTTCACTGTTCTATTATAATAATTAACGTTATATTCAATAAAATGTTGATATACTTATGAAATTGACTATAAAGGAACTTTACTTTGCCTTGCACGCTTTAAGTTCCATTCATAAGTTAGTAGATTATCATAAATTTATATTGGTTGATACAATATATGTATATTTTATAATAGGCTAGAGTATCACACAAACTCTAACACATTCTGTAACTTTACTGTATTCTTCCTTTCGTGGTAATGTACTCTTATACTAGAGGTTGCGTCTTATTAATGTGTACAAATGGTTTATTAATTTTGTATGAATATTATTTGAGGAATAGGAAAAAAACAAGCTGAAGGATATATTCCTTGTAAATAAAATGAAACTAGACTACAAAAATAAATTGGAGTGCATTTTATTAAAGATTACATTTAATACTTAATATTTGCTTGTTTTTATTTTCAACAAAAATTAAACTTTAAGAAATTCATTATATTCAAGTTTAGCATTTACAATTATTACGAAAGATAATGATGTGTTATTTTATGAAAACACTTGTCATCATTTCTCTAAATACAGTATAATATACGAAGATTCAAGAAAATAAATCAACTATAGTTGTACATTAAAAACTGAATTCAGCTCCAATAAAATATATTTCTTGCACTAAATCTGTCCGACATTCTTTATGTTAAATCTTCGCGGGGACTTTTGAGATTTATAATTTCTTGAGAATAAAGATAAAACTGTTCATTCGGAGGAACTACTTTGGCTAACAACCCGTTTCGTTTACTTGACCACACGATGTCTTTTCCCCAATTGGGGGATTATTATAATATATATATAGACAATTATGTATATTTTATCAAAAACTGTCTCCAGTCTTGTTTAAAGAGAATTAACAAAGTTGTGGTATAATTATGTATATCTTAAAATGTCTTGAAAACGAGTAATTGTTTCATATAAATTCACCTAATTACGACTATTAATTACACCTTTTACATACATTTATGTTTAGCGACAATTCTTCACGCTCGAAAAGGGAAAACAGATTATAGCTTCGTAAGCACTAAAACCTGTATACTAGTAAATCACCACAACAATATAATTTAACTCTTTGAATATAAATTGCACATTAAAAGCTAATTCATTAACTGAAATTTATGGGATATACAGTAAACAACAAGATACGATAGTAACTCTGTGTCGAGTTGGAGATGTTTGTGGATTTGTAAGCAGTATGAGACTTAATCAATTCTCTACTACTAGGCGCAATCGTTCGTAATCTCAAAATCGTTTCCAATATTTATATATATTAAGTAATTTAGGATATGTTCCTATAAATACGCGTTTTTGTATTATTTAAACTTTTATCCAATCACAGAAACATGTATCAGTAATTGATGGCACTATGTACTATTTTCGTACAAAAACTAGGTTATTTATATTCAAAACATTTACGAACTGTAAAATCATAACTTTTATCTCATATTTTATAACATATTAGGAAATTCGTTAGTTAGGAAATGTTTAATATTTGTGTTAGTCGATAATAATAATTTACTTCGACAACTGTTCTGATTTAATTTGGTTTTCACCAAACAAAACAAAATTTATTTCTAGAAAATAAATTTTAAATTCCTCTTTTTTACGATAAATGACACTCTGAAGTAGTATTTTAAGGAACAAATGAATAGAGTTTGATTAAAATTGTAATTTGAAATTTTAATTATTTTAGTTGCAAAATTGGGAATTAGCATTCCTGAAAAAAGTACAAGAGGACATATAGGCCTAATTCATATTTACTAAACATTTTCTATAACGATTACGTGTCACAATGTCAAAATACTATTTTTTCTTTTTTCTACTTTGACAACGAGATTTGAAACGGCTAGTAGAACTTCGTGACTTGCAATAAACCTTGCATTTATGTGTTTATTTATCCATTGAGTATAAAATAATAGTTTCTGAAAAAAACACATTTAATTATTAACTCTTTTCACAGTGCACTGCTGTAGGTGAGTTTCAACTAACTCATTTTATGTTAAATTTACATTTATCCTACCTAGTTTTTTATCTTGTTTATAAACTTAGAATCACGACTATACTTCAATCTTGATGAGAAATAATAATTTCATTAAGACTATTTGCTTGGCCGACATTGATTAATATAAAGTCTTATTGCTAGGTAGAGCATCATTTAGAGAAAACAAAAGTTGTAAGCAATATTACAATTTCATTGATTTTATTACTGAAAATATTGTGAAATTGTTTTAGACTTTGAGATCAAGTTCTTTAGTATTTCAAAAATGTATTGCAAATTATAAGGCATAATCGTTCTTGCTTGAATTACACAGTTCTTGCTGAGATATTTTTTCTGTAGTTTCATTAATGAATTTAAAAAAAAAGTTTATATATATATATATATATATATTTATGTTTATATATTATTATGCTTGTAATAGGTTCGTATTGAAATCATGGGTTGGTAATTAGTACATTTTCTATACTAATGGTGATAGATGTATTTGAAGAAACTTTTAAATTAATTAGTATTATTCATAAAAAGCCTAATCAACTTTCCAAAAAAATACAAGCTCAAAACAGTTCATATTAAAAAATAGTATAACAAAAGCCAATACCATACAAATAGGATAATAAATCATGCAGCTAGAAAATATTTTCAAATATATTATCATTAATAAATGCAATCACTCATAATAAATTTAAGAATACTACAGGGTAGTGTAGTCGAGTTAATTGCGTACAATCTCTAATTTTCACATGTAAATTAATATACTCGCACTTCTATTTGGAGATATAGTTCATTCTACAAACCTACGTAAGAAGCGGATAATGTTTTCAAATAGTTATTGTTCGCTACTTTGTAACATAAATCGAATTATATAATCCATACCAAAGCAGTGAAATGATTTACCATCCTTCACATTAACGTTACTAGACATGGTTCTTCTCAAGATTTATGCTGTAGCATTATAATATAATAATTAATTATGTTAATTTGAGTAATAGTTACGTAGTAAATTGGTATTGTAAAAGCACAAATTAAGAAACTTATAATTGATTTTATAATACATATAAAACAACAATTAACATGTAATGCATCCTATATATACTATAACTTTTCTACTGTACATTATCTTTGTTAATTTGGTTTGATACAATAGATATAAATACTACTAATAAGTCGTATTTAATAATAAAAGTAAATGTTGGGAAAAATATACTCTTATGAAAATGAACGTGAATTGGGAATTAAATAGGTTAGTTGAAGATATATTACGGTTTCAAAAATAGTTACTGTAAGGAAAAATTTATAATTTTACGCTTTAATAAAAAGAGTATATTTTCTATAAAATATTTACTAAATATGAAAACAGAATAAATGTTTTATTGCCAATTAATGAACTTGCTCATATATTACCACCTTTGCCATATTTTATCAAACTAATCTTACGTGTATAAAAGATTAAAACGATGAGTAGCTTCTTTAAATTTACATAATCTCTGGAGACCCACTCTACGTTTAAATTCGTAATTTGCTTCTTATGTCAATGTGACAAGAAGTAACAACAGACTTATAGCTTGTACAGCTTACCTATGGTTTCGGTACCCTATTGTCCAACAATGAGGTTAGTGTTTTAGATAATTTATTGTAAAATGAAAGAACATAAATAATTTAATAACTCAAATTCCCTTCACTATTGTCACCTGATAAAACTATTTATAATAACATGGAAATATTTATTGATTATATTTATTACTATTTCCTTGTAATAGTTCTAAAATATAGAGAGATTTACCATTAAATTCTCACTATCTTAATTTATAATAAAAACAATATTTAACAACATAATAATTATTAAGGTTTTTGTACAACATTAAACGCTTAATTCCTAATTTACTGCTGTTAGTCTTAATATTTTTAAAACGAGATAAAGCTTGTTTGTTATATCCTACTACTATAGGTTGTTTGCTACTCGAACTACTAATATGGTGGTAACACAATCTGCCATAGATCGTCAAAGTGATTCTCTCACTATTAGATTATAATATGCCCAAATATACTGCCCTATGACTATACTGCCCTATTACGTGGGTTTAAACTTTATCGTTCACAAGAATATAAATACAAAAACAGACTTATCACTGGCGGTATGCTGGCTAGACATCTTTATCTGACAATTTTGATTTGGCTGCCCATAGTCAGTTCATTGGTGTCTGCTGTGAAGGACGTGCTGCTTGTTAGCATAAATCGTAATTCCGTCTCATATATTACATCGTAGTTTGGAATAACATTGAGGAGCATAAACTATTTATTTATCCTATCTTGGTTTTCGTCCTCGGATCATTATGTGATTAGAATACTTAAACTATAAAACTTGTTCCATTCTTATAGAAAAGTGGATTTTCAATCTTGCTTAATTTAAGTTGAATCTTTTTTGTTTTGAATTATTTCTGTGGTATTTAATAAAATACACTTATGATAATAACGTGTTTCATTTAATGGAGAAAAAAATATAAATTGATTTTGTTATTTTCAAATGGGCAAAAGTTAACATTAAATTTTGAAATGTATTTTTCAAGTCATATCAAATGTATTACAATGCAATGTGCAGTTTGACTGTCTGAACTTTAAACACATGGGGCAGTAATGTATCGAATGGAAAAATATAATAAATAACCATTTTGTAACATACGCAAACCTGTGATGGTTCATAGTTCTAGATGAAGCGAGTTAGACGTACATCCTCCTTAAACCCACATAAACTATTAAGGTATGAAATGTTAAAGTAGATTAAAATATGTTTATTCTTTGGAGTTTTCATGAACTAATTAATACTGAAATCGATGTGGCCCAGCAAAGATATCGAGATTATTAAAATATTGGAAAAAGGGATTATAAGTTTTTGTACAATAAATAGCGCACAACAATCAAGCGGAAAGATTTTGTTGGCTAAACGCGATCACTAAAAAAATTAAAAAAGTTCCACAAAAACATTCTTTAATTACCAAAACAATAACAACTATACATATTTTATTTATTTATTTTTTAAAAGCTTGAACCTCCTCTCAAGTTTATAGTTTATTGTACACCCTCATTATAGGACCTAATTTATTATTATAGGATCAGTTTTAGGAAAACCGTCAAATTCATTGGATGATGTCGTTCTGTTTCCTATCTGTCCTCCACTTCTAAGAGTCCCTAGTGATTTAAGTCCCCTGTATATATATATATATATATATATATATATATATATATATATATATATATATATATATATATATATTGTATAACCCAATTTTGTCTAGACCTGTCAATATTCGCAGATTAAGTCCTGTTAATTATAAGGGCCTCTTCTTTGGGAAGTCTTAATGAACCCTCATATAATCCATCCTCCTCTTATAATGTATTGAACCCTTCCTCCTCCTAAAAAAATCTGTTGTTTCCTCAAAACCAATTAGGAGACAACCGATCATGCAAAGTTAAAGGATACTCCATTGGCCACTTCTGGATCAATAATGAGGCATTCAGTCCATGTTTACAAACCCGTATACTACTGCATACACCTCAATACCTATAACTTATAGTTTGTTGGTTTTTGCAAAAGTTTTTTATGTCGACAAGAAAATCCTACGTTATTCTAGAAGTATAGTTGTATTCCCAAAACCAGAAGTGTCAGAGATGTAAAAAACTTCTATAATAATGTTTTTTTATATAAGTCTATTTATCTATAGATGTAGACAATATCTATACTTATTATCACACATATATAACATATGTTAAAATATACTTTATTATATTCAAAATTTCGTTACAAAAATTAATATATAAACATCTCTCTCTACTACGTGCTATCAATATACAATATGATTAATAATGTTCTATCAACCAATCAGTTGTTGAATATTAACATCGTTGTAAAATTTAGTTGACTAGGTTTTTTTGTTAACCAAAGAAACACAAATAACCTAAAACAATAAAATACACTAAGGGAGAAGAGAACAAAATTACTGTTCAATAATTGATTGTGCTCTCTACCATAACGAGAATTTGAACACTATTTCTCAAAAAATAAATAATAAATAACTTTATGTATTTTTATTTTGTTTCTAATTTTAGTTGTGTTTATGTTTATTTGAAATAAAATTTTCAGAGATATATAATACATTTCCGATAATTTGATCTATTTCAAAAATCCTATCTACTTTAGCAGAGAGGTAGAACAATTTCTAACTCCTGAAATGGGTATAGTTTTTGTTGTGTTCTTTGTTTACTTCATTGTGATTCCACAGCTCTGGGCGATGATTCAAGTTTCACTTTACTTTGTGGCATAAAAGCTCAAAGTTTGCATCTGGAGATTCTATTTGCAATGACGAATAGAATCCTACAATAAATCGTATTTGTTAAAATATATTTTATTTTCAATCCGCATAATGAAGTAATATAACAATAGTACAAATAAATAATTGAATTGCTAATACACTTTACAAAACCTAATATTTTCTTTGTAATTTTGGAATAAAATAAACAACGTGCATTATTTATATTCGTATGAGAATAATTTGACAAAAGTCTTTTATATTATGTTATTTTGTAAGACAAAAATATTTGAAAAAGTAATATGATTTAATGTATTTAAACTTGTCAATCCGTATCTAATATTATTAACTATATACTATAAATCTTTTCATTAAAGGACTAACAAATATTTCATTACTATTTAAAAAATAGTAATTTTTCAATTATTACTCATTAAGAGATACAATTTTTAAATGCCACTTATATTAAACATAAATAATAATAGCAATGTTGTTTATAATACATATATTTACTCTTTGAAAAAGTTTAAAAATAAAGAAAACCATATATGTTGCGCGAAGCTTAGCTTATATCAAAAATTGTGGGAATCATTTGCCTACACAACTTTCAGTTAGCATCTGAGTATGAAAACGACGCTATTCTCACAGATGACCTCTACATACAAAAACTGTTTATTTAGCATAGAACTTTCTTCTACACATGTAGCTAACTTGTGTGTTGCTATCGCTATATGTATGACATTCTTGGAGTTAGATATTTATTTTCATTTGATCCTGACCACTAGATTATTAATCAATTAAAGTAGTTTTTCACAAAAGTAACATATGTTTCTTCTTTTTTATTTAAACCAAACTTAAATAAGCCCAACATCGGGCAACTTTCCTATATTCTAACATTTCATAACTTGTTGACCTTTTTCAGGCTAAAATTTGAATATTGCTACTCACAGTTCTTCAATTGAAGACCTCCCTTGTCTCTTGATTTCTCCAAAGGAAATACCGTAATGCTTTTCTACTTACTAACAAGTGTTTTTATACGCCATTACTTTGCACTGTCTGTACCTCAAACCTTTCGGAGTACGGATAATTCTTAACACAGCTGATAAATTCGGACCACATTCATAATAACACGAACCAATGGTATACGTGTAAGTAAAGGTAAAGTCATGATTTCATAAGAAAAATATCAATAATCTTAATCTCCTACGTGTTTAACACCTACCAGATTCCGGTGCTTGAAATTAGTTAATAAGGTGACAACTCCCAGCTATGGTAATTAATAAATAGCAATGAAGGTAACAGCTGATGTTTTTTTGTTAAATTTGTTATTATATCTGCATGCAATATAGAGTTTAATTCTGTTAGAGGAAATACATAAGGAAGCCAGAGCCATTTAAGTTTTATTCCTTTTGAAACACACGGTATTTTGAAAACTACAAAGAAGTAAATATATGAGCCGGTTAATCATATAATATGGTTAATTATTTTTGCAACTGAATTTACCATAATTTTTTTTTTCTAAAGTAAGTTTAATTTAAAATGATTTAACTTTTAACTTTTAGTTGTAAAAATTAAGTCAAGTATATAGAATACTTACTTTGTATATTATTTCTACACTCCATGCTAAATTATATATTGATATTTTGTCTCTGTTTAAAAATTAAATTTTAAAATCATAAGTTACTTTATAAGTCTGCTATTTAAAAAAATGTGCTCCTTTCAATGCTATCTAAAACCTAAGATAAATATTAAACCTAACTCGTAGAGCCATGTTTCGGAAATGTTTTTGTTTATTGTCAGTTATATTTGTGTCATCTGTTCCACACACGGTTCCAACAGAATGGACAATACACTTTTTTAAAAAGAGTGGAGTTTACACTGCGTATTGAGACAATTGGTTTACAGGTAATTTAACTGTTTTATGTTAAGATTATTAGTAGAGGATATTTTATGTCTATCATAATGACTATTACATTTATCATATTAGGCCTACATTATAACTGATAATTTATGTAATAAATATTAATAATAAAATATCAAATTAGATCTCTCTAAAATTTTACAATATATATCTTTCTGCTTGTCGGTTAAATATTTCAACTTAAACTAAGGTTCTGTACATCTCTGTATAAGAAATATAAAAAAAGAAGTATATATATATATATATATATATATATATATATATATATATATATTATGTATTGTAATATTTATTATATTTCTAAGAGACAAGGAAAATATTTTTAACTCACCTTTAACAATAATTAAGATGTAGAAAATATATTATGTAAAATTAAATGTATAATATTTAAATATAAAGATATATAATTAACTATTTTAATACAATTAATTCTTCATTTAATATTACTAAACACTTAATCCACAACAATATTTACTAAATTAAGCAAACGACTCACTACAGTGAGTAAAGGCTTTGAAATCTAGAGCGATCCTCGGTGGCTGTACATATTTTATCACGAGGTCATGAGTATAATTCCTATCATTCATCTTTCCTATAAGACCTCTACAGACTAACTCCTCTTATTTTCCAATTGTGACTTTATTAAAGCATTAGGTACTATATTTCTTGTGTTTGATCCTTTTTTATATATTTTGATTATAACTTAGAGTTTTTTATCATTAAATTATTGTAAAAAAAAAATCTAATATAGTACACATAAATACAACTTGTTACAAGACAACAATCTTATTAGGATTTAAACAGCAACATATTAGATGTAATTTAGAGTGAGAGACTTATATTGTGGTTTCTATCTTACAAAAAATTTAGAACGTGATCAATGTTGTGTGTGATTGAATTAACATTATCAATAATAATTGTGTTTTGATGGTTTTAAATATTTGTAATTGTTGAAGTAATAAACACATGTCAATCAATGTCAGCAATAAAAACATTGGCTATTTATTGTGACGTAAAATTCTTTCAACATCAATTTTGAAACTTTTTATTCTCGGATAAAAATTCTTTTGAAATAAACAAGGCAGGCGTTTTGATATTTAAAATAGAACCTATTATTTTTGACATATTTTAGTATTGAGTTGTATTAAGTGTCTAATAAACTGTGAACAGGCATATTTTAGCAAATCCAAATAAAATCAAAATATGAAAAATAGAAAAGTGTTAAGAATTTAAATAACTATTATTACGATTCCATAATACTTATAAGAGAACCTTTTTTTTTTTTTTTTTTTAATTTCATTGCTATAATAGTTATTTTTATGATAATTACAATATTCAGATGTGCTTTCTTAATGTATCTAATATTTAAAATAATATTAACAAATAAATAAAATATTTCGTAAATTATGTTTCACGGAATTATATATATTCCATAACTGTAAGTAGATTATAACATGAAATTTTGAGGTGTTGAATTATAAGCAAAAACTATTAATATATATATATATATATATATATATATATATATATATATATATATATATTTCCGTGAAACGACAAAATTAAAGTTTTTTCTTTAGTCGCATCATTTTCTCTTACTTGACAAAAGTGCTACTTACACGTAGACAGATAAATATTACTATTATGTGTTGACAACGGCACAATTTTTGAAACAAAAAGATATTCCACCTTCACAGAAAAAAGTATACAGTATAACAAACACAATTCTCACAAAAAATACGCCTAAGTAACAGACGCGTTTCAACGACAAGGTCGTCCTCGTCAGTGATACACGAGCTACACCAATCAAACTATAACAGATTCAAAATAATCAGTTAATAATACTAATAATAAATATAATATAGAAAAAAGTATTTTTGTTTTTAGTTATTTTAATTTTCACGATAAATATAAGTCTTAAAGGTGTAAAATAATAGAAATAATTAAATACTTAAATATGACAAAATTAAAGACCTCTATTTTTTTTAACATGAAGATGCTTACCCCCAAAATGAGCCTATATGTAAAAAAAAAAAAATTATAAATAAACTACCTTTATTCGTATATTTTGACTTTTGTCTTTTCAACCAAATATTTAGATATAATAATACATTTTGTGTTGGAATTTAAGCAATGTTTACATTATTGTTTTTGATTGTTTGCGTCAACTAATTTTAAGACATACATGCTAATATATCAAAGTATATTTAAACTAGTCCACTATCTTATATTGATTTTAGTTGAAGAACAAGCTCAATATTTTTTCTAAATATATGAATGTTGTTTACTGTTGGAATTTTGACAGAATTGATTAAATTCTTTGAAGGCAAAGAAATATATCATTTTCGTAGTATTTTATAAATTAAATCCAAACAGTAGTTTCAAATGTGTTTTCAGTAGTTTAAATTAATTTTTCAATGTAATATTATGACTGCAAAAATATTGCCATTTAACTTCAAACTTTTAATTACCAAATATTAAATTGTGTTCAAACATGTAGAGAAAACTATTTTATCTTTAAAATGAAAAAGAACTCTCTTAAAAGAAAGTTGTAATTTATTTTTCTCAAAATCTTTTAATGTAATTGTAATTCCCTCCAGTGGGTTAAATAGTTGTAGAAAATCTGTAACCTAAATCAAATCAAATATATTACTTTGCGTATAAAATAAACACAACTACTATATATATATATATATATATATATATATATATATATATATATATATACTATACTATACTATACTATGTATATATAAACTATAATAAACAACTATAAATAAATATAAATAATGTATATATATATATATATATATATATCATTTTTATTATTATTATTATTATTATTACATTAGTATTTGCATAATATTAGTAATAAGGGTATAAAATCCATTAGTAAATTACCTATATCTTCAATATTATTTCATTAAACAGCATGACAGTTTTATAATGGATCTTTTTCATATTAATAAAAGAATGGAGTTAAGTTAGAATATTATCTGAACACCGGCAAGTTTTAAATTAAATACATTAATTTCAGTTTACTCACTTAAATTTTACTTCCAAGTTAGTTTTGTTATATTGCTGCTTTAATGTTATCTTTGGGGTGAAGTTTATAAACCTTGAATTTATTCTTATTTCTTATATAATGAATATTTATACTATTCATTTCTAAATTCACATTCATTGAAGAAAAAAAAAAAAAAAAAAAACACAGTTTCGTTTTTATCTAATTTTTTCTACATGAAAGAGATGATAAATTAAATAATGACTTCCTTATGTAATATATATATATATATATATATATATATATATAATTCTAGGAATTTAAAAAAAAGCAGTTACTCAATTAGTGAGTAAGGACGGAGGAATCTCGAGGAAACTGATAATCTCCTGATAAATCCAAGAGTCGTGTCGTGAATTATCTTCCTATAGCTGAATAACTGAGTTAAACACTTCATTTGACAAATAACTGATTTTGTTGTTTAACGTATAATATTGTTCACTTTCAGTTGCGGCGTATATTTTAATCTCTTCTAATAATTGTAGTAAACGCCCTTTTTTAGAGATGTGGATTATTTCCAGATTGTGCTCAATGGAGGTGAATTTGTGATCATAATCCATAAGATATTGCATGAAATGGGGTCTTATTGTTGACCGTGGTAGGTGTTCCCTAAAACGAGTGGCAAAATAACTTCCGGCTGATGTATTATTCCTCACATTCGGTACATGTGATTTTATACACAATGGATAAAAAGTTTTTATTTACTTGTAGGTTATTTTTCGGTTTCAAAATGTTAGCTAATTTATTTGTGGTACTGTTAGATAAGATGATATTATGTTTTTAAGTTCTTTTCTGAGTTGGAACAAGTCTCTCTCCGAATACAATCAGTATATATTTGCTTGTCTCATTTTCTTTCAGAAGAGGTTCAGTCCTGATGCATTTTTAATTTTTCCTTTCCTTTGTTATTTAATCTATTATTTCTGCTTTGTAGTGATGTATTTAATAATGTGGTATTTTTTATTATACCTCACTGAACAAAAAGGTGTGTTGTTAACATTATTTGATTTTATTGATTGATAAGAAAACACAATGCTAATAATAGAAGCTAACAAAGGAGTTTCTCTCTTTTGTCCACTCTACTTTGCTTGTGAAACTTTGAGCGTTTATGTGAGAATGTTAAACCCAACTTGAAACATTAGGCAAAGCTGGGGAACAACAATGAAGTAAACAACTACCATAACAATAACTATAGTCATTACAAAGGAAGGGTGTTATTTCACCCTTCCACTGAAGTAGTTTGGGTAATGGAAATGGTTAAAATCCTCCGAAATATTTATCTCTAAGCTGTATACAAATAAATAAAAAACGTATTTAACACGAATAAATCTCTTTTGCTATAATATACAAAAATATTGGGATTCTCTTAGTGTATTTCATTTACCTCGTTTATTTTCATAATTCCTTCCTTGATTATAATTGAGTATAATACTTGTAAGCAAGAAGTATAGGTTTAGGATTCTGTATTTAGTTAAAAGAACTAAGGTAATGAATGAATGTAAAGGTGATTGAAACTCTGTCACTAATAATAAATTATTGTAATCAACCACAGTTAGACCATCATCTATCTTGGCCACTAATTTATGAACAGAATTATTGGAAAAATGTATATTTTTATTTCAATTATTTAAAACAAAAATATTTGTTTTAATTTATATTTCGTAAAACAATGTTATGACATGAATAATATTTAGGATGTTATAGGTTGGAATATTCGCGAAATTTAAGAAAGTAGAAAAGTGTTGTTATGCCCAAACATACAATATATTTTACAGTAAATTACTTGTTTGTTCTGTATGTAGTTAATATTTTAATTCTTCGGTAGAGCTGTTGTCATCATTGTGCAAGTATGTTAGTGAGTGTAATATAAATAATATGAATTATGGAAGTGGCTCCTCTCCGTTGAACTGTATAAACAATGAAGAACACACTTAAATAGTTAAATAAAAAGGTCTGTCTGCCTGTTTGAAATTTGTCTAAATGCACTCAAACTACCAGCTGATGTAAAATGGCACTAACCTAACTCTATTGAAGAGAGATAATGTATTTGCATTGTTATGGCTAGGTAGCAAATTTATCTGGTTAAAAGAAACTACAACTTTTAAAGGGAGATATACTGTTCTGTTTAAAAATATTATTTGAACTCTGAGTAAGACAGTTTTTTGTTTGTTTCTCTATTTAACTAAATAAATGTTCCAGGTTTAAAGTTTAATTAATTAGATCTAGCCTAAAGATGTTATATATTTTGTGAAGGTTATTGTCATTGACAGTTGAATTCAAATGTCTGTTAAGATAAATTTATGGTATCAAAGTAAATTAACAAATCAACATGAATAATCACGTTTAAACGAATGTGTTATTTATTAGATACCAATTTGATATAATGATATACGTTTACGATTATTACCTGTATGTGTGCTGTTTACTTACTGGAAGTTCCTGTTTTTTTTTCAATTTACAAATAAGACATTTAAAAATTAACTTATATTAACCTTTTGAAAAATATATATTATACTTTTTGATTTTAGAGATAATTTTTAAGTAGTGTGATAACTTTAAAAATTTTAAATATTTTATTCATACTTAGCGATCTTTTATATACCTAAATATTAAGTTGAATAATTAATTTGTCTTCTTCTACGACATTATCGAAGTATTTAATCAATTTTTAGTGCATCTGCCCCTTCCTTCATGAATTCAACCAGTTACCAGATTTATTTTAATTCATTATACGACTATTTCATAGATATTGCATAATCTTTAATAAAGTTCATTATTTATATAAAAGCTCAAAGAAGTTTAAAAGTTTAGAACGCAATTTCGAATGTTTTGGACAATAATAGTACTTTTCGTGTTACATTACTTAAAATTAATGTTACCTAAAGTTAACCAAACTGATACTATATTGTATGCACTAACTAAGAAAGTGGGATTTGTTCAGTGATCCTGTGCAATAAACTATAAAGATGTATACGCTTTAACCCATCAATAGTTGACTGGTATAAAATAAAAAATGTTGTTATTTGTAATTAACCAAAACCAATGTACAACTTTTCCACTAACATTTGTATTTCCAAACAAAGAAAGAGCAAGCTATTTTTACTAATGAAGTAAAAGCAAGAAGCGCCTACCTGTCAAGGATTATATTATTTTTGTTTTGAAGTTATTTCATATGCATGGATTGTTCTTATTATTAATATCGTTTAATAAGATGATATAACAGCATCGTATTTTATGTTCTTGTGGAATTTCGGTAAATGCAATGCGCGTTCTATAATATACGTGCCTCTTTCAAAACAACATATTTTATATATTTCTATTGTTAAGAAACATCTCAACAAAACTGTACCAAAAATAGGCGCTATTGACACCATAAAACCAGCATTTATTGTAACATATTTGAGTGTGATAGGCAAACTAGTGTAGAAATAATGCCATTGTAACATTCGTTACTAAAAACTAAATACAAATACCGCAACTAGAAACAAATCGGAAATCATTTTTCAAGTCTTCACTAGAAGTGATGACTAGATCATACAATAAACTTTTGAAAGGGTCTATATAAGATTACTCAGTATGCAAACAATACCTATAATTTAATAAGGCTGTGAAGGTGTTTTACACTTTTCTAATCAATGTATACTGATAGTTTTTTTTCTCTAGACACTTATGGATAAGTTTGTATATACACAATTCATAGAATTATGGTGTAATAGTATCGCACTTGATATTCAATGTGTAAAAACGTGTTTAAATACATTTCCTATGAGTGAAATAAAATTTCGGTGTATTCCTTGTTTATTACATTTTTTGACATTCCGTTATTCATTGTCAGATGAACACACTCCATCAATTTGGCTGAAAGCTGCTACTTAATGGATGCTGAGTGTCCTCAAGGAAAACATTTCATCCTTATAATCTGAGAAAATGAATACAAATCGCACAACATGCTGTTATTCTGGTTTAAAGTTATTTGAGAATGACGAATTTCTCTTATTATTAACATTGATTAATCTTATATTTGCCTCCATTTGTGTATATAAAAATTAATACACGACAAAAGTTATTTTCTTTGTTTATATATTTAGTTTAATATACCCAACATGGCCCTATCCTACTAGTGTATGTTGGTGTTTTTCACGATTATGCTTCAGGTTTGTAACTAGATAAAGATAGTTGATGTATAATCTCGAAAAGTTGTGTATTACTTTTATATTGTAACGGTGACAAATATTCGAATAAACTACGTTTAAAATAAAACAAAGTGATCTTCATCCAAACGCATATATTGGTGAAATTTTTTTATTTATTTATTTAAAAAAAAAAAAATTTTAACGAGTTACCCTTAATTAAACAAGATCTAAAAATAAATTTCTTTTAAATTTATGCGACAATGCAGTACGATAAAATATCACACAGACTGGTACACTGGTATACATTCATCGTATACCTAATGTTAGTTAAGATGTCATCTATAGGAAATATGTTAGTTGAGTTTCACGGAACTTTTGACATTTATTTTATTAACAAATAATTGTTTTTGGATGTTGAGACATTTTCGAAATTTTAATAACTTGCGTCGGTATATCTATATTTGGATAGAGTTAGTAATTGGGATATAAGGAAACATAAAGTATTACGTTCTAACACCTTTCCATCTCCGTTTTCACATTTTATTTAAATTGAAATTGTTCCATATTCCACAAATTTTATACGTTGCAATAACAGATTTCAACCAGTTTTATAAGAAAAACTCTGTATTCCTCATAAGGAATTCAACTAACAACCAGAAAAACTGCATTACCATGAGTCAGACGAGCATATTTCCTCAAAATATTAAATTTTACGAAACTCCTATTTGTTTCAAATTTCATACGATGAAATCGTTTCAACATAAATTGAATTTATAAATTCAATACATTTTAAAAAAGTGCTCAGCTGTTACCCATTGCACAGCTGGTGTCGCGACATATTTTATTTGTAGTTGCACCTCTTATTTCCAAGTGTGATTTTGATAATTTTTTTTGAAATGTGAACCAATAATCCAGACTACGAAATATTTAAAGAGAACAAAACTAAAAGTTGTTGTAGTTAATTCATCTAATGTAGCACTATATGATACAATTAAAATGACACAATACATAAAATTATTAAGTACGATTATACAACAAAACGTATTAAGTTCGTATTTATTTGATTATTTCCTCGTAGTATATATGTTATTTTATTGTTGGAATAAAATTCATTTGTTATTTTGTCATGGTTTATGGTAATGAACTTATTATTTACTTGTTATATCTGTAATAAATATATCAAAACTTAATATGAACATAAAAGTAGGTGAACGTAAGTAGTCTATATGAAATTATATTTACGTTAAAATTATTCCTAAGAAGCTGAGCAACGACAAACTTTAGAAAATAATGTAAAATTTAGGAAACGCTGAGCTTACTCCCACTAAAAGTAATGTGGATCACTAGATGATGAATTAGCAAACAATGGAAAGAAAAGGCGGTCATTTATTGTATGAGTGGACTAAGCTAGTTCCAGAGGTTGCCTGAGGGAAGAGAGAACGGCAGGCGTCGCCACGAATTCCTTCGGCACAAGTGAATTAATGTGGAAGTGTCACGACATAGCTCCGGTGGGGTAAACTGATGTTGGTGAGCAAGCCAATTTGATTTTGACAACTTTATACTTGTATTTAGTTGTATGTTATTTGTTTATATACATTAGGCAACATGTATAGGTTTTTAATCGCAGGGAACAAAGAGTATATTGAATTATTATGTATTATTCTTCCCCTCCCACCCACTACAAATGGTTTATCTCTCACCCGCTCTATACAAACTATTTGACATATATAGCTGATTTACGATACGACGGAAAGAAAACCAATATATTTATTTCCAGGAAGAAACCAAATATTTTTGTCAAATGTAAATTAAAAGGAGATCTCTATAGATGTGCATAAAGAGGGACCGATAACAAGGGAATGAATAATAAAATTTATATAATTTGATTGATTTACTTGTATATTTATAAATACCAAAAGTTTCATATATGAAACATAAAATATTTAAAAACAACAACTAGTGTTATAATAATACAAGCACTTACTACCCAGTTTCATCAAATAATCATTCTGTGAAGAAGAGTTACAGCATCTTTGTCTTATTCAATCAATTGTAGAACCATTAAAATAACTTTTTTAAATCATTTGAGTTCGTTAGTAAACTTTCTGAAGAAATAAATTTGTATATTCCCCTACGTCGCGCATCGTGATATTGGTCTATGGTACTCACTTTCTAGCCACTTACATTTTACTCCAATAAAATTTAAAAAATTATTATTTCAGAAAGTACTTCAACCGAATATACAAATTAGTGATATATCCACCAAACTTGTATTAATTGCCATGCTTAAACCCTAGCCTTTGTTACATTTTAAACAATAACACCCCTCACATTGAAAACAATTGAAAGAAAACAATGAAAGAGGTTTTGTTTTATCAGTGTGGTCTGTGATTACTTCTCAAATATTCTGTGCCATATTCTGTAAAACTTTTCCTACTTAAGCATTATCTGAACGAAGAGTGCGTCTAGTGTTTCTTTTATTTGTTGAGATTGTTCTTGTTAAATAGACATTTACAAATTTATTTTAAACAATTCATACATTTAAAATAATGACATTAATAACAATATAAAACTACTTTACTTTGAAAAAAAACAACTCTGATTAGTGTTTTATAATTAATTTAAAAATATGACTAAAAATAAGCTTTGAATCATTAACTCAACAATAAATATTTTCGTCGGTAGATGGGCCTTTGTGCATTATTGTGTCACTAAATTATCTGAATTTACATACAAGGTAGAGATCAATTATGGTGCTTTTCAAAGGAAGTCAAAGGGTTTTCAGTTATAACGATGTTTGTGATATAAATTCAACATTTATCTATAAGAGATTATCTAATATGACAAAGCACTATACAACATCACATTGTGAATGAATTTATAACTACACAACAACTTATTAGTAATACAGTAATAGCAAATATTTCGATGTTAATAATTTATCAAAGTTTGCAATAAATTAAATTGACTTTAATTATTAAGTTGTACTCTCTTTTTTATTATAACGTTGTGTTTTGGAGTAAAAGTGGGATAATTTGTTTTAATGAGTTGAGAAATTGTCAAATTATTGCTAAATAAGAGTAAAAACTAATACAGAAAAGTAAATTAAATTATTGTTGCAAAATTAATTAAATGGTTATTTTATTGTGATTTTTTTTTATTAAGTCCCATCCCCCCATTATAAGTAATACACTTTCTAAAATGAGTTGTTATGCACTTTTCATCATATTCGATCCATAAATAATGAATTTTAAACTTCCTACTCTTATGATTTAAGTCATCTAATGTAAAATACCTAAACGAAAAGTTAAAATGAAACTAAACGAAACTTGAGGATACATAACTTTCTGTTCTCATTCCTACTTCCACAATACTTTTGATTAAATTAAAAAGTTAACGAAGTCTTGTCATTTTCTTTATGGAAATGAATTCTTGAAACATTTCATCTGGTTCAGGTTACTTTTATGGTTGAAACTTTATTGCTACAAATGGCGTCCGACTTAACTGTTAGAAGAATTTGAAAGTAAAGTTTAAGACTGAATAAATAGAAACTCTCTTACGGTACTTTTGTATTTATAGTTTGTTTTGAAGAGTATCCGTATTTATTTATTCAGTAAAAATTTTCTTTTTTTTTTTTTTTTATTGTATTTATGTTATGACTCAACCTTTCCATATTTGACCAAAGATATATTAGTCGCTTATTATTGTTCTGCCGTACTACAAAATAAACTCAATGATTATTGACATATTATTTAACTCAGTGAGTTATGATGTTTGGGTTCGTAGTTTAAGGTCATTTTCAAATGTCTGTATTTGATAATATGACGTTTATTATCCTCTTTAGGAAATCTAATATCAACAAATCTTAATGATTAGCAACACTTTGTTTAACTAAGATAATTTTATGAGAATATAATAATAATAATTATTATCAAATATGTTCTGAATAGTTGTTCTATTCTTTAGTTATAAAGATAGTTGTATTATTTCATTGTTATTTATTCAATATAATATACTATTTATTTTGTAAATAATTTATCTCTACATTTTATTTTAAGATAGACAAATGTTTTAGGCTCCAAAATGATTTAAAATATTAGGCAAACGTTTATTTATTACTTAATCTATGGTTTGAACACACGATATTTTACTTAGGCATGTTTTGTGTATTTTGAATGTAATTAGCAACGGAAATAAAATAAAATAAATTAGTTTTAGAATAAAATTATCAGTCGCTTTTATTTCAAATACAATACTGTAGAAATTAAAATGTATAAATATGTATATAAGTTCAAAGTTTTCTTAAGGACTTTATATTCAACAAACTTTAATATGCCCCTTGTATACTTAACATTGTCAAAACATACTGTAGTTTGTATTATTTGTAAATATCCATCTATGTTTTTCTTGCGTTTTTATACAAACATTTATTTGAAATTTATTATATAACATTTCATTATCTTTTACAATTTTCAGTTATTGATTTATTATTATTATTTCTTTTTTTGTAATAGAATTTCATTTTCTTGAAGAATTTTTTTACTGAACTAGGTGTGCAGTAATTAGAGTAAACATATTCTTTCTTCTCAATTTTTTATATGTATTTCAACTAATATTATATTTGAAATTAATGTTTTATTTATTTATTTTTGATGTGTATAGAGTGTGATTGATTTTTCAATATTTGGGTCCAAAAAAAAGGTTTTTGAATATATTTATTTAAATCTAATATATAATATATAATTTAATTCAACAAGAATAGTTGATGATTTAATTGCACAAGAGTTTTAAAAGTGTATTCTTACATGATTATTTTATATATAATTAATACTATTTCTTCGGAAATTCCAATCCTTTCCAGACGGAAAATTATATTAATCAATTTATACGTTTCTTATTGCATAGTGTCTAGTTGTTCTCAAACACTTTGCAACGTAACTTTTTCTAAATACTTCTCTTTGAGTCTTGTGAAACGCCAATGCCAAGACATAACCCCCCCCCCCCTTGTAGCTTTCTGCATTACCGAATTTATAAGTTTTAACAAGCAGCACATTTGTCAATATTGAGGACAAAATATTAATATCTAACTGAAATGGAGTTTTCTACTGAAAAATAGCCATCGGTTTACAAATTGTGAACAACCTTTTTGAACATCCTCATGAACCGTAATAGTTATTTTATATTGTAAAGATGTACAAAATTTGGGTTTAATTAGAGTTACCAATCGAATGTACACCATTACTTAAAATTACTTTAAATTCAGTGTTATTAGTGTGAAATATTACAATAATCCATTAGTCAATGAACATGGAACACAATATAAATAAAGTAAATTAACCAAGTACGTTAATTTAAGAGTAATTATTTTTTCCTTCATTAAGTTTCTTACTTAATATGGAATTAATCTCTCAATTGATATTATTATAGTATATTAAAATTTATTATTTATTAAAATCCACAAGAATTTAGAATGAACAACATAGACAATATTTTATACACAACTAATAAAAAGTTAAAACCAAATCCTAAATAAGCAAAATTATTCAATGTCAATTCTCCTAAAGTACCAGCTCCAAAGATATGATCTCTGTGTAAAATATTGGTCATGACGTCACTAGCGTGTATGGAGATTGTAATAACCTATTGCCAAAACCTATTACCTTAGTTTAAAATTTTGATAGATCAAGTCGTTAGAGAATAGTTTTATCCTTTGTCACTAAGTTATAAAGGTAGACATCGTGACCACTTCAATGTATGCCATAACACGACATAATTATATAGTCAAAAGATAAAAAGTTGGTAAAACTAAATATGGAGTGAAAACCCACATTTTGAGTTACTGAATACAAATGTTCCAACATTATGGCCAAATAAACTCACATAAATAATTTTATTAAAATCTATGTACATTTTTAAATAATTTTACCCTACTATGCATGAGTGGAAAGTAACATCAATAGTAAAGTAAATAATAAAAAAAAAGTTAACAAATTACTTATTCCATGATTTGTTCTATTGTTCTTTTTCAATTCAGTATTTTGAAACCGTAATACTACTTTCTAGCAATTTTGCACACGTATTTGGGTGATCAATAATCAGATTTCAATAAAATTTTATCAAAAATGGATATAAGCGATTTCTAGAAGTTACATATTTTATTAAACTTAAATATCAGATTTTTTTGGACTTTTTACAGATAGTTAAATCAACAATATTTTTGAAGTATTTTGGGTATTACTTTAATCTTTAGAGGTTAAATTTTATCAAATTTGAAGAAACTAGTTCGGCTCTACTTCGAATAATCGTAATTTGTGTTTATAGTGGTGTTATCTCAAAATTTTAGGTTAGGAAAAAAATGAAAGACGTCCAGAGATATGCCAAATTTATAACAGTATAACAAACTTAATTATAAAATGTCTACGCGTTCAGTTTGTAGAGCATGGCACAAATATCCGAAAGACATATACGAGTATAACTATCAAAATCAATTATTTGAAAGCAAGGAACATCAAAACGGATGTTTCCGGAAAAACACCTTAAGTCAATTTTTCGAAGCATCACATTACTTTTTCTATAATATGTATATGTGAGAATATTAAAAAAGGGGGAAAATCCAAAAAAAAAAGGAATGAATGCATTTATTATTTAAGTTCAAGGTAAATGAAGAAGTATTTAATTTAATTCGCCAGCAAGAATGAAATTGTTGGTAAATATAAATATTGAACTATGCATACTGAGAGCCTAACATTTTAATGCAGATAATTTATACTCAATAATAAATCAATTATTTTTTATATGTAACTTAAGACCGTTTCATTATTAAAAATTATTTAAAAAAATAAATTGTCTTCTTAATTGTAGTTAAAAAGAAGCTACACAACAAACTCTCATTAATAAGTTCAGAACGAAATAAATACAAACAGAATAGATAACAAAGTGTGTGTGTGTGTGTTTTTTTTTTTTTTTAAATAAGCGTCATGTTTAAACTCATTAACACAAAATTGAATACTTATTAATAAAATCCATATTCAAATCATACCCATATAAATTTAACTCTTGAATATATGATAAATCAGTCGACGTATAGAAGTCCAAAGTTTAAAATTACTAAAGGACCTTACGAATTATATTCTAACACACAACATGGATACATGTAGTTTATTATGTACATTTGAATTTTAACGCATGTATTCATTGAGTGGGAAGCCTGGAGTGGAATAAGTAGCTTGAGAGAAGACTTGAATATTGTGTTACCAGTTTAAACATAACAATACACACGATTAAGAGATATTTTATTATAACGTAATATTAATTTTGTTCATATACATTATTGAATATAGTCGTTTATTCATTAATTATTTATAACTTTATTTCCAGACGCGATTTACTCTTATAATTTATGTCAAATTTATAATTCATGATAACTATTAATGTAATTATTGAATGTTTTCTTTTATAAATTTACATGAAAGTCTTCGTTTTGTTAATTATCAACTATGTTACCTAACTTCAGTCACTCTTCCTAGTTTAATCTTTTCTCCTATCTATGTGCTATCCTAGTCTTTATATCACTATAGAAAATCTGTATGTCTGAGGAATATTTATTTTACGTAACTTCCATTAACCCTACTTTTTCCAGTTATTTTTTTTTGACATTATTACCTCCATAATTCAAACAATTAATTAGGGATACCTTAACTTCTTCGTGTAATTTAGAATTTTAAAACAAGATGACGGAACTCAATGTTAACATTTTGTGTTACAAGAAAATGACTTACAGAAAAAGGCATACATTCCAAACTAATAAAGTATTTCCTTGTTCAATATAAATAGTACAATAGCTATTAAAGTTCCTTAAGTTCGCTTAGTAGGAAGGTAAACGCTAGGTATAGTTAAAGAAACCTATCCGATGTAAGGTATGATTTAGAGCTTTTTTTGTTCAGACGTTTGTTGAAAATTCTGATGTATGTTAAACTGTTTATACTACGCTTGGAATGAATTCGAAAAAATAAAATATTCTGGGTGGTTCAAAACACAAATTACTTGTATTGACAGATGATATTATTTTATAAACAAAAAGAATACTCTCAACGTAGCTAATTAAAATATGAAAAACAGATTTGTTTCTTCCATTTAATCTGAATATTTAAAAAAATGAAAAATAGTTTTTACAAATGCATATATTTTTACTCGATACTTTGATTAAGGTTGATTTTAAAATAACAAAACTTCTTAGTTGTAATGCACAGGAAATTAGATACCATGTTTGGCAGGATATATCATAGCTTTTTTTGTATTTGTTTATGAGACTGGTTTTGTATTTGGCCTGATTATGAGACTTTTAAGTAAGACTTGTTATTTTGACAATATTTACATATTTACCTTTTAGATTTAGGTATTATTTGTTTGTCTTTTTTTCATATGGAAAATTCTTAACTCGAATTAAATTTAAATGTTTAATATACATTTTCGTGGGTTACTCAATTTTTACATATTTATTATTTAAAATTTTTTAACTTCTAAAATATTTAATAATATCCTTTTAACTTGTGACATAAAATTATGTATGTATTACTTTCGTATTGTTAGAGTTATTTTCTGTACTATATGAGTACCATGTATTTATGATATAAAATAGTTACGTACTTGGAGAAGTGATATAAATAAGTTTGTACGCAAGTTATAACCTTCAAAGTTAAATTCATATATTTCCATTAACTAGAACCGATAATATCGATAAATTACTCGCTTTATTACGAAGTCCCCTTCAAATAAACGATATTTTTTTTGGGACTAACTACTTCAAGACGTGCCTCTCCTTGGATAAATCGCTGCCATTAAAGTGATAAAGAGGGTACTATAGCTTTAAGTAGATGACTCTGAAATCTAGTGACTTGATACGTGTTCAAGTTTTTTAATTTATTTATTTGTTTCATTCAGTTAATCAAAGATAAAAACTACGTATTACTCACTATAACAAGATTTCATTATGCATTTACAACAAACTTCTATTTTAGGTAAAATATTATTTTTTAACATTATAAAATATATTATTTGTTTAAAAAAAAAAATAATAATAATAATAAATGAGATTTTAACGTATAAGAGAAAAAAAATTGTAGTTCTAGTGTAAAAAATAAAATATGCATTCTAAGCATGTTCCTCTTACTATGTTAAAATTCTTGATTTTGAAATAGTAATGGTTTGTAAGTGTTTTTAAATAATTAATATTTATTAAACACATCAGATTGCATGTTTTCTATTTATTATGTGCTATTATAACGTTATTACCTAGTTCAAATTTTTATGAGTTATGAGAAAAGTTATAAAAAAACCCATATGTTGGGCAGAATATCAAGATTTTCAATGAATGTTAAAAAAAAAGTATTGGGTTTTTTTCCATGTACCCTATATAAAATCATAAACACAAAAATTAATCTCACTTGTAAAATGACGCTTTTAGCCCAAATTTAACTAATAATAGGACTTTTATATTTCGAGTTACAAATAAAAACAGTACTTGACTATTGAAAGATTTATGCAACTCTTAGAAAACTTCTTGGTCAGCAGATATTTGAACTAGATAATGATTTAGCTATTGTATTACCGCTATTTAATTTAGTTTAATGATTTTTAAAGTAAATCTTCTGTCCTGCTTTGACTGTGTCTTAGTTATTAAAATGCCTAAGTTAATACTCCATTTTAAGTTAATCTAGAGTTATAAAAATTGATATTGTTTTATAAATGCTGTACAAAGTAGGACGGATATAGTAAAAGCCTACATCTTGTTCTTAATAACATCAATGTTCCTTATTGAAAGTAAAAGTTGCTCAATTTTGGTTGAATTGTCCCAGGTTCACACAATTAAATAGTTTAATACTATCTAGATGATGTCACGTTTAACCATTATGGTTTAAAAATTTACTTACACACACACACACACACACACAAACAAACACACACACACACACACACACACACACACACACACACACGGAATCATTAAAATTAAAGGGATCTTGTTTGTTAGTATATTGGAGGTTAGGTTTAATACTCACATTTTTGTACAATTTTCAAGTATAAAACAAAAGGTAATATAATAGTGACTCATCTATGGCAGCAGATAATTAACATGTTTCTCTAATAGTGTCCTCACTACAAATAGTTTTCCTCCAACTTTCAACAAATTAAATTGATCTATAACATAATCATTCCTTAGAGGCCAAAAGCCATACAGATATACCCTATTTGTAGAATTTCAAGTCATTTTCTTCACTACGTGTACAGTAATGTGCAACAGTACATTGTATGTCTTTAATCTAATTTAATCGTTAAACGTTTCTGTTATTATGATTCAATGAGTGTATGAGATATTTCATCGCATCTATTTTATGAAGAACCATTTTTGTAGTTTTTGTCCCAAAATGACTAAGTACCCCTCTTTTAAAAGTCAATAGTCTACTATATTATTAATAAGATAGGATAAGGTAAACTGTATTAAATATGTGTAAAACCTTATATATTTTTAATTTACTCTGCTAATATGCTTTATTCAGTTAAATATTTATTAGTAGAAAAATTCATTCTCTCTGGATTTTAAATCAACATTTACTTTTTAGAATTGTTGAAGGAAGTAATTAAACAGACATTCACAAATAAAAACTTAACATTTTTCTCTAATTTGGTACCTTCACAGTGCAAAGGAGCCCAAAGAAAACCGATTCATGCAATTGGATCAAAACTGTAGATCATACTACTTTATATTTGTGAGTTGAAACAATGAATATTCTTTTAGTTTAAATAATATAACATGATACAGAGATAAATTAGACATAATTAGTAAAACAAAGTAAATACAATTGTTGCAGATATCTAATAGACTAGTTCTATATGAGGACATACAAATAGGGAAAGTTTAACAAACCAACTCTAAATTTCTTTCACGTTCAATAGTTGTGAGTCGTTGCTAAGAGACACAAATTGGAGATAATGCTATTTGTTTAACACCTGTAGCTGCTGTCTAGGGATTGAACTAATTTTCATCCACATAAAACTTAATGGTCTATTCATTTTTACAAACGGTAATGGAATCTAGCTTCTTTCATTATGTACTACGCGTAATTACATCTGATTAAATATAAAAACACATTGTCATGACAATAGCATGGCATTAGTAATGGTATACACCTATTATAAACGTCATTGATTGTCCAAGCTAGAATCAAAAGTAATTCGATTTGGATTAAACCTTTGTCGTATGGCCTTAATGAAAAAAAACAAACAATAAAACAACATTAATTTAGTTTCTTTCACTTCCCATCTTCCCATTCATCATCACTTTTTAATATATCTCTCCAACTACTATAAATCAAGTTGTTATTATTAAAGATATATTTGTTTGTCTCTATGTACTTAGAGGTAGAAAGAATATTCATTTCGAATTACATAAACAAAATGCAAAAAACTTAAATTAATGGCCAAACCTAAACCATTTCGTTCAAGAAAGGCTAATTTATTTTTATACCACAGGAATAACTGTTTTTGTTCGGATAAGGGTATTCTAATTCATCAAATAACTATATAAGAAATGACTTTGTTTTTTACAGATATGCTCATAATAGTAATCACAGAGTAATAGATAATTACTAATAAAACTAACGAGTATAAAGATAACGTTAATCATTAGTAGTCATCAAGATTAATTCTTTGATGGGATTAATAGAAAATAATTTTTGCTAAAATATGTGAATATCGTACTTATTAAAAAAGAAATGCCTTCCCAAAACTAAACCATTAAATTTATTTCGGCTTATATAAGTGCATCTCGATGATGAAACGTCAATACAATATTAGAAGTGGAAAATAACGAAATAATATTATGTTATGCTCTTCAAATAATATCAACATAGCAATTGTTTAAACATACAATTCAACTGAGAATAAATCAAAATACACAAGGAAATATCTCTATACATACAAATAAATATACATTTCAATAAATACTGGCCCACGTTGTATTCAAGTATCTCATAATCAACTTTATATTGATGTATATGGGTCATGATATATGCTATGACTTGTGTGGTTGTTTCTTAGTTTGTGCTTACTTGCAGTTTGTAGTTCTGTAATTGCTGATCACCCGGATGTACACTGGTATTTGACCACTCCAACAATTATTATTTACCTATTGGTTCAATAGAATTTGGTTGACTGTGTTTAGTATACGACTTATAACCCTTTTCAAAATGGTAAAATAGTTTGTTTTTTTAACTATCAATATCTAGCCCACTTCTTGTTTTTTAAAATTATTATTTTTTAATTTTTTTTTATTTTATAAAACACAGGTGACAGAACATTTTAGTGTAGTATTGTCATGACATATATGATTCAACAAATTCGGTAAAAATCTGTGGGAAAAAACGACCTACTGATTCAAAATAAACCCCAGTTTTGCTAGACTTAGGACAGGATCTTGACTTCTTTCATGTTTTAGGCACTGAATAACAAACGACTGGATTATACTTGCCAAAAAGTGCTCCAGTTTATACATGTAGTACCTACAATCAACAAATTAACAACCTCTAACAACCTTGCTCGATGCTATTTACAAATGATTTAAATGTATTACAATATGTAAAAATGTTCATACAGTAACTTTTAATTGGCAAGAAACAAATGTTTGGTACAAAATAGAGTAATTTTAGTATTGGCAACATAAACCTGATCAACTATAAATTGATAAAATTGTTCGAATGAACATAACTCCCTCTTTTCAACATTAAAGATTATTATTTCTTCTGGACTGAAATAAGGTAGATGGCTTACGAACGTTAGACCAACGGAAATTAGATTCTCTGAAGGGACAAGTTCTGTTTTATATTTGATGTGAAACAAACATAGAAGTATCTTTACACAGGGATTATAAAATAGATATTTAAATATGTATAGTCTAAATTGCAACACGGTACCTATATTCAAAAAAATCAAACGTAAACTATATGAAATTTGTTCAATTGTAATTTTAAAATTATTAAATATAAACAAAGGTAGTATATTTTCAACATAAATATTATGCGAAATACCCTTTTCCTGTAGCTAAATACACAATCCTACCTTAGATAAATATTGATACATAATAATTAATTTGCTGTAACAAAAAATAGTTCACATTTATTGTAAAAAGCAAAAACAAATAGCAATGCCTGATGAGATATTGTATTTGATATCTTCCTCTCTTCTATATTTATAAATTTGCTTTGTATTTTGGAAATGTTGTACAGTTTATTTGTGTATTTGCTTTCTTTGCCAAATACAGGTATTAAGGCGAAGGTTATGTGTTAGATCGAAATATCGATATGACTTATTACGGTCACATCTCGGATTTTTTCTTAATTTTTGTACAATTTACATTTTGAGAGTAGTTGCCATAAGACAAAGCACAAAATTAAAATTTTCTCAAAATAATAATTTTTGCAAATCAACAAAAACTAATTGTTGGTCATCTCTCCAAAAATAGGGATTCTTGACTGACAGAAAACCAATATAGGCTGATATAAGAACGTCATTTCTCAAAATCATCTCTATAAATAATAATTTACAACACATAAATTGATAATTATGCTACTTTGGATTATTATATTCCTACTATATAGAGTACATGAAATATATCATAAACTACTTTTTACCCAATTATCGATTTTCTACAAGCAAAAGGAATCAAAAAGAATACATTATGTATTTTTTTCAATGATAAATAGATAGTCGTTAAATCTACAAACTGATTCTCCACTCAATTGTCTGGATATCTGAATTAGTAATATCCAAATACTTACTAACCAAATACACTCTAATACATCTTGTATACGTATAACTTAATACTACCTTTTCTATTATTATACATTTTTCGGACATTTGCCATCATTTGTGTGTTAGAAATCAAAACACGACGTTTCGGGAATAAGAATCAATTCTCGTTATCAAGTGACTAAAAACTAAAGAAACATGAAACTATAAACTAACCCTAAGTAAGAAGTTAAATTAAATTCATGTTTCTTTAGTTTTTAGTCACTTGATAACGGGAATTGATTCTTATTCCCGAAACATCGTGTTTCTATTTCTAACGCACAAATGATGGCAAATGTCCGAAAAATGTATAATAATAAAATTGAACTTTCATCATTAACAAATAACTTCAAACAGAGAATTACTACTACCTGTTAGTTTAAATCTGCAAAACTATATATTTTCATACTCAAATATCTGATTATGTAACTAATATATTGAGCTGAATTATGTATGCATTTATATACAACTATCAATCAATGTTGAATGTGTCACAATTGACAATTATGAAAGCTGGAACGAATATTAATCAAATTCGCACATTTATTATCGGGCATCCCAATCCCCCTACCCTTCACAACCAATTGAATCGTGATTGACATAACATTGATATCAATTGTGGGATGTATGGGTTAAATATATTCATTTACAAATATCTTCTCTTAAAAGTTACTATATTAATAGCTGAAAGTATTCTAGGAATAGTCTGTAAATAATTGTCACAAAATATGTTTATTGAGCCTAAAATCTGTTAAATTTATATGAAATATAGTTCACACTGTTTAAATAACCTTAACTTGTAAGCTTGTAATATTTATTTAAAAAAGGAATGACAGTTTTATACTAATTTTATTACATTTGTCATCCATCTTTACTTATATTATATTTGTTGTATAAATCTTTTCAGTAGTATTGAAAATGAAAAAATCGACTAACAACAAATAAAGAGTGTTGTGTTGTGTGATAACTAGGACTTGCACTATCAAACAATGAGTAGTCTAAAATATACAGTTCCCTATTTATTTTCCCTATTTTTATGCCTTTGACAATACTAATTTCTGTGACACTGTTCGACGATTGAAATGTAATGTACGATAACAGTCTGATATAACAATTTACTACTATCCAAAAATGTTTTTAAGAAAACCTTATCAACTATATTTAATTTTTTTTCACAAGTAGTTTTAATTTATCGAAATAAGAACTTAATTATTTGTTTAATTTAAAAGTGTAATTGTAGTTTATACCTAATATGGAACGAGAAATATAGATGTGAGTGCTTCACAAATTAATAGTATTTGATATAATTAAGGAACTGATGGTTACATAACCATTGTTTTAAGTACCTAAAATTATTTAACTTACATTAAACTTATTGTTTATTTTTAAAGTTCAAAATAAATTATATAAGTTAGTGAATTATTAATTGTAAATTTTTATTTATTTTGTAACATCATGAAACCCTATGATTATTATTGTTTTAATATTGTTGTCACTTTTGTAGTTATAATTTTATTTTATTCATTACCGTGATATTACATTTCAAATACGTTATTCATTTAAATATATATAATCTATCTTTTTATTTTAACAAGATACAGAATATTTATTGAACAAAAAATAAATATGAGTATTTAAATTGAGTAAAATTAGACATTAAAGACGATAATGAAAAATGAAATTATTCTACAACTTCCACTGTGGGGGTCATAAAGTGTATCAGGGGAGTTTATGTTGGTTTAACTTTGCCTAATCTAGTACTTCTTAGTATTTTGTAAGAGACGATGCCTTCTATATTATATAAATTATATATTGTAATTCCTACTTATAATATCGAATTGATAATTTTAAAGGTGCCTATATTTTACATATAACATAATTATATACATAAAGTTTTCTTTGAAACGACACACAAATTAAAAATTTACGATGCTTTAGAACCGTGGCGTTAGAAGTGAACTGTATATTGATTTTACTTATCTTCACCTATAACAAGATTTCATCTCCTGGTATAAATAATAAATGTATGACGGGATATGATTTATGACGTGATTTGAATAAAGTAGTGAAATGTAACCGAAGCTCTCATCAGGGCTACAGGAGCATTTCAGTCAGTTCTGTATGTGACAGGCCTGCATTAAGTGCATTACATTCCATTCAACAACTACGGCGTGATTTGAATAAAGTAGTGAAATGTAACTGAAGCTCTCGTCAGGGCTACAAGAACACTTCAGTCAGATCTGTATGTGACTGTCCTACATTAAGTGAATTATATTTCATTCAACAACTACGGCGTGTTTTGAATAAAGGTAGTGAAATGTAACTGAAGCTCTCACCAGGGCAACAGGAGCATTTCAGTCAGTTCTGTATGTGACTGTCCTACATTAAGTGAATTATATTTCATTCAACAACTACGGCGTGATTTGAATAAAGTAGTGAAATGTAACTGAAGCTCTCATCAGGGCTACTAGAACACTTCAGTCAGATCTGTATGTGACTGTCCTGCATTAAGTGAATTATATTCCATTCAACAACTACGGCGTGATTTGAATAAAGTAGGGAAATGTAACTGAAGCTCTCATCAGGGCTACATGATCACTTCAGTCAGATCTGTATGTGACAGGCCTGCATTAAGTGCATTACATTCCATTCAACAACTACGGCGTGATTTGAATAAAGTAGGGAAATGTAACTGAAGCTCTCATCAGGGCTACAGGAGCATTTCAGTCAGATCTGTATGTGACTGTCCTGTATTAAGTGTATTATATTTCATTCAACAACTACGGCGTGATTTGAATAAAGTAGTGAAATGTAACTGAAGCTCTCATCAGGGCTACTAGAACACTTCAGTCAGATCTGTATGTGACTGTCCTGTATTAAGTGTATTATATTTCATTCAACAACTACGGCGTGATTTGAATAAAGTAGTGAAATGTAACTGAAGCTCTCATCAGGGCTACTAGAACACTTCAGTCAGATCTGTATGTGACTGTCCTGCATTAAGTGAATTATATTTCATTCAACAACTACGGCGTGATTTGAATAAAGTAGTGAAATGTAACTGAAGCTCTCATCAGGGCTACAGGAGCATTTCAGTCAGTTCTGTATGTGACTGTCCTGTATTAAGTGAATTATATTTCATTTAACAACTACGGCGTGATTTGAATAAAGGTAGTGAAATGTAACTGAAGCTCTCATCAGGGCTACTAGAACACTTCAGTCAGATCTGTATGTGACTGTCCTGCATTAAGTGAATTATATTTCATTCAACAACTACGGCGTGATTTGAATAAAGTAGTGAAATGTAACTGAAGCTCTCATCAGGGCTACTAGAACACTTCAGTCAGATCTGTATGTGACTGTCCTGCATTAAGTGAATTATATTTCATTCAACAACTACGGCGTGATTTGAATAAAGTAGTGAAATGTAACCGAAGCTCTCATCAGGGCTACAGGAGCATTTCAGTCAGATCTGTATGTGACAGGCCTGCATTAAGTGCATTACATTCCATTCAACAACTACGGCGTGATTTGAATAAAGTAGGGAAATGTAACTGAAGCTCTCATCAGGGCTACTAGAACACTTCAGTCAGATCTGTATGTGACTGTCCTACATTAAGTGAATTATATTTCATTCAACAACTACGGATTGATTTGAATAAAAAAGTGAAATGTAACTGAAGCTCTCATCAGGGCTACAGGAGCATTTCAGTCAGATCTGTATGTGACTGTCCTGTATTAAGTGTATTATATTTCATTCAACAACTACGGCGTGATTTGAATAAAGTAGTGAAATGTAACTGAAGCTCTCATCAGGGCTACAGGAGCATTTCAGTCAGATCTGTATGTGACTGTCCTGTATTAAGTGTATTATATTTCATTTAACAACTACGGCGTGATTTGAATAAAGTAGTGAAATGTAACTGAAGCTCTCATCAGGGCTACAGGAGCATTTCAGTCAGTTCTGTATGTGACTGTCCTGTATTAAGTGAATTATATTTCATTTAACAACTACGGCGTGATTTGAATAAAGTAGTGAAATGTAACTGAAGCTCTCATCAGGGCTACAGGAGCATTTCAGTCAGATCTGTATGTGACTGTCCTGTATTAAGTGTATTATATTTCATTCAACAACTACGGCGTGATTTGAATAAAGTAGTGAAATGTAACTGAAGCTCTCATCAGGGCTACAGGAGCATTTCAGTCAGATCTGTATGTGACTGTCCTGTATTAAGTGTATTATATTTCATTCAACAACTACGGCGTGATTTGAATAAAGTAGTGAAATGTAACTGAAGCTCTCATCAGGGCTACAGGAGCATTTCAGTCAGATCTGTATGTGACTGTCCTGTATTAAGTGTATTATATTTCATTCAACAACTACGGCGTGATTTGAATAAAGTAGTGAAATGTAACTGAAGCTCTCATCAGGGCTACAGGAGCATTTCAGTCAGTTCTGTATGTGACTGTCCTGTATTAAGTGAATTATATTTCATTTAACAACTACGGCGTGATTTGAATAAAGTAGTGAAATGTAACTGAAGCTCTCATCAGGGCTACAGGAGCATTTCAGTCAGTTCTGTATGTGACTGTCCTGTATTAAGTGAATTATATTTCATTTAACAACTACGGCGTGATTTGAATAAAGGTAGTGAAATGTAACTGAAGCTCTCATCAGGGCTACTAGAACACTTCAGTCAGATCTGTATGTGACTGTCCTGTATTAAGTGTATTATATTTCATTCAACAACTACGGCGTGATTTGAATAAAGTAGTGAAATGTAACTGAAGCTCTCATCAGGGCTACAGGAGCATTTCAGTCAGTTCTGTATGTGACTGTCCTGTATTAAGTGAATTATATTTCATTTAACAACTACGGCGTGATTTGAATAAAGGTAGTGAAATGTAACTGAAGCTCTCATCAGGGCTACTAGAACACTTCAGTCAGATCTGTATGTGACTGTCCTGCATTAAGTGAATTATATTTCATTCAACAACTACGGCGTGATTTGAATAAAGTAGTGAAATGTAACTGAAGCTCTCATCAGGGCTACTAGAACACTTCAGTCAGATCTGTATGTGACTGTCCTGCATTAAGTGAATTATATTTCATTCAACAACTACGGCGTGATTTGAATAAAGTAGTGAAATGTAACTGAAGCTCTCATCAGGGCTACTAGAACACTTCAGTCAGATCTGTATGTGACTGTCCTGCATTAAGTGAATTATATTTCATTCAACAACTACGGCGTGATTTGAATAAAGGTAGTGAAATGTAACTGAAGCTCTCATCAGGGCTACTAGAACACTTCAGTCAGATCTGTATGTGACTGTCCTGCATTAAGTGAATTATATTTCATTCAACAACTACGGCGTGATTTGAATAAAGTAGTGAAATGTAACTGAAGCTCTCATCAGGGCTACTAGAACACTTCAGTCAGATCTGTATGTGACTGTCCTGCATTAAGTGAATTATATTTCATTTAACTACTACGAAGTGATTTGAATAAAGTAGTGAAATGTAACTGAAGCTCTCATCAGGGCTACTAGAACATTTCAGTCAGATCTGTATGTGACTGTCCTGTATTAAGTGAATTATATTTCATTTAACTACTACGAAGTGATTTGAATAAAGTAGTGAAATGTAACTGAAGCTCTCATCAGATCTACAGGAGCATTTCAGTCAGTTCTGTATGTGACAGGCCTGCATTAAGTGAATTATATTTCATTCAACAACTACGGCGTGATTTGAATAAAGTAGTGAAATGTAACCGAAGCTCTCATCAGGGCTACAGGAGCATTTCAGTCAGTTCTGTATGTGACTGTCCTGTATTAAGTGAATTATATTTCATTTAACAACTACGGCGTGATTTGAATAAAGGTAGTGAAATGTAACTGAAGTTCTCATCAGGGCTACTAGAACACTTCAGTCAGATCTGTATGTGACTGTCCTGCATTAAGTGAATTATATTTCATTTAACAACTACGGCGTGATTTGAATAAAGGTAGTGAAATGTAACTGAAGCTCTCATCAGGGCTACTAGAACACTTCAGTCAGATCTGTATGTGACTGTCCTGTATTAAGTGTATTATATTTCATTCAACAACTACGGATTGATTTGAATAAAGTAGTGAAATGTAACTGAAGCTCTCATCAGGGCTACTAGAACACTTCAGTCAGATCTGTATGTGACTGTCCTGCATTAAGTGAATTATATTTCTTTCAACAACTACGAAATGATTTGAATAAAGTAGTGAAATGTAACTGAATCTCTCATCAGGGCTACTAGAACACTTCAGTCAGATCTGTATGTGACTGTCCTGCATTAAGTGAATTATATTTCTTTCAACAACTACGAAATGATTTGAATAAAGTAGTGAAATGTAACTGAATCTCTCATCAGGGCTACTAGAACACTTCAGTCAGATCTGTATGTGACTGTCCTGCATTAAGTGAATTATATTTCTTTCAACAACTACGAAATGATTTGAATAAAGTAGTGAAATGTAACTGAATCTCTCATCAGGGCTACTAGAACACTTCAGTCAGATCTGTATGTGACTGTCCTGCATTAAGTGAATTATATTTCTTTCAACAACTACGAAATGATTTGAATAAAGTAGTGAAATGTAACTGAATCTCTCATCAGGGCTACTAGAACACTTCAGTCAGATCTGTATGTGACTGTCCTGCATTAAGTGAATTATATTTCTTTCAACAACTACGAAATGATTTGAATAAAGTAGTGAAATGTAACTGAATCTCTCATCAGGGCTACTAGAACACTTCAGTCAGATCTGTATGTGACTGTCCTGCATTAAGTGAATTATATTTCTTTCAACAACTACGAAATGATTTGAATAAAGTAGTGAAATGTAACTGAATCTCTCATCAGGGCTACTAGAACACTTCAGTCAGATCTGTATGTGACTGTCCTGCATTAAGTGAATTATATTTCTTTCAACAACTACGAAATGATTTGAATAAAGTAGTGAAATGTAACTGAATCTCTCATCAGGGCTACTAGAACACTTCAGTCAGATCTGTATGTGACTGTCCTGCATTAAGTGAATTATATTTCTTTCAACAACTACGAAATGATTTGAATAAAGTAGTGAAATGTAACTGAATCTCTCATCAGGGCTACTAGAACACTTCAGTCAGATCTGTATGTGACTGTCCTGCATTAAGTGAATTATATTTCTTTCAACAACTACGAAATGATTTGAATAAAGTAGTGAAATGTAACTGAATCTCTCATCAGGGCTACTAGAACACTTCAGTCAGATCTGTATGTGACTGTCCTGCATTAAGTGAATTATATTTCTTTCAACAACTACGAAATGATTTGAATAAAGTAGTGAAATGTAACTGAATCTCTCATCAGGGCTACTAGAACACTTCAGTCAGATCTGTATGTGACAGGCCTGCATTAAGTGCATTATATTTCTTTCAACAACTACGAAATGATTTGAATAAAGTAGTGAAATGTAACTGAATCTCTCATCAGGGCTACTAGAACACTTCAGTCAGATCTGTATGTGACTGTCCTGCATTAAGTGAATTATATTTCTTTCAACAACTACGAAATGATTTGAATAAAGTAGTGAAATGTAACTGAATCTCTCATCAGGGCTACTAGAACACTTCAGTCAGATCTGTATGTGACTGTCCTGCATTAAGTGAATTATATTTCTTTCAACAACTACGAAATGATTTGAATAAAGTAGTGAAATGTAACTGAATCTCTCATCAGGGCTACTAGAACACTTCAGTCAGATCTGTATGTGACTGTCCTGCATTAAGTGAATTATATTTCTTTCAACAACTACGAAATGATTTGAATAAAGTAGTGAAATGTAACTGAATCTCTCATCAGGGCTACTAGAACACTTCAGTCAGATCTGTATGTGACTGCCCTGCATTAAGTGAATTATATTTCTTTCAACAACTACGAAATGATTTGAATAAAGTAGTGAAATGTAACTGAATCTCTCATCAGGGCTACTAGAACACTTCAGTCAGATCTGTATGTGACTGTCCTGCATTAAGTGAATTATATTTCTTTCAACAACTACGAAATGATTTGAATAAAGTAGTGAAATGTAACTGAATCTCTCATCAGGGCTACTAGAACACTTCAGTCAGATCTGTATGTGACTGTCCTGCATTAAGTGAATTATATTTCTTTCAACAACTACGAAATGATTTGAATAAAGTAGTGAAATGTAACTGAATCTCTCATCAGGGCTACTAGAACACTTCAGTCAGATCTGTATGTGACTGTCCTGCATTAAGTGAATTATATTTCTTTCAACAACTACGAAATGATTTGAATAAAGTAGTGAAATGTAACTGAATCTCTCATCAGGGCTACTAGAACACTTCAGTCAGATCTGTATGTGACAGGCCTGCATTAAGTGCATTATATTTCTTTCAACAACTACGAAATGATTTGAATAAAGTAGTGAAATGTAACTGAATCTCTCATCAGGGCTACTAGAACACTTCAGTCAGATCTGTATGTGACTGTCCTGCATTAAGTGAATTATATTTCATTTAACAACTACGAAGTGATTTGAATAAAGTAGTGAAATGTAACCGAAGCTCTCATCAGATCTACAGGAGCATTTCAGTCAGTTCTGTATGTGACAGGCCTGCATTAAGTGCATTACATTCCATTCAACAACTACGGCGTGATTTGAATAAAGTAGTGAAATGTAACTGAAGCTCTCATCAGATCTACAGGAGCATTTCAGTCAGTTCTGTATGTGACAGGCCTGCATTAAGTGCATTACATTCCATTCAACAACTACGGCGTGATTTGAATAAAGTAGTGAAATGTAACTGAAGCTCTCATCAGGGCTACTAGAACACTTCAGTCAGTTCTGTATGTGACAGGCCTGCATTAAGTGCATTACATTCCATTCAACAACTACGGCGTGATTTGAATAAAGTAGTGAAATGTAACTGAAGCTCTCATCAGATCTATAGGAGCACTTCAGTCAGTTCTGTATGTGACAGGCCTGCATTAAGTGCATTACATTCCATTCAACAACTACGGCGTGATTTGAATAAAGTAGTGAAATGTAACTGAAGCTCTCATCAGGGCTACTAGAACACTTCAGTCAGATCTGTATGTGACTGTCCTGCATTAAGTGAATTATATTTCATTTAACAACTACGAAGTGATTTGAATAAAGTAGTGAAATGTAACCGAAGCTCTCATCAGATCTACAGGAGCATTTCAGTCAGTTCTGTATGTGACAGGCCTGCATTAAGTGCATTACATTCCATTCAACAACTACGGCGTGATTTGAATAAAGTAGTGAAATGTAACTGAAGCTCTCATCAGGGCTACTAGAACACTTCAGTCAGATCTGTATGTGACTGTCCTGCATTAAGTGAATTATATTTCATTTAACTACTACGAAGTGATTTGAATAAAGTAGTGAAATGTAACCGAAGCTCTCATCAGATCTACAGGAGCATTTCAGTCAGTTCTGTATGTGACAGGCCTGCATTAAGTGCATTACATTCCATTCAACAACTACGGCGTGATTTGAATAAAGTAGTGAAATGTAACTGAAGCTCTCATCAGATCTACAGGAGCATTTCAGTCAGTTCTGTATGTGACAGGCCTGCATTAAGTGCATTACATTCCATTCAACAACTACGGCGTGATTTGAATAAAGTAGTGAAATGTAACTGAAGCTCTCATCAGGGCTACTAGAACACTTCAGTCAGATCTGTATGTGACTGTCCTGCATTAAGTGAATTATATTTCATTTAACAACTACGAAGTGATTTGAATAAAGTAGTGAAATGTAACCGAAGCTCTCATCAGATCTACAGGAGCATTTCAGTCAGTTCTGTATGTGACAGGCCTGCATTAAGTGCATTACATTCCATTCAACAACTACGGCGTGATTTGAATAAAGTAGTGAAATGTAACTGAATCTCTCATCAGGGCTACTAGAACACTTCAGTCAGATCTGTATGTGACTGTCCTGCATTAAGTGAATTATATTTCATTTAACAACTACGAAGTGATTTGAATAAAGTAGTGAAATGTAACCGAAGCTCTCATCAGATCTACAGGAGCATTTCAGTCAGTTCTGTATGTGACAGGCCTGCATTAAGTGCATTACATTCCATTCAACAACTACGGCGTGATTTGAATAAAGTAGTGAAATGTAACCGAAGCTCTCATCAGATCTACAGGAGCATTTCAGTCAGTTCTGTATGTGACAGGCCTGCATTAAGTGCATTACATTCCATTCAACAACTACGGCGTGATTTGAATAAAGTAGTGAAATGTAACTGAAGCTCTCATCAGGGCTACTAGAACACTTCAGTCAGTTCTGTATGTGACAGGCCTGCATTAAGTGCATTACATTCCATTCAACAACTACGGCGTGATTTGAATAAAGTAGTGAAATGTAACTGAAGCTCTCATCAGATCTATAGGAGCACTTCAGTCAGTTCTGTATGTGACAGGCCTGCATTAAGTGCATTACATTCCATTCAACAACTACGGCGTGATTTGAATAAAGTAGTGAAATGTAACTGAAGCTCTCATCAGGGCTACTAGAACACTTCAGTCAGATCTGTATGTGACTGTACTGCATTAAGTGAATTATATTTCATTTAACAACTACGAAGTGATTTGAATAAAGTAGTGAAATGTAACCGAAGCTCTCATCAGATCTACAGGAGCATTTCAGTCAGTTCTGTATGTGACAGGCCTGCATTAAGTGCATTACATTCCATTCAACAACTACGGCGTGATTTGAATAAAGTAGTGAAATGTAACTGAAGCTCTCATCAGGGCTACTAGAACACTTCAGTCAGATCTGTATGTGACTGTCCTGCATTAAGTGAATTATATTTCATTTAACTACTACGAAGTGATTTGAATAAAGTAGTGAAATGTAACCGAAGCTCTCATCAGATCTACAGGAGCATTTCAGTCAGTTCTGTATGTGACAGGCCTGCATTAAGTGCATTACATTCCATTCAACAACTACGGCGTGATTTGAATAAAGTAGTGAAATGTAACTGAAGCTCTCATCAGATCTACAGGAGCATTTCAGTCAGTTCTGTATGTGACAGGCCTGCATTAAGTGCATTACATTCCATTCAACAACTACGGCGTGATTTGAATAAAGTAGTGAAATGTAACTGAAGCTCTCATCAGGGCTACTAGAACACTTCAGTCAGATCTGTATGTGACTGTCCTGCATTAAGTGAATTATATTTCATTTAACAACTACGAAGTGATTTGAATAAAGTAGTGAAATGTAACCGAAGCTCTCATCAGATCTACAGGAGCATTTCAGTCAGTTCTGTATGTGACAGGCCTGCATTAAGTGCATTACATTCCATTCAACAACTACGGCGTGATTTGAATAAAGTAGTGAAATGTAACTGAATCTCTCATCAGGGCTACTAGAACACTTCAGTCAGATCTGTATGTGACTGTCCTGCATTAAGTGAATTATATTTCATTTAACAACTACGAAGTGATTTGAATAAAGTAGTGAAATGTAACCGAAGCTCTCATCAGATCTACAGGAGCATTTCAGTCAGTTCTGTATGTGACAGGCCTGCATTAAGTGCATTACATTCCATTCAACAACTACGGCGTGATTTGAATAAAGTAGTGAAATGTAACTGAAGCTCTCATCAGGGCTACTAGAACACTTCAGTCAGATCTGTATGTGACTGTCCTGCATTAAGTGAATTATATTTCATTTAACTACTACGAAGTGATTTGAATAAAGTAGTGAAATGTAACCGAAGCTCTCATCAGATCTACAGGAGCATTTCAGTCAGTTCTGTATGTGACAGGCCTGCATTAAGTGCATTACATTCCATTCAACAACTACGGCGTGATTTGAATAAAGTAGTGAAATGTAACTGAAGCTCTCATCAGGGCTACTAGAACACTTCAGTCAGATCTGTATGTGACTGTCCTGCATTAAGTGAATTATATTTCATTTAACTACTACGAAGTGATTTGAATAAAGTAGTGAAATGTAACCGAAGCTCTCATCAGATCTACAGGAGCATTTCAGTCAGTTCTGTATGTGACAGGCCTGCATTAAGTGCATTACATTCCATTCAACAACTACGAAGTGATTTGAATAAAGTAGTGAAATGTAACCGAAGCTCTCATCAGATCTACAGGAGCATTTCAGTCAGTTCTGTATGTGACAGGCCTGCATTAAGTGCATTACATTCCATTCAACAACTACGGCGTGATTTGAATAAAGTAGTGAAATGTAACCGAAGCTCTCATCAGATCTACAGGAGCATTTCAGTCAGTTCTGTATGTGACAGGCCTGCATTAAGTGCATTACATTCCATTCAACAACTACGAAGTGATTTGAATAAAGTAGTGAAATGTAACCGAAGCTCTCATCAGATCTACAGGAGCATTTCAGTCAGTTCTGTATGTGACAGGCCTGCATTAAGTGCATTACATTCCATTCAACAACTACGGCGTGATTTGAATAAAGTAGTGAAATGTAACCGAAGCTCTCATCAGATCTACAGGAGCATTTCAGTCAGTTCTGTATGTGACAGGCCTGCATTAAGTGCATTACATTCCATTCAACAACTACGGCGTGATTTGAATAAAGTAGTGAAATGTAACCGAAGCTCTCATCAGATCTACAGGAGCATTTCAGTCAGTTCTGTATGTGACAGGCCTGCATTAAGTGCATTACATTCCATTCAACAACTACGAAGTGATTTGAATAAAGTAGTGAAATGTAACCGAAGCTCTCATCAGATCTACAGGAGCATTTCAGTCAGTTCTGTATGTGACAGTCCTGCATTAAGTGAATTATATTTCATTTAACAACTACGAAGTGATTTGAATAAAGTAGTGAAATGTAACCGAAGCTCTCATCAGATCTACAGGAGCATTTCAGTCAGTTCTGTATGTGACAGGCCTGCATTAAGTGCATTACATTCCATTCAACAACTACGGCGTGATTTGAATAAAGTAGTGAAATGTAACTGAAGCTCTCATCAGGGCTACTAGAACACTTCAGTCAGATCTGTATGTGACTGTCCTGCATTAAGTGAATTATATTTCATTTAACTACTACGAAGTGATTTGAATAAAGTAGTGAAATGTAACCGAAGCTCTCATCAGATCTACAGGAGCATTTCAGTCAGTTCTGTATGTGACAGGCCTGCATTAAGTGCATTACATTCCATTCAACAACTACGGCGTGATTTGAATAAAGTAGGGAAATGTAACTGAAGCTCTCATCAGGGCTACAGGAGCATTTCAGTCAGTTCTGTATGTGACTGTCCTGTATTAAGTGAATTATATTCCATTCAACAACTACGGCGTGATTTGAATAAAGTAGGGAAATGTAACTGAAGCTCTCATCAGGGCTACAGGAGCATTTCAGTCAGTTCTGTATGTGACTGTCCTGTATTAAGTGAATTATATTTCATTTAACAACTACGGCGTGATTTGAATAAAGTAGTGAAATGTAACTGAAGCTCTCATCAGGGCTACTAGAACACTTCAGTCAGATCTGTATGTGACTGTCCTGCATTAAGTGAATTATATTTCATTTAACTACTACGAAGTGATTTGAATAAAGTAGTGAAATGTAACCGAAGCTCTCATCAGATCTACAGGAGCATTTCAGTCAGTTCTGTATGTGACAGGCCTGCATTAAGTGCATTACATTCCATTCAACAACTACGGCGTGATTTGAATAAAGTAGGGAAATGTAACTGAAGCTCTCATCAGGGCTACAGGAGCATTTCAGTCAGTTCTGTATGTGACTGTCCTGTATTAAGTGAATTATATTTCATTTAACAACTACGGCGTGATTTGAATAAAGTAGGGAAATGTAACTGAAGCTCTCATCAGGGCTACTAGAACACTTCAGTCAGATCTGTATGTGACTGTCCTGCATTAAGTGAATTATATTTCTTTCAACTACTACGAAGTGATTTGAATAAAGTAGTGAAATGTAACCGAAGCTCTCATCAGATCTACAGGAGCATTTCAGTCAGTTCTGTATGTGACAGGCCTGCATTAAGTGAATTATATTTCATTTAACAACTACGGCGTGATTTGAATAAAGTAGTGAAATGTAACTGAATCTCTCATCAGGGCTACTAGAACACTTCAGTCAGATCTGTATGTGACTGTCCTGCATTAAGTGAATTATATTTCTTTCAACTACTACGAAGTGATTTGAATAAAGTAGTGAAATGTAACTTAAGTTCTCATCAGGGCTACTAGAACACTTCAGTCAGATCTGTATGTGACAGGCCTGCATTAAGTGCATTATATTTCTTTCAACAACTACGAAATGATTTGAATAAAGTAGTGAAATGTAACTGAAGCTCTCATCAGGGCTACTAGAACACTTCAGTCAGATCTGTATGTGACAGGCCTGCATTAAGTGCATTATATTTCTTTCAACAACTACGAAATGATTTGAATAAAGTAGTGAAATGTAACCGAAGCTCTCATCAGGGCTACTAGAACACTTCAGTCAGATCTGTATGTGACAGGCCTGCATTAAGTGCATTATATTTCATTCAACAACTACGAAATGATTTGAATAAAGTAGTGAAATGTAACTGAAGCTCTCATCAGGGCTACTAGAACACTTCAGTCAGATCTGTATGTGACAGGCCTGCATTAAGTGCATTATATTTCTTTCAACAACTACGAAATGATTTGAATAAAGTAGTGAAATGTAACTGAAGCTCTCATCAGGGCTACTAGAACACTTCAGTCAGATCTGTATGTGACTGTCCTGCATTAAGTGAATTATATTTCATTTAACTACTACGAAGTGATTTGAATAAAGTAGTGAAATGTAACCGAAGCTCTCATCAGATCTACAGGAGCATTTCAGTCAGATCTGTATGTGACAGGCCTGCATTAAGTGCATTATATTTCTTTCAACAACTACGAAATGATTTGAATAAAGTAGTGAAATGTAACCGAAGCTCTCATCAGGTATACAGGAGCACTTCAGTCAGATCTGAATGTGACAGGTGTGAAGACCTGCATTTTATCTCCATCCATATATTGTCTCCTCTTTATGACATTTTATTGAGTTTACATTTTGTAATATAATATTACCTACAAATTAATTAATTGTTAAATGAAGTAATACGTAGTCCATAACCATTGTACGACAAATTTCATTTTAACACTCTTTAATAACGTTAGTATTTACCTATAACAGGACTCAGGGAGGCAGAGTTGAGGTATATTGACTCTTCCTGCAATTAACTTGTCTATAGTAATTTAAAATACATTTTAAACAGTAATATTTTTTCATAATAAACCCTGTTAGTTTTTGTTGGTCGACACTGCACAAACTAAAACTTTAAAAAGTAGTAGCCAATAATTGACAAATAAACAAACTCACATATACGCCAACATTCGCACAGACAAAACCAAGGACTTCATTTATCTAATTAATTTGTTGTACTAATATGCACATCCTCCATAATTATACCTAATCGTGAACATTGTCTGTTTATTACTGATCAAAACAAATGGAAATTCCAAAATAATGTACTTTAAAATTTTAACATTTTATTTTTTTACTTTAAGTCAATTTAAATAATGCAATATTATATATAAACATAATATAAGTAAATAATAATAAAGTTACTTCTACAGCCAGAGATATGTTATGACCAAGATTTTGCTGTCATTGCTATAGTGTTTTTAAATCACACATTATTTTTATAAGAATTAAAATAGGAGATCTGACGTAAAGGTTGAGTGTATATTAGATGAAGGGTTTTGAAAGAATCTTTTGAATTCATTTGTGATAAAAGTAGTAAATTAGAATATAGAATAGGACAAGTCAGTGAAAATATAATAAGTTTTTTTTAAATAAATGGTTGGTTTAAGATAGTATTTGAATTATTTACAAACGGTGTGCAATATTCTTTTAAATATTAACATATTATTTTATAAAGTATTTCAATATTTTTTTTTTTTAAGAAATATTATACTCTCATCCAGATACTAGTGCAGATCCAGAACAAATTTAATTAACTTAAAATCCAAAACATATTTAGTGCACATACACTGAAAATAATATTAATGAAAAAGGTGGTGCTACTCTTCGCCTTTGATAAAAACAAAACATCATGTTCGCAGAGCAAATAGTCGTAACTTTTACATAGTGGTTACACTTAGTATTTAACAGATGTTATAAATACGTGTTTCAAACGTAGTTGTTTAAAAGAAAATCATTAGTTGTATTAAGTTCAGTTAACATTGCCTCAATTAATATGAGAAAACTTTAATTGAAATAAAAATTGTATTTGGATTTAAGTAGAAAAATAAATTGTAACCAGTCACTTTGATATTTGTGTGAAATAGTTCATATTAAAACTAATTTCAAATAGCCTTATATCTATTTAAATTACAGAATGGAAAAAGATTAACCTGTCATTGATCTCTAACATTATTTGTGTTTCTATTATATTTTTTTATAATTGATATTGTAATTTATAAAATAAATAATAATATAAAATAGTATAATTTAATATATTTTAAAAGCAAGAAAAACGGCGTAGTTCCTTTTGGTATAGTACACAATTATTGTTAACACCCGGAATTGTTGTTGTTGTTGGAAGGGATAACACGATTACGCATAATAGAATTTTTAACTGTGAATAGAATTTTCGGTTTAAACATTATAAAGTTTGGCGCTAAAATGGATTCTGAACTATTACCCTAGTGACCAGAGATATAAATTAATAACAAGAAAATAAAAATATAGTTTCAATGAACGTAAGAACAAGACAAAATAATGGATGTTTTCCCTCAATACTCTATAAAATAACCGTCTTCTTAATACAATAAAAAAGGAATTTTTCCTTTTTACAAACGCAACTGTACACCAGAGGCTCCTAATGAGTGTAATTAAAACTGTTATACTTAAAAATTATGAAATCAACGAGATGTATTCTTGCATTTTAAAGAAGAGATAGACAAATTTTAAAAAAAAAATTATTTTGTTCATAAAAATAAAGTACAGCATGTCCGACGAAAGTAAAACTGTAAATAAAATAATTAGCTCTTATACATTAAAAGTATGTAAGTTATGAAAACAAAATAACCATTGCTAAAATGACTCAAAATTCCATATTTTTTAAAAATCTTGAAAGGATTCCTGTACAAACAAACATTGTTCAAATTCAAGTTCATTATTTTTAAGATTGAGATATATCGCATAATCTTTCCTGAGAACCTGTGTACGGACCAAATGGATGAAACTATTTTATTTAAGGTAATTATGTTTTGATGCTAAATTTAATGGTTATCTTTTTTGTTTTTATGTTTTATATTTCAATAATTTATACTATAATCAAGTACAGTATAAAAGGTGATACATGCAAAAGACTGTTATAGAACGAAAATAATATAATTACCCACAGCAAAAAAATATATTGAAATACAACAATAACACAAATAAAATATACATACGATATTTAATTACGGAAATAAATCCCATAAGGCCTGCGCATGCTTATAAACTGTGCTAAAAAAATATAAAAAAATAATAATTTCCTTACTTACTAGTGTGAAAAATTAGAAAAATACAAAGAAAAATGTAACAATAAAGACAAATAAATACTAATGAAAAAAATCAAATAAAGATCATACATGATAAATGTGTAAGGAACATTTAGGTATCCACGTCATCCACATTAAACATTGCCATCCACACGTACCATTGCCACTCGATACAAACAAGCCATCTTGATATGATTTTTCATATGAAGGAATAGAACAAGAATTAATGTTCCTCCAATATTATTTATGCTTCAAAACCAAATTGTAACAATAAAAAGAGGATTAGTACCTAACTAATATATTATATCTGGTTTTTATATTATTATTTTCCTAGCAGATTAACTGAATTTATTTAGTGTATCAGTGATTTATATATTTCTCAAAATAAATACCAAAGTTCTTTACAAATAATAGCGTAAGTTCCACAATCCCATTTCATCAAAAATGTCTTCGGAACATGACTCGTTATTCACTATTCAGCCCCACATCAAGCTATAATCGCCCTTACCATTAAAGCGATTATTAATAAGGAAATAATAATCTCATTGAACCTTCAGCACTCTCAAAAACTCTTAGATTAACTTACATGTTCTCCCAGATTTAATTTTTGTATACTGTCTTGTTTACTCCGTTGCAATATTTAACATAGAGATAGTGATTGAAATTAACTTAAACAATAATTTTGCACATAGTCAAATTATTCACTTAAAGTCAATACATGCAACTTTAAAATATGTAATCTTATGTCAGTTTAATATGACTTTAGGGCTTCAGTAATGTTTTTCTTTTTAGATATTTTTAATGTCAACAATTTATTGTACCAAATCAACACAAGCGAAATATTTGTAACTACTACGAATACCGACTTAAGTTTCTAACCATAAAGAATCAAACAGTCTTTTCATTTAACTCAAAATTTTACTTAATTTATTAATATAATCGCATAATGTTGATTCGCCCTGAAAACCCTTGTCTTATTACAGATGTTAATTGCTGCCACACCCAAGGTAGGAAGAGTTATTAGTTACTTAGAGCACATCCAGAATTCTATTACAACTCATTGTTCCTAGGATTACAAAACCCAGAATGGAAACAAAATAATAGAAATATTTTCACCCTCGCTTTTCGTTTATTGATATAGTGAATTTAATTATCCAATTTTCGTTTTTTTACTTTGTAATTGTACAGTGCCTAATGATTCACGTTTTTATTTATAGTGAATAAATGTAATTTAACAAATACATAGAAAATAAATAGAAAATCACAGTTACGTTATTTGCTACTACTTTAAATTCTCAAATATTTTCATTCCTTTTTCAATAAAATCAGCATTTCTAAACACATGGACATATCAGACTAAACAAATATTATTTCTTAATTATTTTTCACAGGAATGTCACTGTAACATTTTCACAATTATAAGATATTTTAATAAGTATACAAATTTATATTAACATCTGTATTTTAAAAAATGTGTTTTGAATAATGTGACATTTAATTTATTTCGTACATTGATAGATCAAAATTATTATTTAATATTTTAATTTTCAATGTTATGTGTCATACATTTTGTTTTTTATTCGGAATCTGGTTAACAACTAATGTAGAAACTAAACCTTTCATAAACAGGTTTAGAAACTTACTAATTTATAACATCAGTTTTGGATTACAGATATTACATGGGTATTATACGAGTTCATTTTATAATATTTGTGTAATTAATATTTTGGAATAATTCCATGTTTCTAAAACTCGCATCCTCCAACTGGCTGTAAAATGTATTGGATAAAGTCCAATTAAAAATAATTTTCACGTGTCACATTAAAAAAAAAAATCATCCAATAAAATCATCAAACATCTTCTCTGAAATGTCAGTTGCCTATGAAACAATAAATTGAGTAGTCAATTTTCAAATAAACGTGAGATTTAATACCATGTGGATTTTGTAGCAAATGAGACAATAATAGGACTTGAAGGTATATTTAATGTTTATTTTTGGTATTTTAAAGTTCTCATATCTCGAAACACATGATACTTAACGATTTGGTGTAAACATAATAATGTGGTGTGTCAGATTATTTTTACAGAGTATATGTATATAAAATCAAAATTTAATAAATATTTTTAAATGTATACATTTTACCAACCATAATCACATATTTCAATTAGTGAATATATATATATATAACATAACATAACTAAATGAGACATGGGGTAAAAGATATCCAGTACAGGCTTTAATAAGTAATGATGCAGTGAGGAAGTTCTGTCTAACATATTATTTCAATAGAGGAAAAAAATACCAATTATAGTTATTAGGATAGGAGATTTAAACAAATGACATATTTTGAACATTGAGTAGTCCATACATTCCACGACAGAAAAAGTAATAAAATTAAAAACTCTATATATTTTGTTTATATATATAGATATTCTTTATATATATCTAAAGAAGAACTTTTATTATAAAAGTGATCCAAAACGCATAATTTTACTAACCTAAGAGTAAATTGTATTATGTAGGTTATTCATAAGAAAGGGTAAATTATATTTCTAATTACCATTGTGTAAGTTTAGGCTCCATATGCATGCTTTTCCAAATACCACAAATAAAACCAAACCACCTTTTCGCAAATAAATTTTATTATAAAAAACTACTCAAAAATATTTCAATGGTTCGTGTCGACATCAGTTTATATACGTTCTTTAAAAAATATTTAAATTGGAAAATATTGCTGGTAAAATTAATTGGATTTTGTAGTGACATAAGACAAAATGCATTAAAGTCAAAATAGAATTATAAACAAATTGTGTTTGCTTCACATATTTGAAAAAATGGAACAATGTAAATTTCAATGTATTCCACATGCATTTAACGACATATTGTTAGTAAAACAATATATGCTCTAATATCTTAATAACATTAATGATATATAGTCGTCCGTCAAACTTAAGTTTATAATTAAAACACATTTAATTAATATATATAAATAAAAGGTAAGAATTTAAGAAATATGTTAAAACAACGAATATTATTAAATTATTATATGTATGTTTTGTGTAGGTGTGAATGATAGACTCACAATCATCCAAGAATGATTGGATATTAGGGAACATATAATTTGAATTGAGTTTATAACAATATTATAATATTATATTATAAAATTATAATATATTTATATTATAATAGACTTTTTATTTAAATAAATTGAAAATGGTTAGGAGAAGATTATTGCACATAAGTTGGAATTTTAAGTCTTTTTATAAAAGGAAATTCTTTATTTTACTCTTATTGCAAAGATATTAAATTGATCTCATAACATAACTTATCTTCAGTCAAAAATACTCAAAATGTATGCAACATTGGTGTATTGTATAATTGTCACCTTTCTGTTGTTTTTATCTTCTTGCCACCGATTTATTCAATGATGAATATTGTATTTTGTGTATTTGAATACACAGATTTAACTAATGCCGATTGTGTCTCCCAATCTTGATGTCAAAGCATTACATGAATGCATTATTCATCTTAGAATCTATGCACAAATATTCAAATGACCTTTCTTCGAGTAAATATAAAAATTATCTCTATGTATTTCGTATAAAATATATCCCAAAGCTTTGAAAATTATCCTATGTTATTTCAGTCATTCAATTTATGCTCTTCACTAGAGAGATAGTAATTACGGATGCACTACAAGAAACAAAAATGAAGTTGACAAAATTAATATTTAGAATTTTCCAAAATTGACATCCACTATTCGTAAATTTAAAAATATGGAAAACATTTGCGATCAATAAATGGAAGTAAGAGAAAAGAATTCCACAAATACCAAATATAACACAGATCAATAATGGCATATTTTGAATATCAATAATGAATATATAGGTCACAGGTGAATCTAAGTGATTATACTAGCGATCGAAGTATGGTTCTCAATTTGTATATAACAATTTCTCAACTATCACAAAACTAATGAAAATATCATTCTGTTGTAAATGACTGATGGGTTTACCACTCGCTTTCATAAGGTTGAATAGAATTGCTTTAAATCTTATTTGCTTAAAAGAGAGGGGTGGTATATATGTCAGTTGTTGGTTTTGAAAGGTGTCTTAGTAAATGACGTGGTTATAAATATTCTCTTATACTCTACAAGGAACCCTCCAAGGAAGCAAGGCTGTAGGCACACTATTGTAACTGTAAAAGAAGGTTATGAACCCAAATATTTTGCTTTGGTTGAAACTGTAACATATAGTATGATGTTGTACTAAATGTGACAACACTGTAAGACATTTGGCAACGCCGATCTTGACAATGTGCTCTGATCTAGACAGTCAGTAATGGACGCAACTTGGTATACAGCTAAGCTAGTTTTGGTGTATAACTTAAGTTATAATAAATATGTGTTCCAAGCTCCACAATTGTGTTTATTGAATTACCACATATGAAACATGGTGTCATGTGTGTGTGTCAAATTATGGGTGTGATCAGTAATAATAATTCAAAACAAATTTGACTGTAAGAAAAGTAAAGGTTATAAAAACCACGAGCTTTTGGTAATACAATGGCGTCTGGAAATTTTAAACCTCCTAAAGCCATAGTGTTTGATCACAACGTAAGAGACAATTTCAAGAAGTTTCTTCAATCTTTTGATATATACATGTTAGCGACAGGTATGAATAATAAACCTGATAATATAAAAGTTGCGATATTTCTTAATATTGCCGGTGAAGAAGCTTTAAACATCTTTAACACGTTTAACCTTGTGGAAAAGGACAAGGAAAATTATAGTAAAGTAGTGGAGGCATTTGAAAACTATTGTGAACCTCATAAAAACGAAACTTATGACAGATACAAATTTTTTTCAAGAAAGCAGGAAGAAAATGAAGATTTCGACCATTTTGTAACTGACTTGAAACTACTTGCAAGAATCTGTAACTTTGGGGATCAAGAAGAATCGCTAGTTCGTGATAGAATAGTAGTTGGTATAAGGGATTCCACACTAACAGAAAGACTACTTCGCATCTCTGATCTAACACTAACAACAGCAGAAGTACAGTGTCGAGCAGCTGAAGCTAGCAGAGTTCAAACAAAAGGCATTAAGGAAGTTTTGAATGTTAATAGTGTTGTGAGTTCAAGTAAAGTGAAAAGTCTAAGTGCTAAAAAGAAAAGTGTATGCAAAAATGATGTATACCAGTGTTTTAAGTGTGGTACTAAACATTCAAGAGGCAAGTGTCCTGCCTATGGTAAAACATGTAATTATTGTAATGGGTTAAACCATTACGTGGTAGGTTGTAAGAATAAAAATAGAAATATGAATAACTATAGAAATAAACCAAAGCAAGTACACGAATTAAACACAGATGATGATTTTGTTTTGGATGGAATCAGGTTACAAAAGATAGGCATAAATGCAGAGCCTACAAATGTAAAAGAATGGGTTCAGTCTGTTATGATTAATAATCATGAAATACTCTTTAAATTGGATTCAGGTGCTGAATGCAATGTTTTGCCACTTACTCATTTCAATAAAATTAATAATCAAAACAGTTTGTATAAAACAGAAAAATCTATAATTTCTTATGATAATAACAGAATCAAAATTTTAGGCTATGTTGTTCTTAATTGTGTTGTTAAGGACAAAATGTTTAAAATAAAATTCTTTGTGGTAGATTCTAAAAGTAAACCCATCCTAGGTCTTAATATTTGTAAACATTTGAATCTCATTAAACGAGTTGATTTGTTAAGTACTTACCAAAATGACAAGGAATTTGTTTTTAAAAATAGGGATCTATTCATGGGCACTGGTAAAATTCCTTTTAAATATAAACTAGTTCTAAGTAAAAATGCAGTACCAGTTGCATGTTCTAATAGATGGGTACCAGGTTCAATAAAAGATAGGTTAAAAGAGGAGTTAAAAACAATGGAAGATAATGATATTATTGCTAAGGTAGACGAACCAACTCAGTGGATAAGTAATATTGTTATTGTTGAAAAGAGTAATAAAAAATTAAGAGTTTGTCTAGACCCATGTCATTTAAATAAATATCTGTGTACAGAACAATATCCAATTCCTACAGTTGAGGAATTAGCCTCAAAAGTTAGGGGTAAGAAAGTGTTTAGTGTTGTTGACATGAAAGAAGGTTTTTTTCAAATTGAATTAGATGAGAAAAGTAGTAAACTTTGAACTTTTATTACTCCATTTGGGAAGTACCGTTTTAAAAGATTGCCTTTCGGACTTAAAACTAGTCCTGAAGTGTTTCAAAAAATGAATGAAAAGATTTTCTCAGATTTAGGAATAGGTATATATTTTGATGATTGTATAATAGCAGGTAAAGATGAACAAGAACATGACATATTAATGAAGAAGTTCTTGGATAGAGCTAGAGAGTACAATGTAAAATTTAATTCAGATAAATTACAGTATAAAGTAAATGAAGTTAAATATGTAGGTCAAGTAATATCTAGTAATGGCATCAAAGCTGACCCAAATCAAGTTAAAGCAATATTAGAATTAAAACCACCAAATAATAAGAAAGAATTACTGAGAATTTTAGGAATGGTAAACTACTTAATAAAATTTATACCTAACCTGTCAGAACAATTGGCGTTATTGAGGGACTTAATTTAAAAGGATAATGAGTTTGTATGGTCTAAAGATCATGATAATTCTTTTTTTAAACTTAAGCAAGTAATAAGTAATCTTCCAACTTTGGGCATTTTTGATCCAAATAAAGAAATAGTAATACAAACTGATGCAAGTCAGTCAGGTTTAGGTGGGTGTCTTTTACAAGAAGGCAGACCAATTAGTTTTTGTTAAAGAAGTTTAACTGATAGCGAGACCAGATATGCTCAGATAGAAAAAGAAATGCTTGCTATTTGTTTCGGTTTTCAAAAATTCCATCAATATGTTTATGGTCGTAAGGTTAAAGTAGTTAGTGATCACAAACCGTTGATAGCCATAAAGGAAAAAGATATTAGTAAGGCAACATCAAGATTACAACGTATGAAACTTAAACTCCTAAAGTATGATTTCTGTATTGAATATTTACCAGGAAAGGAAATGTATATATCTGATTTGTTATCTAGATCTTATATTAAAGATAAAGTTAAAGATGATCCATCAATGTTAGAAGTTGTACATACATTAGGTCTGGATTTGCCAGTTTCTAATGATTTTTTATATGAACTCAAAAAAGAGACATTTAAAGATGAAACATTACAGTCTCTTATTTATCAGATAAAAGAAAATTGGGTTACTTAAAAATCTATGTTAAATCCTTCTGTTAAACCTTATTGGAAACTAAGAAATGATTTGTATTATAAGGAAAATCTTGTGTTTCTTGGACATAAAATTGTTGTACCATTAATTCTAAGGTCAAAAATATTATCTAAGTTACATAAAGCTCATTTTGGAATAGAAAAAACTAAGGCAAGAGTTCGTAAAGTCATTTATTGGCCTGGTGTTTCAAGAGATATAGAGGAATTTATTTCTAAATGTAAAGTTTGTGAGAAATTTGCAAGAGCAAATATCAAAGAAATTCTTATCCCTCATGAAATACCAGAATTGCCATTTCAAAATGTAGGTATTGATATTATGCATTTTGCAAGGAAAGATTATCTAGTTTTAGTTGATTACTATAGTAATTGGATTGAACTTAGAAAATTACAAAATAAAACTGCAAATTGTGTAATTAAAGCATTAAAACAGATATTCAGTATTCATGGAATACCTAATAAATTAGTATCAGACAATGTTCCATTTAATTCATTAGAATTTAAAAATTTTGCTAAAGATTGGTGTTTTAATGTTATAACATCTAATCCAAATTATCCTAAATCAAACGGATTAGCAGAAAAAGCTGTTGGTATTTGTAAAACCATGCTTAAAAAATGTGACGAATGTGAGGGTGATATTAATGATTATATGCTGGAATACAGAGCTACTCCTCTTATTGGTCTTAATTTGTCACCAAGTGAATTGTTATTTAATAGGCTAATTAGATCAAGTGTTCCATTGTCTAAGTCATTACTAAAACCTAAATTAAATCATGGAGTTAAAAAAATGTTAAAAAGAAAACAAGACAAAGGTAGTAGGTATTATAATAAAAATGCCAAACCTAGAGAAGAATTTAAAATAAATGATTATGTTACTGTAAGAAAGGATAAACATTGGGTTCCGGGAGAGATCATTGCTAAACATGAGGCACCTAGATCTTATATTGTAAGAGATCAAGATAATAACATTTTTAGAAGGAATTCTTATTTTTTGAAAAAATCATTAAACAAAGCTGACTTTATTTCTAGAGATTTAAATCTAGATCTAGAAAATCATATAACTAATACTAGAGTACAGAGTCCCAGTAAGAATGATAGGCCAAAGTTTAACGATGACCAACTTCCTAAGAAAACAAGGTATGGTAGGGTTATACACCGGCCTTGTAAATTTAGTGATTATGTTTGTGCTGAGTAAGCAATATTGTTCTTTAGTTTTGCTGTTTAAATTGTGTAAATTAATGATTATGTTTGTGCTGAGTAAGCAATATTGTTCTTTAGTTTTGCTGTTTAAATTGTGTAAATTAATGATTATGTTTGTGCTGAGTAAGCAATGTTGTTCTTTAGTTTTGCTGTTTAAGCTATATTCTTGAATAAGACACATTGTTATTAGTTTGTAGTGTAATTTAAAATTTTGTAAATTTATTATAAAAAGGGAGATGTAACATATAGTATGATGTTGTACTAAATGTGACAACACTGTAAGACATTTGGCAACGCCGATCTTGACAATGTGCTCTGATCTAGACAGTCAGTAATGGACGCTACTTGGTATATAGCTAAGCTAGTTTTGGTGTATAACTTAAGTTATAATAAATATGTGTTCCAAGCTCCACAATTGTGTTTATTGAATTACCACAAATGAAACAGAAACGAGTAAGATTATAAAACAATCAATAACGATCTAATCTCTTATTAACATATTAATGATTTTGATACACAGATGTTAGGATTTGATATCCTTTAGGGCTTAGGTTATATATTTTCAATATAATCAAATATAATTCAAAACTCAAATAACCTTTATTACCAATTATTAACATCAATAACCATCTCGTATCTCGATACTCTTATTATTACTATTAGTTCAGAATTACTTTAATTGCTGCGACTCACAGATATAATTCTACGTTACAGATTATTTATCTAACTCTAAAATAATTACAAATGTCTTAATACACGAAGGTTGCTCAACTTGTTTGAAATTCTTGCGCATGATCGTCCGGAATCTCAATTGTAGGCTACCAGGAAGCCTTCCTCCACAAGTGCGTCAGGATATCTTCAAGAATACCTGCAGCACCTTCGCTTGTTCAATCTTGGCACACTGACACTCTTCCTCCCACTCAAGGATTTATATATGATTGGTGTATCAATGACGTCCACCTTGCTTCGAAGGTAAGCAATTTTGTCAGTATTTCATGTTTGTCACATGACATAATTGTTGTCATTCTGGCTTCTTAAAGATAAAGTTGGCTATATTTATAACTAAAACTATCCTAATACCCAACACATGGAAATAACGCTTTGATTATGGGTAGGATAAAGCTCAAATGAATTGTCATTTAGAGATGGAGTAATATAACTGAATAACAATGTATGTACAGGTAAGTCTAGAGTTTCTGCCTAGGGTACCTAACGTGTAAACAATCTGGTATTAACATTCCTCAAAACTTCAAGTCTCACATAAGCCCTGTCTTTGTAGACTGGATTCAATGTCTTACTGTCAAACAAGTGTATCATTGAATTGATTTACTTAAAATTTATTACAAATTCAATTCAGTAATATAACGTACTAACTCAAATACGTAAAATCATTTACAGTATTATATCTTATCTTATCCTGAGGTTACAGAAATTACATTAATGATTAATTACATTACTTCAAGAAAACCTAATTAAGGATTCCTTGCAGAACTATCAAAGTAATGAAAGTTGACTTTGGTGTAAAGTAAACTAATCATAACTTGTTAACTCAAAGAAACTTTTAAATCAATTCTAAGAACTTGGAAACATAATGTCTGGATGCAATAATTACTTTTCTTACTTCTCTAAAGAAATTATCCATGACATGGGAATCGTTATAATGTTCAACATACATAATCGACTATATATTCATACATTATAATTACCGCTATTATTTTATTAATGTGAAAGTTTGATGTAATTGTTAAATTAGTGTTTATTATTATATTTTAGCATTTTCAGAGCAAAATCACGTGACCTATGTCAAGAGAGAGAGAGAGAGAGAGAGAGAGAGAGAGAGAGAGAGAGAGAGAGAGAGAGAGAGAGAGAGAGAGAAGAGAGAGAGAGAGAGAGAGAGAGAGAGAGAGAGGAGAGAGAGAGAGAGAGAGAAGAGAGAGAGAGAGAGAGAGAGAGAGAGAGAGAGAGAGAGAGAGAGAGAGAGAGAGAGAGAGAGAGAGGAGAGAGAGAGAGAGAGAGAGAGAGAGAGAGAGAGAGAGAGAGAGAGAGAGAGAGAGAGAGAGAGAGAGAGAGAGAGAGAGAGAGAGAGAGAGAGGAGAGAGAGAGAGAGAGAGAGAGAGAGAGAGAGAGAGAGAGAGAGAGAGAGAGAGAGAGAGAGAGATTAAAAGTATTATACAACTGAGAGAGAAAATTAGATTGTTTCCCATTATTTATCATCAGCTAACGCAGTACATTATAGTTTACCATTCTTTTGTTTACTTATAGAATATAAATTTTAACTTAGTTGTGAATAACATTTTGGCTATTAAATCTTTTTTTCAATAAATCTAACTCTATATATTTTATTAATTGACTATGCTTTCTTTTTCTACAATATTATATCGTCTACACTACATACATGTCAGAAAGTCAAATTCTCATTCCTTGTTTTTCTACGTTCTTACTGAATAGAGAATGAAAAGGATTATTAATTAAAATAACATTAATATTTATTAGATATTTCAATAAAGAAACGTAAACAAAAAAAGATGTTATTTTGTAAATTTTGGTTTTGACAAGAAAACTATTATTTAATACCTCGGAAATATAATAGATTTGGTACGTTGTTTTCACTGTACACATTTACATTACCTCAATATTTATTTCCAATATCTAAAGCCAATTTAAATATATAATAATTAGCTTATACTATAAAGTTGTTTACAAAATTCACCCTCTTGAGAATGCGTTAGTTCTTGTTATTTCTTTGGGTGCATTAGTTCACCTTCATATAATATTCTTTCATTTTATTATGAAGGCGGTAATGTTAATTTTATCGGATATTTCAAAAACTCTTTTGTCAGTTGTTTCTCTATAAATATAACTTTTTCATTTCCAGAATGTTTTTCATTTTAAGACTATAAGAAACATTGTTCTTGAATTTTAGTTCGTTTATATCTTTATAACTTGTACCTAATTAATATAAATTATAAAATTTTGATTTGCTTTAAAAATAAAAGTGAACTTAAAGTACAGTTGATTAATGTGTGTTAAATTTAAAAAAAAATAATTAGCCAATACAGTATAAAGAATCTCTTACTTGAGGAATGCTATAGCAAAGAGATAATTTTACAATTAATTTGATTTAATTCTACTGCCTACATCAGCATCATATTACCGTAACAATATAAGCTAGAAATTCGCCAGATGATTTAAATATAAAAATTTTCATTTATTCAGCAATAAAATTTCGGATGATATTTTTTAAATGATAGGGTTATAGTTTTATTTTTAAGGACACGTTTAGAGAAACCTAACTAAAAATATCAAATAAACAATTTTTGACTGTTGTTTTTAGCTGTTGAGCACTGTATTGTGAATAGTCGATACTCATTGTAACCGAGATAGAGAAACATCATTAATTTATTATTTTTTTTAAATTTTACTAAATGAAAACGTAATAAAGTAAAAACTCTAAAACGCGTATTTAGGGAAAACTAAATATAAGCTTATGTAAACCATTTATATTTATAAAAAATCAGTATATATATGTAAGTGTGTATGTTTTAAATTTTAACACACGAATTATTATTTTTTAAAAATAAAATAATATCCTCATAATTACAAACCTGAAAAGAAGATTTTATGATAATTCTGAGAAATCATAGAAAACGGATTCTGAAAAGTATTAAAAAAGATATGTATGCTATGAAAAGATTTTTATAATGTTGGTAACAAGTAGAGAACACGGACAAAGTGATAAATAACAATTTTGTAATTTGATGAAGAATTATTATTATATTAAACGTACGTGTGCTGTTTTCAAATTAGGAGTAAATATAAATTACCTTTGCACTAAAAGTTGTATATTTACTGAATTGATGTTAGTTTACTCGTAAAATTAAAATTTCAAGTTAGCTTATTATTTCGCTGGTTCAAACAATAACAAAATAAAAGAAGTAGGATAAAATTAATTATTAGTGAATGCACAGATATTCCTCTTATATTAAAGTTGGTTTTCACAGCACAACAAGATCATTATTGAAAATACTTTTATATAAAAAAGTACAAAAAAAAATAATAATAAAAAAATAAAATAAAAAAAATAACTTCTCCAAATAAAATGACATAAATAATTATTTACCTTCTAATAAATTGATTTTTAAATTATGGAAATTCTTGTACCAAATTTTTAAAACCAAGTAGAAACGGCCGTAATATTGTTTTTTTACAGTACACCTTTAAACACACAACATATCAATACACTAAACCGAGTATTTGCTACTAGAATGTCCTCCAACAACTAATAGATAATATGTTTTTTATTTAATTGTGGAGTTCAAAATATTTCTAAATAACTAACCTCTTGTACACTTTAAAAAATAAAATATTTAATGGACTAAATTACGGTATTTAACAATTATATAATATTGATATTATTTGAAAATAGAATATGTTTGCCTTTGTTATAATCGTAAATTTCAAAATGTAATAATAACATTTTACATTGAAAGAAAACAGACGATAACAATATTAAAATGGAGATAGATGGACAAACTGGTGCATTAGTTTATATATATATATATATATATATATATATATATATATATATATATATATTGCTTTTGAAGGATACACATTTATATTTGAGAGAATATATGAAGCTCGATATTTTAACAATAAAATGTATAATTCTGACAAGAGATATTACTAAGTAATGTATTAATTGCATACCTAAAATATAGTATATGGAAAGAAGATTGATTACCATAGTGTATAAAATTCTTTTAATTATACAGACCAACATTTTGTCATCTTTGTGCACTAGCTATAACACCCCCTTATACAATCAGAAAAGCACGCTTTTATTCCTGCGTTCCCACTGTAAGACATAAGTAGTTATCCCACTGAACTGTGTTTGCACGACTTTGACTGTTTCCAAAAATTAATTTTCAGTTTTCGTTAGTAAATACAGTCATTTTGGTCAGATTATGTTTGAAGTTTATTAGGGAATATTATTTCTACAATCATAAAATATTCCGCCTAGACAAATACCTAACGATACATGAAACAGGAAGACAGGAAACTGAAATATGCGTGTAAGTGATGTGTTACAGAGCGTAACTAGATATAATGTTAAAGTTGGATATTAATGTTTGGCATTAATTATGTTGTTGAAATACTAATTAAGAGATTTATTTATTTAAGATTTTGATGTTAAGTTGTCAATAAGCTTTATTAAAAACATCTACCGAAACAAAGGCTCCCTGATTATTACAGTAGTTTTGTTGAATACCACGCGATGGTTGTGCTGAGTCACAAAGAGGCTGATAGTCCTTATTTTTCTTAGAGATAAATACATATATTCATAAATTGACTGCATTCTTAGACTGTTTTGTATGTAATCTTGTGAGTGCAATAATCATTTGTATTTGCCATCACTACCCAATAATAGTAAAAATATTTATCTCTTAGTTGAAGTTATTTTCTAATTATAAATATGTATATCAGATGATCAATATATTTGAATTGATATATGTTGGAATTATTTTTCGTGCTATTTACTACCTTTGTAATTTTTACACTAAAAGTTACAATTCAATATATTTTGGTACACATATTTGTTTCTAATGGTTTGTTTGTGATCTTAAAAGTTTTAACAATTTCCAGAATTATTATAGTATAGCCAAGTAATGTAATTGATGTTTGGAAAGTTTTCAACTCTAATGTGGAGACAATTAACCGAGTAATTCTAAGATTAGAAGGAAGACGGCTTAGTCTTTGTTCACAGAGTCTTAGTAATTTGTCAGGATATGAGTCTTTTTGCGTTTAGTACTATACATTATTCAGGCAAGATAACTGAAAGCGGCACCGATTAATGCTACTTTTTGGTTTTGTTAGTTCAGTTTATAAATAATAATATATTTGAATTCACAGAAATTTAAGATTTTCGGTTAAATTTGAAATGTTGGTTAGTCTCGAAATGTTTAAGAGCCAATTTAAGGATTTATGTTTGGCTTTTGAAAATTATTGTAATTATTGAAAAGTAATTATTGTAAAGATATAGCTATACAAAATGTTTAAGCTTAACTATATACAAGTTTTTCTATTAAAATTGTGAATTTTAGCTGCAATTTGTCATTATTAGAGGCTTATTACAATCTTATTGTTTAAAACAGGCTATAAAATATTCGGAACTTGACTATTTTAAACAAACAAAAAGTTTCGTTCTCTGAAGCGAGATACTTTCAAAATTTAAAACACATTATAACAATTATGTCTCAAAATGAGATGGTTAGTATTTCAGATTAATGAAAAAAACTGACTGTACAAAATTAAGAAACATAATTTGAAGACTTTAATAATTTCACACGTTTAAAAACACAAACCACATTTATCACAAGAAATAATTCATGGGTATTTTATAACATTTCAGTTCTAAAACCAAATAATAATTATAAAAAAATAAATAACAGAAGTCGACTATAGATTATTAGACGAAAATGAATAATAATAATTTTAAAAAACTCATTTAATTTGAATTTAATAATAAATTTCATATTATATTATTTAAATATACCTGTATTACTACACTATTTTTCTATCGCAATTCAAATGTACATGTTACAAAAGTTAAATATCTTGATGATGTATTCGACAGAAAGCCGCATTGGGCTACACACAAGAAAACATTATTAGACATTGGGCTATACACAAGAAAAAATTAATGATAAACTATTCCCTAAAACTAGTTTTAATATATTCGTCCTGTTTTTATTATTCTGATTATTTACTATCTTCGCTGGTTGAGAGCTGTTTGCAGTTTGGGATAGAGTCTTAGCATGACACTTATTTTAAAACAGTGATCCCTGTAATTACTCTAGAAATATTTATATTGGTAAAACACTTTTATCCAAACTTACAGTAGAGAATTTCTTTTCCCTTCTACATTGCTTCTGTGTAATGAACGGGAGCAATAATTTATAGAATGTGAAAGATAAACTTAGCTTAATGTCTAAGTTTAAGTATCATTTGCCACAACCTCGTAAAGCAGCATATAAAAAGTATCTCTCTATATGACTCAGAAGTGTTTTCATCTTATCCCAAGTGTTGTTAAAGTATAAGTTCCTTAGGAGATATTTTTTAAGATCAATCAAGAGTTCTTTCATAACAAGAGATTAATCTTAGAATGTTTTTCATTGAATTGTTTTCCATAACTTTAGGTTGTTTGAATCTTCTATTTCAGTCAGAAATACTGGTATTTATAATTATTTTAACTTTGAAAATATTGCTAAAAGCTTGTGTTTGTTATTAATGTAATAAACAAATCAACCATATTTTCATTACTTTAAATTTAACGAAAATTAGCTTGAATACAAAATTTAATAAAAATCAAACCTACTGCTAAAAATCTAAAAAAAACTACACTTATGAACATTTCACAAATTTCACGAGAGAACAAATTTTATGCAAAGTTATTTCACCATTTATTATTTTCATTTTATTGGTACTAACAATATTTACGGCTTCCATTCTTTTACATGTGTTCATAAATTTAATAATTACCAGTGGAGGCATTATTTGTTACGAGAAACAAATATAATTACATTTTCTTGTAAAAGCTAAATTTACTTGGATTGAGAGCCTTAGTTATATCTCAAATAAAAAAAAACATAATAATTTATAATATTTAAAATATATGAAGAATAAGTCTTAAAAAAATAGGCTTTACAAAATAGTTGTCTATGTTTAAATTATCGTTGAATATTCTATATTTTTTTTGAATTAGTAACTGTCAATATTTTTCATAGTCTAAAAACTCTAAAAGTTAGACTAAACCTGTCAAAACAGGTTATAAAGTGGAATGAATACGGTATAATTATTTTAATATTGATGCATGTTAAGATGCAGTTGAACATAAAACTCTCAATGTTTTCTAATATTCGGATGTAAATTTGAAGTTAACTATGTTAATAAAAATAGATGTTCGGAGCTGTGATACAGTACAGATTTTATAGTATTTAACGAAGCAAATGTGAGTAGAAGATTGAAGCTGTCGAAAACTATGCGAATTACAAATTATTAGACCACCAGTAATTCCAGGAATGGCAGGCAACACAAAATTATACTAACGTAGAAGTACCTTACACACATGCGTAGTAGGATCAGTGAGTATGAAACTATTACTAACTTGTAGACGGCCGAGCAATTATTATATTGTTATAATAATTCACATATCTACCATGTTCTGGGCCTGGTGTCAATTTACCAATTTTATAACACTCCCGTAATGAATTAAGGTATAGTTTTTTTCCGAAGTGGTCTACATGTTTTCTCTGTCGCAGGATATATATTCCATTCATTTTAATAGTCGAAGACGATATAACTTAGTGGGGATATAATGAATTAAAATTCTATATATTCCCTGATTTTGTTTTATATTTTGAAATTAATGTGATTATATTTTTAATGATATTCCTAATAAATCAAAATAATAAATTCATAACTTACAGATTCATATGTTATATTGTATATGGGTCAATCTTAGATAGTTATAATAACAATATTTTTTTATTTTTTTTAAATGTTTAATAATTTTTACGAATAAAATTTTTGTTTTTTCAGAAATAATTACAACTAATATAGTTAAGTGTAATATTCCATTTAGTTTGTATACTGATGTTCATTTTAGAATTCTTTAAATCTTTTTTTAAACAAAAAATAGGCCTAAATACCGTCATTATCAGTTGTATTTTAATTTTAAAAAAGAGTAGGTTACTATTAGGAAAAGCTCTAGTTAAGGGACACCTTTGAGCTCAAAGGTCACTTAAGTGACAGATAACTTCTTATTACAGGTCTATCAGCGCGTATTATCTCTTATTGCCAATTTATCGATTTAGTTAAGCCACAATTTTTGTCACTCTTAATTAACCGCGAAATTAATTTACCATTTTTAAGGTCAAGAGTAAAAATGTGTAATTGTATGAAAAATGTTTCACGTTTTAAACAAACTTCTGTTTGTTTTAGAATTACAAGAGTGTTGTTTTAAAATTTTAAATGGTAATAAAATATTGTTTCTTGTTTTAGTAGTAACTGATCTATATCTCAAAATGTAACTACAAACGCTTGTAGTCCATATTATTTACAACTACAAACGCTTCTAGTCAAATATTTTTTACAACTACAGACGCTTCTATTCCCATATTATTTACAACTACAAACGCTTCTAATCTCATATTGTTTTCAGATATACAAATATATGGTTGCTTGTACTACCAAATAGTTATAGATTGAAAAAATAGTACATTTTATGTATTTTATAAAGTGTTTGGATATGAGTTATTGTTTTTAAAATAAGATTTGTAGACAGTTATTCTAAATTTTTATTATATATTGGATCTAATTTATAAAACATGAATGGAAGTAATTAATAATTATGAAGGTCGTACGATCACAATGCTATGTTTTAAATTCAAATTGGCCAATGAACGTTTCAAGGAATACACTAAAAAAAATTTTGTATACAGTTTTTAATTAAGATACAGTTGCATTAATTAACTATATTTCAGTTTATGGGGAAATATTCACCGGTTACTTATAAAATGAATCACTGATTATCGCTGGTTTTCATTGTAAACTTTGTATGTTAGTTTAACGCTAATAATTTACTGCCGACTGATATTAGAGAAAGAAGCATTAGTTTTCAAGAGATGACATTAAAAAACTTGTAGTTTTTATACCAATTGAGGTAAATAAAGTTGATTTCTTAAAATTTTCATTTATCATTAATTTTGTTATTATGAGAACAACAAAAGTGGACAAGGTTACTTTTTTAAATATTTGATTTCAATAATACTCATTAGTTGCGCTAATTTTATACTATATAAATATATTGATTTTGTAATACAACATTATTCACGAAATGTCTGCTCTTACGTATCTAGATAGTAAAGGTGATTATTTTGAGAATACTTTTCCTGTTTATTATTAATTTTTCTTTGAATATTTAAATTACAACGATCACAAACACTTTTTTAATTTAATAACGAATTTATGTATTTTTAATGAAATAAAGGTAGCTCTAAAATTTTGTTACTGAAAATGCTTTTCCGCCAATTACAATAATAACTGATGAACAAGTTTTCTATTTAAGAAGAGCCTATATTTTATTAATTGAAAGTATGGGAATCAATTTTATATAATTGGATTAGTAATTAATATTCCTAATACTAACCAAGAAGATTTGCCCCACGTGCTATATAAGGATGTATCTATATTAGTGATACTGAAGCTTAAATGATTTTTAGAGGCTATTGTGGAAACGCGGTGTTTTATAATTGAATAATTCTAACCAACAATTTATTAGTATATTAGATATATATAGTTCAAACATTTAGGTTTTTCCAAATGAAATTAAAATGAATTATGATCAACAAGGATATAAATATATATTACTCTTATTTTTATACATTTGTTATATGATTTTTCGATAGTAAAAGTGGACAGGTTAAAACCAAGTTGGAGATGCAAGTAGGATATAATTTTTTAAGCGGTTTAACATATATTAGGTTATTGGAAACTGTGACCAATTTAGGAATAGATCCCATTTAATTATAGATTTATATATGGCAGTTTGTAATAGACTAATTATAATCTGATAGATATCTGCCAGATATTAAGAGTGATATAGACAACATAAGTTGTCAAAGTGAGAGAAGTTCCTTTTAGCCTTATACAAGTTTTTTCCTACTACTGTTATAAGGATCAGTTCATACAATTTTCATAACTTGACTTGTCTGACGTTTAAATTTATATTTAAAAATAAATATGTTGAAATATAATTGAATATATGTATCTGTGAAATCCAAATATAAAAAAATAATAATTACAGCGATTGCTACAATAATGATTATAAAATGAATTATAACCCATTTTAAAACTCCTTAAACATACTTAGGCATTAAAGAGGTATCTGTAACAGGTAAGCTAGAAGTAATATAGAAATAGAGTTATCTAGTTAATAAAAGGGAATATTCCATCTTTTTAGTAATTTAGAAATCAGATTCAGATTTAGATAATATAATCATCATTTTAATTATGATATTTACGGATAGACAATTTCTGTATTATACTATGATTTACGATTATCTGTTTTTACAGATATTTTACAATATTTACACAATTAGTAATTTAAATTGAACAATTCTGGTCTTTGAAATTGTTCAATTATGACTTTGTGTTTATAAGTAAAGTGTAAATAAAGTGTTTGAAGTAATTTAAATAAATAAATATTTATTATTGGAATAATAAATATTTATAACTCAAAATATTTCCTTCTTCCTTTATTGAACAAAAACCCACAGTTTTTAGTAAATACTAAATTAAAATTATTAAGTGCTTTGTGCCCTAAAAATTACCCCCTCTACCTTTTTCATAAAACATAATTTCTAATATTTTAAAAAGTTTAATTTGTAAAGAGATAATTTATTAAGAAAGTAAAAATTTAAAAATAAAACTATAAAGGAGAAAAAATTCAAATTAAAAAATCACATTTACTTAATATTTGCATATAGATAGAATGATGGTATAATTATTGACGGTAGTGTTCCAGGATTAAATACAAACCATTTAGTGGGTTATTGTTATTGTTATTGTCATTTCTTTATTTGTTTATTGTGTATTTATTTGGTTTATTAACCGCAATAGTTTGCTACAAGATAAAAATTTTAGTTTCCTTCAATTCAAACAATAAAACAAACCAGAGTTAATAGAAGTTTATGGACAGATTAAGGCTTTTTATGTGTTGGTTTATCACACACATCAATAAATTCAATTTGATTTCCAGATAAAACTGACACTCAAGAGTGGCTCAATTTAGAACATAAATAGATATTAGAACAACATTTTTGGTAATAGTATTTGAATTACATAGATATTCATTTGTTGAAAGCTGAAAAAAATTAAATGGGCAAACCAAAACTTTAAATCACTTGTTCTTTATTTCTTTATTGAAAAACAGTACGCCTTCTTTCAAAATGTGTGCTATTACTTCAAAATTTACTGTTAATATCTCCCAAATTGAGTTATTGAATAATCGTAATCACGTATAATGATGCCACCTTTATTATAGGCAAACACAATAACCATTTTCTTTTTCAATTATATAAAATATTATGTTCATTTATATTTTTGTGTTTGGTGTATATAAGAAATATAAATATATGTAAATGATAAATTTAATTTCAGGTATTGTTTACTTAATTTATTTTAGTGAATATTAAACTTTGCCTAAAATCTGAAACTACAAGTTAAATAACATTTTATCTTAGACATACATACGAAATTGTTCTTAGATTCATGGGGCTGGGATGTTGTATCCTATTGGGATCGTTATTTAGATTTATTATTATTTTATCATTTCTTTATATGATATGCATGAAAACGTATACCTTAAATATTTATATAACTTACTGTACAATAGAAAACCCATTACTTAAATACCTAAATTGTACCAGTATTTTACTGAACGATAAAATAGCTTTTTTATAAAAACGTTGATTTTAAAAAAATACACTATTACTGATCTTAAAAAAATAATATAGCACAGTAAATAAATTAAGGCTAAATAAATAAATTGTGATGGAACTTGTTACATTTGCAGTCATATGCTATAGTTTAATATATATGTACTTTTTTATATGAGCCATAAATTATATTTGAAATTTTTAATTCTTTTTCAATTTTTGTGTTTTGAAATCCAATTATGAATATCAATCTCGACAAATATGCTGACAATTTTTTTTATTGCAATATCTCTGATTCACATATATACACGTGTAAAATTTCAGATATGCCTTTTACTTACATTACAATAAAGCTTTCGATATAATGAAAACGTGAAGCATTATAGTTATAACAACAACAGACTATTATTGGGGGGAATAAAAATACCAAACAACTACAGCATACATTTCATATAAATATCAATTTTTCTGTCATTGTTTTTGACGGGATTTTATTCCATGTAATCAAACTAATTTTACTTAAAAAAAACTAGTTACTATTTCAAAATTATTAAAACAACATTATGAGTTTGATATAGCTGATTGTACATTTTCAAGTAAATTATAAACTAGTGTATAATTACGAGAAAATTTTGAACTGGAATTTTAGATAAACTATGTTTTATGATTATAAAAGTTTATGCCTGTGAGGTTGCTTTCGTAAATTTATTTTATTTTTTACTAGATCCACCATTTTTGTAACAATTTTGTGTAATAGTATATTATTAGATATTTCAACCGGCTTGTAAGAATATTTGTTTAACTCTAAATGATAAGTGAATTTTGGCAGTTACAGTAGACCTAATATTACAAGTAACGAAAGCTGCAAACACCTCTGACGAATGTGACAGCCAAGTCACATACCTCCAAGCTCAAGGGTAGGGAGGGGTTAAATGAGTAATTTAATATAGCCTGTATATTTTGAAACGTTGGAGAATAAACGCATTTAATTAAATTCCTTGTGCTGGCAACAAAGAGAGTTGATGAAATTATGGTAATTTTCAAAACTGAAACTCTTTAAAAGATATAATTATGGATGTATCGAAACTTAAGTTAGATTGAAATACAATTATAGGCAATATTTTTTATTGAATTTGTAATATATTTTAATAATTTTATATTATATTATTTTTTATAGTCATTTGAAAATCATGTATGATTAAATTGATTAATTTTAATTTTTGATATATTACCGTAGAAGTTTTTGCATTTATTGTGCTAAAAGTGGTTTTACTAAATAGCATACTCTCCAAATAAAACTATTTTTGTCATTGAAAATAATTGACAATCTTATTAAAAAAATATACAGATACATTTAGTTAATATAATACCAAATAAAATACCAAAAAAAGTTATTATTTTAAATCCTATAGAAAAATTAGTTAACGATACTTTAGTTATGAATATTGTGAAAGTAAAAGAAATGAGAACTTTAACTCCTACAAATGAGAATCTGAGTACTTGGAACATCATCATAAAGATTGTTTATAGCGACGAGGAACTTTCGCTAGCAATAGTATTGAATTCAGGATATAAGTCCAACTGTAATGATTATTCAAGAGTCGTTCGTTTTCTTGTTACTTACTTGTAAACAAAATATTTACATATTCCATATATACTTCAGCCAATGAAATATGCATCGCTCTTCCTAATTCATGGAGTACAAAAGATTGGATAAAAATGGAAATTAGAGCTCTATACTTCATGAAAGAAATAAGAATATATTGAAATTACATTTTAAAATGATTGAATATAACTCAACAGAAACAATAAATGAAATTTTAAAAGAAACTTAAAATAAAATTGTTAGAGAAAAAAGAAGTAAATATGAAATATGAAGTTGTTGAAAAAATTATTGAGACTCAACGGGAATAAATTTCAAAACTGATGTGATGAAATAGATCAAATAAAGTATATTTAGGGAAAGGTAAATAGTGCAGTTATTAATACTAACGAAAGATAATATCAATATTTAGTATATTATTTATACGAAACATTAAAAATACTAATATCAATAAAGATGTAAAACGAATTATAATTAAGGAAGAAAATGCAATATCACTGAATCCTAAGGAGGATTACGTTCACACAAGACATCTAGCTGGAATCATTTTTAAGGTATCTATAAAACAAAAGATAAATGTTGAAAAAATAATAGCAAGCAGTATAAACCGTTTTAAAGTTAATGAAGACAGAAAAAAGGTATTAACGCTTTAGTCACAAATGAATTTAAAGAAAACTAGAATTTAAAAAGTCTAATAAAAATAGAAAATTACGAAAATTAAGTAACTGAAGAATTAATAAACAAAAACTGAATGCAAAAATGAAAAGAAAAAAAATGGATAATTATCACAAGCAATCAGTAAGTCGCAGGTGAAATCCATAAGAAAACGACAAAATCATACCTATCATAAATTTAAGAACAGCACTAACATACCAATCGAAAAAATATCTAGCAAATAGTATTAAAAATGGGATTTGTAAAAAACAATTTTTTAGTGAAGAACTCGTCTGAGCAAGCAGAAAAATGAAAATAAATTGAAATATCAAAGATGATAAAATAATTTTGTATAAAATATATATTAGTTGTATCCATCGATACCAATAAACGAAACACTGAACATTTCGGGGATGTGTTGGATAAACATGAAAATAATAAAAAAATATGCACTGAGATTATATTAGATTTAAAAACAATAATACAAAAATATCAATTTAAATTTATAAACATTTTTCAATGCTAAAGATGGACTGTTTAATGGTGCAACGCAATATTTGGAGATTGTAGTGGTTTGTGGATCCTTAGTTAAACCGCCATTTTGGAAACTCTCACGTAGTCAATAAACCAATCATTCATTACGGAGAAGTCACACCTAGCTAGCCTTTTTATGGCGAATCAAAATAACTTCTACTACATTTAAACTAATCTAGAATATTATACATACATTAATATTAGTAATTTATCACTAAAGAGGAAACAGGATAATGTTAGGACTTGCACGGACCGAACGTGACCGGCAATAAACACATTATTTTATTCAAAGGAAACAAAAATCCTGGAGTGTGAGCGATGACCCTCCACTCCCGGCCTTCTGACCCAAGCCGATAATTTAGTTGGGGGGGGGGGGTAGTATTAACTTTTTAAACGGTAAATCAAAAAGTTAACTCACACGTACTGTCACTATAACTTGCAGTCACAGCCTGGCGTTGCATGGTGTCCGTTAGGCATCCCTGCTGCGTTTGTAAGAGGGCAATCCACTATTAGACCTTTACCCCCAGCGATCAATGAGATAGGCAATGTGCAGTACAATATAGTCTAAAGGGTTGAGCACCTTAGGCAAAACCAGGATAATAATGCCGTAATCACCACACGGGAAATTCATTATCCGGCAATAGTAACTAAAGTAATCATCTAACATTTAGAAGAAGAGTATACACAAAATCTTTTGTAGAAGCACTTATATCAGATATGTAAATGACTCCATAATAGTAATAATGGACATCCATAATATCAAAGGATAATTTATATTAGTGGAAATAAATAAAATTGAAGAAAAAAATAAATTTACGATGATACATGAAGAAATCACAACGATAATTTCTTAGATTTTAAAATAACGATATGTTATGAAATCACAAATATATATATATATATATATATATATAAACTTCTATTCTATACTTTTATTTTACCTAGAATGCCTCAAATTTAAATTTAAATATATTTTTAGTTTGGGACATTAATTGTAAAATTATTATTACAAAATGAAAGGAGGACGTTAATTTTCTTTGCACTGTTTCTTCTTTAAGAGTAAATTTATTCTGTAGAAATTGCATGTGTCTGATATAAACATGAATAATACATTATAGCACAGCTTGGAGATACAGATTGTGCGACAAAGACTGCAATGGTTAGAGTTGTGCATTCAAATACTCAAAATCAAATATTCATCTTTAAATAAATTGTTTTTATAAAAATCTTTGCATTATAGCAATAACATCCAAAATAACAATGCTCTTAATATTATACAAATAGAGAATCTTTTTGACTTAATATAAATATTAGCGAAAACAATATTGTGAAGAGAACCTATACAGGTAATATATAAATAATGTAATATGATGATTACTTATTATGATGAAAAATGTTAAGGAATACAATAATTCTATTAAACGTATAAATTATTGCAATAATTAAATTGAATACTTATTGATTTTGTTGTTTTCATAAAAGAAACAAAAACGCTTTTAGATTAGTTATCCAAACTATGGGGATAAATCTATAATACTTTCTTAATTTCTATGTAAGGAGATAATTATAATAGATACAATTCTAAGGCAAAATAAAAATGAAAAAGCACTTATAATTTCACAAACAACAATTTATTGCTACAGCTGTTTCGCCGTTAGGCATCGTCAGACAACTAAGAACTAAAAACTAAAATACAGGTCAACTTAACACTAACATCTAGGAATGAAGGTGGGGATGAAAGCAGAGATGGGGCAATGACCTGGTATTACCTGAAAGGGACATGGATAAGAGAAAGTTTTCAAACAATGGGTTTTAACAAAGGGGATGGATTATTGACTTGTTCATTCAGGTTAGAAGCATGGCATTTCAAAACAGATCTGTTAATTTCAAAAATTTTCAAACTATTTAATTTCCTACTTTTCTGTTCTATGTGTAAAACTTTGACATCAATCTATATAAATATGTAAAAGTTTTTTGACTAAGAAATTGTGAGATTTGAGAAATTTGATTTGAAAATATTGTTAAGTTTATTTTGAAGGTTACGTTGAAATTATCGTTATTTCGCAAATACATTTCTAGGGACTATCTTTTATTGGGTGCACTAGCACAGTTGGAAGCTGTATTGCAAAGTCCGGAGATTGCAAGGGACCTATCCAAGGGATATTTAAATTAAATTTAATAACTCTTAAGTATAACATTTACTCTCAGGTTATGTATATTATATTTTTGTGTGTTCAGGACATAATAAATCTAAATATATAATAATTACAACACCTTCTGCACATTATTAGTGTAGTTTGATGGATTTGTGTAATTGAATTGAATGTGTGCGTGTGTATGTAAATGTGCTGGGTTACGTTCTGGCTTTTTTTAATCCTCAACTACGCCTTAACAACATTAAATCACTATGATTTCACAATTATTCCCAAACAATATCCAACCATAAAGTTACTGTATTGATTAACCTAAAATACACCTGCCTTATTGCAGCTGTTAATTGCAGCCACACCCAAGGGCGGAGTGTTGATTAGTTAATTGCAATACAAAGAGGGATGAATTACTTTATGTAAATAATTGGATTATCAAATAAAGTAATGAGAATGTTCGTTATAATTTCAACTAGTTTTAAACAGTTGTAATTTAAATTTTTGATCTTAAATTCGGTGCGGACATTTTATCAACAGACTTGCATAGGAATTGCTAGTTTTTAGGTTGCACTCAAACCAAACGATATTGACAAAAACAGAATTCAAATATTTAAAAAAAATAATAGGTGGTCGTTGTTTCACATCATCCAACTTGTATATACGCACTGTTAACAATAAAAACATGTCGACAGTTGTTTGTAGTTATTTTTTCCTTACAAAATATTAATTCCAATGTATACTAATACTGCATCTCAAATCAAAATAGTGTTAACCAAAATCAGATCCGATCTTTCCCACCCGATTTTGTAATTGAATGTAACACAAATTTTGCACACATCATTACATACAAACAACAACATCAACAATACAAAATTTAAAAAATGTAATTTCCCTACGCATTTAATGTTATATTAAATTTTATTTTATTCTAATAATTATTTAACTACTATAGAAGTATAGCAAAAATCGTTAATTGCAATATATGAGCTACCTTTCCAAAATAAGGCAAAACTAATAATATTTGATTTATTAAAATATTGTATGTTAATGTTGATTTTCTAGCGTGATGTTACATATTATATGTATATATCCGAACCAAATCAATACATATATATTACATTTGAAAGATATTTGTTTACAGCTGCTCATACTACCAACATACTTATATACATATACAAAAACATAGTTTATACATAAACACGTTTTTTCAATCGATTTTTAGAATGTCTTAAAACTATTGTCAAAAAAATTAGACTATAAATTCATATATTTCTTTTTTTAGTGAAATGAACCTCTACAATATTGATGTTAGTAAAACTAAAATCTGTAGCAAATCTTTTTATAGTTCAAAGGAAAAAACTAATATATTTTCGTAACTATATATCATGGATGCAAAAGTTTAAGTTTAACTGCAATAATATTGAATATTGAAGTATTGAAGTAATTTGCAAGTCTTCATACATACTCAATACAAACTTTAGCTTAAGGAGAGGATGTCTACAAGATTAAAGTGTAAAACATTCCCGGACAACTACATATACACCTCAATACGAAATTTATATTTAGAAGAAGTACATACGATTTCATTTCACAATATCCTACACAAGGATAGTTGAAATAAGTTTAATAGGCTCTAATCAAAGATCTGGATTTAATATTATTAGCAAGACAATCAGTGTTTAGCTTTAAAATTTTCATTAAATATTATAAATAAAAAAATAAGTTTAAATATTATAATCAATAAGTAAAACATAAATCAAAGTTGGGTTAGTAATGAATAAAAGTTATTGTCTAGTACTATGCAATCTCTTGTGATATTATAATGGCAGTAATAGAGATGATAGATTGCGAAACACTTCACCAAAATAAATAAAAGCAGTGTAGGTCAAGGGAGAGTTGAAGTGGAGTCAGGTCGTTTCATTAACAAAAGTTGCGTTCTTTAGAAGAAGGATTCTGATTTCTCATTATGACAACAAAAGCTACGATAAAAATTAAAATGTTATACTCTATTATAAATGCACTCTATATATAAGCATTTTGTGGGTAAACTGTTTTCCTAATTTACTTTTTTAATATGACTTTTCCACATACGTAGGCTAAATAATATAATAAAAAGTCATATACAAGGATTTGAATATTTTAGTGAGCAATAAAATAATTTAATATTACAAGTTATACTTTATGGTCACTCATGTTCAATAGTATGTTCACCATAGTGGAGTTCATATTCTTTAAAGAATATTTTATGATTTATACAAAATATAATGCAATCGTATATACTTTATATATATATATATATATATATATATATATATATATATAAAGTATATACGATTACCTTTTGAAAGTAATATCTGTATGTTGTATGCTGAACCAAGAAAAGTAACACCTAACACTAGTAAATAATACATTTCTAAAAAATATATGCAATTTTTAATATATACTTTTATCATCTGCGTTTATTATATTTGCACTCCATTGTGTGTTCTTTGCCATTTGTCTGTTTAAGTTTGTATATTTATATATACCTTAACAGATTTTTTATTTCCTCCACCTCCTAATATTTTGTACATTTTAGTTACTAGAGTAATGGCGTGAAGAGAAAAATCCAACAACGTCGACATGAATTCAATTGATAAAATTTAATGTTTATGGAGTTTACATTAAAAAGACTGAACTCAACTTCACCATTCCAATCTGTCAGTGTAATATTAAGATATTTTATTTTAAAATAAAAGCAGAGATTAACGCCGTAGATCGGAGACAAATAATAATTATACTATACACAAGTTTCAAATTTTCAATAGTACAAAATTTATTTATATATTGATATATGACATGTAAATGAGTTAAATGTAATTAGTTAATAACTTTCGAGAACTTCGCAGTCTGGTGACACTCTTCCTCCCCCAAGCGCGTCATCTCTTCGTCTTGTGATATTGCTTAAATGTTATATTACTCTATTTACTTTTAATTGAACTAATGGTAGGAAGAGTTAATAAGTTAGGCAGGTTACATTTACGAAACATATTTTCCTCTTACAATTAAAAATGTTTTAATATCATAAGTAGATTTTAAAACAAGTAGTTATTCTCAAATTTGTTTTAGTAAATTAAAAATTATTGAGTTCTTGTGAAATGTACAATTAAATACCATTCATTCTATAATAGCTTAATGAGCTATTAAGACAAAGAAAACATTGATTTTGAGAATATATATTATATTATTTTTGATGGTGACCAAACTAACGTTTTTAGCTTTCTAAATAAATACATCTAATGTGATTTAGTCATTTACCACTCTCAGGTACATAAAATACTCACACACGTATAGCTGGTTTGTTTTTACCATTTAGAGTTCAGAGCCAATAAGTTTAGTGTTAATTTGTACTTATTACAAAAACTATTTATTGTAGGTCGTTGTGTTGTACTTCATTTTGTTTTTCATCAAGTATAGGTTTTTATTATTAAACAGGTACCACTCTTTCCTATTGTAATTGACTCTTGCATAGTAATTTTGAGTGAGAGATAGCATATTTTCTTAAAATATCTGTTTGCGGTATTACACTATTTTAAACGCAAAATTTTTAAAACACACAATAAAAAACGTTTCGTTCAAACATAATATTTATTATACATTTGTTAAAAAAATTTTGCCGTTATATTATACAATACAACATTTAAAGTGATTTTTACTTTACAATTAATTTGTCCAGATTATTCAGCTTGATGATAATTAGTCTTTTAATTTGGTAGTATCTAGAAAAATTAATGGAATTATTTATTGCGATGTCTCCAGACGTAATACCATTTCTATTTGAACAACTGAAAATTCATTTTTTATCGGTACAGTTAGCTAAAATGAATAACTTAAATAGCTAAATGTGTATTGTGGTTTTAACTATAGATCTTCCTTTGCTTAGGAAACATAACCAAATCTCATATTCATTTAATCATTGTTGAAATGTTTACTAAAAGCATTAAAGGTATAATACAATTGCCAAACATTTTTTATCACAAATCCCGAAAACGAAATAAATAAAGATCGCAACTAATTTTTTCCAAAAATTTCAGTTCAGTAGTTGTCAGTAAGAAATATGTATGAACCATGGTGGCCGTTTTAGAAACACATATTTAAATACTGCACTCGGTACTCATAAAAATAAATTTGAAAAGTCGAGTGCTCAGGTATAATCGTATTTCATCAAAACCGAATTTTTAAAAAGGTTCGTTTTCATGTTTTACCATTTTTTACTAAACCGTAATATTTTTGGTGGGGGGGGGATTTGACCTCCTTAAGGTAAGAGAAAATTTAAGTATTCTGACTTCATCATCTAACATAGAAAAACATTTATGTATTCTATAGCGGTCCAAATTAGTCATAATTCTGCTACTCAACTAGGCTCAAGATACAAGGAAAATTTTCATCGATCAAATATTGGACTTAGAAGATTTAAAAAATAAAATATTTTCGACTTTATAAAAAAGCATGTTAGAGCATCGTAAAGAAATAAGACAGTCCTAGAGTTCAAGAACACGAGATACTAAGGGAAATGAACATTTGAAACTTTGCATTGGAAATATCACTGATTTAATTCAAGAAACTTCTAGAAGCACAAAATTCATTACAAGATACCACTTCAGACCGTGTTGGGAGTTCCTACGTTAGAACGAGAGAGCGAGAAAATATTCTACAGACACTACTCCGACTTTTGGGATAGTCTACCTGTCTTGACCAACTTGAAATCATTGAGGAACGGGACTGACGCATCCTTACTACTGAACACCATTCAGGAGCCGAAGCCATCTTTTAACGTACCAAGATATACTATTTCGAATAAACAAGTATTCGCAAAATCGTTAAATCAAATTTAAAGACAGATAAAATAAATTGGGAGAGTTATACAATATTTAAAATATATTTTTATTTTCTATTGATATTATTATCAATTGAATAGGATGTTTAGCAATTATTGAGATTATACATAAAACTTAGAATTTTAGAATTAACTTGAACTTGTTTATTATTAGAACATAAGAGTAAACAATAATTGATAAAGCTTTAAATAAATTTCTACCTAACAATCTATTCTATTTTTTAATTTAAATAAATTAAATAAACTTGCTATTTGTGTTATATACGTTTTAAATTGTCTTTTGTTGAATTTATTTTTGTAGATGAATAATTGGATTGCTTATGTGTTTTTATTCCAAAGTAGTTTTAATTATATTTTGAAAGATTAATAATAATAACAGTTTTTTTGTAATTGTTTTATTTTTAATTATACTTGATTCATATTGTTTTGATATTAGTTTGAAAGATAGTGTATACTCGAAAGATTTTAATTTAAATAGAAATAAAATTAGATATATTTTAAAATTTTGAACTTTAAAAATGATTTAATTGAATTATTGTTTTTGTTTGAATTAAATTTTAATATATTTTAATTTCTGTGTGAGTGTTTTATCATAAAAACATATATATTGTAGGTGCTTTTCAGGTTGTGTAATTAATTTGTACAGAAATATTAGTGCTCATATTTCACATTGTTCATATAGATTTTGTAAACTGATTTTTCAAATAGACCCACCTCGAGAAAAATGTCTAATTGAAAGAGAAAGTAAAGCTAGTCAGACATTAAATAAAAGGAGGTTAAACTTAACTTAAAATTAAACTAAGATTAAATCTTGCTCCAAACAAGCGAGTAAGATTCATTCTTGCAATCGAGCCGTAATCACATAATCAAAAAACAAGAGTTAGTGAGTGAAAGGTGAGCTCGTTGCAACATGTATTATCTGTATTAAAGGTAGCAAGTTAAGTATAAAAAAATTAATATGTTATATCTATGTCTACCTTTCTTAATAATATAACGTCATACAATACGGTTTTAGGTCCAATATACAAGTATGGTATCGCATACTTAACTGTGGATTATACAGTTTAGGCCCACTATTACATCTCCAACTTAAAATGTAAAATTACATTACAAGTTGTTACAAACTGAAACGTGTGTAGAAAGTCTAACTCAATATAAACGCTACGTAAAAGAGATTTAGATACATTATTATAGCAACAAATTAATCCAATGTTTCTTGAATAAATTATTGGAGTATTTTTTTCCTTAATACAGTTGTAAATTTATTAAAATTTAACAAACATTTGTACATAAAGTGAGAGATGACCTGTTAATTTCCCATAACTTATAAACATTTATATATAATACATAATTTTTTCCACGCAGATGATGAAATGGTGTATTATTGTGCGATTTATTTGTTCTTGTTTGTGCATGAATAGAGCTTTTGTTTGTTTTTATCAGAGCTTAGAATAAATGGAATAGATAACCAGATTTTATAAAATAGAGACATTATAAGAAAATATACGGCCTATATGAAGAGGAGCTTCTTATAATTTTAAAAATGTATATATAAGCAACAAGGGATTTTTAAACTAAAAATGATTGAATAAATACAGTGTATAACTGATTTTGTATAATGGAGATAATTTTGTATTGCTTTGATATTCACTCTGTATATGAATAAAATCTTATATATTTTTATGTAGCGAGAGGGTTGACTTAAAATTATATTTAATTAGAGATTCACATCAGACCATACTGTAACATATCTTAAACTTTTTATACTTCTATTTTTATAATTACGAAAGTTAGAGTTATAAAATAGAACTGTTAAGCAAATGTTATAATTCAACTACTAAATATTATCAATATATTTGTAATAATATTTTGTTATTAGAAAAAGTAAAGAGGGTTGAAAAACTATTTCAAATGATAAATTAATTTATTGGCAAAAATATACATGTGATAAAGTACAACATATAATAATAATATCAAGGTATTCCATGTATTTATTTTCTAGGAACAAGCTGTACCAATATTATTATTTCACACATAAATATAGCTAATTAGAAATAATATCCGTTTCGTAACAAACAGAGCTGCTTCATTTCTAACTTTCAGAATTTAATTTCCTGTTGTCGAAATAACGTTGATTGTTTCGAGATATCAGTCAAAACTTATAAAATTAAAACGAAACAAGTTCTCTCTTAAGTTAAATAATATATTGTTACACATATAAATATATAATACTATATTACACATATATTGTAATACATAAAGTATTAAATATTTTGTTACAAGTTCTTAATAGTATTTCAGAATATCTGCAATTGAAAAAATGTCGAAATATGCTCAACTGCAATCATTGTAATTTATTTTTATTATAAAATCGAAAAGTCATCACTCACTTTAAGATTAAGTCAGTATTTTACTACATATAATATGTGTTTTTTGAAAAAACAAATATTATCTTTAGTTTGGAATTCGGAAATTGTTCTAACCCTACGAAACTATTTTAGTTTGTCAGTATATGCAACCTTACTAACTTATTAGGGAGAAGGTTAGCCATAAAGTAACTGTTGGAGCATTACGAAAGAATTTCATGGCCTGCTTAAGAGATAACAGAGTATAATACAAAAATAAACTGAAAGAATCGGTGAAGTAGATCATCCATCTAACATTTATGATTTTGCATTGTACTTATAAAGGTAGGTACAAAATAATTGTAACCCTATGTTATAGTTAAAATAATAAAAAACTTCATTTTATTTTTTTATTTATTATTTAAATTTTTAGTTTGATTTGGAATTATTTTTCACAAACCACGTTTTACACTAATTTTTGTGTTAGCCTAGAACTTTAAGTGTTTAATTTCTATAAGTTTGTTTAACTATTTGAAGTATAAAAATTAGCAAACAACTGAATCTTACTGATTTAACAACATATACAAAACAATTGTAAACATTTATTTTGCTGGAACATATAAAACAGGATCTAGTATTGAATTTCAATTATCTAATACCAACCAGTTTTGCATCAGTAACAGGAGTAGCGATATGATACGACTTCATTGGACTCTTTGTCATTTCTAATAAATCTTAAGAATGTTTTAAGTAATGTGATAGAATTTTGTTGCTAAAATTACACAAAAATGACGAAGTTGTTGTCCAAATAATGATTTTGTTCCAGTTTTACACTAAAAATTTATTCCGATAGCATACTCTAGCAAAGTAAGAATTTCTAATTATGTCCCATTTTTTTTTTTTTTTTTACATTTAATAAAACTTATTATCTATCATTAAGTATAAAGAACGTTAAAATTTAGTTAATGATTTATCTAAATTCAGGTAATATTTAGGTACTTGTAAGGGATGAAAGAAAGCAAATAATATAGGTTAGGTAGGAAATGATAATTAAAAATTAAAACATTAAATACCAATTAGTAACTAAACACCACCAAAAAATACAAGGAAGCAACAAAATATATATAATATAGGCCAACAGGGGATCCGCAAAACCAGTTCACAGTACACTAGACCTTCAGAGGCTCACTACATAAAGAAACAAATTTTATTATTTTATATATTAGTTACTAAAAACATTTTAGTTATTGAGAAAATTCTTTAGCTATTGAACGTGGTCTAACATATTTGTACAACGAATTTAAAGTTTTCTTATTGTTTGCATTGGATATTCTATATAAATATTTTACGATGTACATTTGTATTAAATTTCCGCATTTGTAGTATCAAATAAATTAAACAACCTTCATGTCAATATCGGGCTGGTATAACTTCCGTAATGAGTAATAAAAATTGAAGTTGTAGCTTTAAACGTAAAAAAACAAAACATTATTATTATATCTTTAAGACAATTTAAAAATATTTATGAAATATTTATTTTTGTTGTAGAACTGGTAGCAGAAATTGACAAACATCAATATTTATTTCAACTTTTAAAATTAATAATAGTATTTCAATTGTTGAAAGCCCTCATAAAATAACTTGACGATAATGTAAGAATAAACACAATTTATGGGAAATATATTAATTGCAAACTTTCTGTGTTCAAAAACATCAACGTAAACGTAAAGTATGGACTAAATATAAATAAGTTCAATCTAACAGAGATTTGTTTTTCGCAACATTGATTTTATGTTGCAGGAATCTCGAGAAAATGTAATGTCATCCTATTTCCGTGAACCTTATCTCTGCAAAAAAAAATGTAAATATAAGTAGGAAGAACATCAACTCTTCGAGAAGTGTGAGGGCTAATACGTTTTTGAGAGGGCTAAACTGTTTTTAGTTTAAGCTGTTTGTTACCTCAGAAACCAAACTTTGTAAGGTTTTATCGAAACTGTACTTATACAATATAAACTCCATGGCGCAACTTGAAGACCCTAGGCCTGTTAGAAGGCTTTTGAGAGGGGTAAGGTTAACACATCAAAATTTCCGTTGCCATAGTTATAGAATTTTCAACAAAAATTTGTATCTCAATTTTCTTCATGAGTGTGTGTAAACTCCGTAAAGTTTAAGTATAAACTGTCATTAGTGAAGACAGAGTGTTAGACACTGCTATTTCTTTTCTTTTAATATCCATACATTATGATTTCGTACAAAAAATTACAGTTTCAATTAATTATTTCATTATATATGAGATTGTACAAATATATACAGAAAATAAAGTTTTATTACTAAACCACAAGTCACAGTATGTAAATTCTCCGAAAATGTTATAAAAGTCGAATTTAAATATTCGACTTTTATAACATTTTCGGAGAATTAACATACTGTGTTTATGTAATATATATATATATATATATATATATATATATATATATATATACATATATATATATATATATTGGTTAGTAGGAAGCGAGATATTGTTTGTTTGTTAGTAGTAGTAGTAGTAGGTTGTTGTTGTTGTTGTTGATGATTTGTCATTAATAATAAAAATCCTTTTAATACCTTTCACATTAGGTTTATCAGCAACAACAGCTAGATTTATTAAATTTTATAATAAAATGTATCATGTAATATAAGCAGTGTATATATATATTTCCGTTAGGATTGTGGAAATATACCTATATCGACCAAAAGATTCTGGAGTGAGAGTGTGAGAAGGATAGTTTCAGTTATAGCGGGTGTTAAAACAGTATGTCGCCCAGTTTTTAGTGGACAATGAAACACTTGATTATAAACCAGTCTTTGTAAATACTGATATTTATGACATTATTTATTGTGGGAAGGAAAGTGTTCCAAAACAAATAAAATTAAAATATGTTCCCAATATTGAAATTATTCACACACATTTTTTAAGAATCCAAAACAAAGCTTCTATGTGGTACACGGAATTCTTTAAAACATAAAACAATAATTTATTTCACGGTCTTTAATTTGTGTAAACAAAAGTTATACTCTTCATAAATGTAAATTTTCTTCACGATAAATAGTTTATTCTAGTTTATCCTTAAATATTGGAAAAGTTATATAATGTATCAAATAAATAAATATGTAATAGAATTATGACAATTTCTGATCGTATAAAACACGAGAATTTATTTAGGAATTAATGAATAACATAAAATAAGTTTGAAATTTACTGCAGTTTACTTTCCTTAAAAAAGAAATTCTTAGAATGTATTTTCATACAAATATATAATTTTTTTTTTCAAGGTTGCTGCACATTTGAAATTATGTAACAATCAATAAAATCTACCTTCATATTCCTCAGGTAATTTAAAAATAATTCTCTAAAATTAATTAATTTAAGGAAAACTCCTTTTACTATCTCAAAGTCTTAATCCTATACTGTTTTAGATATTCTCAAGTTGCTAAACGTCTGTAACGAATTATTTATATGTTGCTCTTCAATCAGATAAAGTCTTAACTCTATATTTTTAACAATTTGTATGTTTTTGTTTATTAAGAACGAAAACGTAAGAAATTATTGTAATTGCATTTATTGAAAATTAAGGATACAAAATTTAAGACATAAATTTAATACGTTTTCGTTGTTAACTTTGAAAACAATCTTGGTTAAATACCTGTACGAATTATTTTTAAATTTAAGATACGAAATGAAAAATATTTTTTTAAATATATAAATAATTATTTTCTGTAGTTAAAATTAACAATTTAATAGCATGTACTAAGATATTATGTTATATTCATTACCTCCTTTGTTATGAAATACATTAAACATAGATAATGTACCACCAAATTTCGTAAAAAAACTCTATTATCAAATTGTGTGTTATTCATTTTGTTGTAATAAGTTTATTAACACAATTTTTAGAATAGGTTATATACCGGTAGTCCTAATGTATTGTAATGAAATAATTAGATAAAATATGTAAATTACACAAGTTAGTGACAATTTTTCGTGAATTTTGTTTTATAAGCGTATCAGATCTTTTTTTTCCCTTCTAAATTTATAATCATATAATCGTACGGTATAAACTGTAATATCTGAATTTTATAAGTAAACATAATTCTAGCAGTTTTTGACAAAAGTAGAAAATATTTTATTTTTTTAATTAAAATTTCATTGAATTGAATGACTTCACCCAGTGAACACAATAAGTGGCTGTCAGACTATAACGATTTTCTTCGTCTATGCGAACATGGAACTGCACTTAAGTTATATATCTTCAAGTAGGAAGTTTTTACTAGTAAAAGCAAATAGAAATAGTTATTCAAAGAATAGACAGATGTTTCTTATAAAATATTTTTTCGTCAATTCAGCGTTAACAACAACTTATATTTAGTATTTTTGGTGTAATCATTTTCCATAAATATTAGATACAGAGAAAATTTTACGTTAGTAAAAAATAATAACAGTTTAAAGAACTACATATTTTAATGAATTATGTGGAACTACGAGATATTAGTCAACAAGTAAAACTTATTTGTACTTAGTTTACTTAAAAAGGACTACTTATTGTAACGTAGTAATCCTAAAGTGAATTTCATTGCAGTTCAATGCATACAACCACGATAATATATATCTTTTTTCTTTGAAACTTGTATAATTTTTAACTGTTCATCGTTATATGTATATAGTGAAATTTATTATAAATGTATTGTAATATATAGTATAATGTAGTATAATTATAATTTTGAACATTATTATTGTTTAAATCTCTTTACAAATAGATACTATCTTTGGAAATTAGACAAAATATTCAATAATAATTAATATTCCAAATCTTGTAAAAATCGTCATTCGGCATTAAATACTGTATTATTGTTGTACCAACAAAGAGAATGATGTCCTGAGCATAACTTTAGTTTTTTTTTTAAATCCTGTCAATTCTTCTTTTTTTTTTATGCTTGTGTCTCAAACAATACTAATTTCTTTGTGTTACAATTTAGTTAAAATAAATAGGTAGCCGGTGATCATAGACCTAATATGAAATAATTGAACTCAATACAAGTAATTAACTTTAAAAATTCCTTACTGTTCCTGTGATAATTGTAAATGTTTCTTACGGTGTGTACATAAATATCTCCATTTACGTATTATACAATTGTAAAGAAAACTTACAATTGTAAGTTTTATTAATAGTTAACATATATCCTGTTTTATTCGTTAACGATGTGGATATAACAATCTTGTTGAAAATTTATTTCAAATAAATTCTGTTTTTCTGTGATAAAACTGTGATTATTTACAAGTACAAGTAAAAATAATTATGAGTAGAAATGAAGTAAAATATTTTAGTGAAGTTTTCAAAAAAATAAATTTATAAATAAATATTGAGCTTGATTTGTGAGATAATATTAGATAGACAAAAATTAGAACACAAGATCACACAAAAATAGTTATATTTTAGTTATTGCAGTTCATGTACGTATTAAGCTGTAGTAGTTACATGACATATGTAACTGATGGTGCTTTTCCATAAACATAAACATTTAAGTGTTCAACTGTGTTATGAAATTTTAAAGCAGGACTAGATTAAAGTTACCGGACTAGATAGACATATAAGAATAATGCAATGCATAGAACAAAACTATAGATAATGTAATAATAATGTAATATTTATTATATTTTTCTTAAATAATTTATGCATCGTTACATTACCGAAATGTTTTTCAAAAAGTAAAAAGATTCATCTGTTGAATATCACACGATGTGGCTACAAGAAATTTAAGTACATAGATACACTGGCTGAGATAATATAGGGAATATGTTTTAAATGATATCTTATTGTATTACGTAAGCACCTGAAAATTCCATAAGTACGTTATTTATTTTGATTTCAACAATAAATCTTAATATATTTATTATCATCAAAAGTATTAAATTTTAAATATATTATGGATTAAAATTTTGTGAAAGGAATGTACTTTAACCATTTTTTCCCCATGCCTAACATTAGACTGATTGACGAAATTGCAATAAATATAACAGTTTATAATTTTGCAAATAACGGTATATATTCTGCTTTTTGAGAGACTATGATACAAAGGTTATATTATATTTTATTTATATCTGGGGTTAGCCGGAACTACGAAACTTCAGATTTAATTACGTCCGGATAGAATCTAAAAAGTTATCACGATGTGTGTTCTTGTTCCTAAACTTTTAAGTTTTTTTGTTTATTAACAAAGTCAAATTTGTTAATAATTTGTCAAATTTAACAATAAGTTACCTTATATGGGCTCCGCTACTTGACTTCTTTCTTAATTTTAAACTTACGCGTTTCGGAGCCTATGCTTCATCCCTCAATAGAGGGATTATCCCTAAATAGAGTTCCTCATACATTAAAATTTAACATCACAGAAAAACTTCTAACATTTAACACTATTATATAAGAAACACAGTTATATAAATCATCGCGACACACACGGTTTCAATGCCGTCGAACAACTCTGAGATTTTATTACAATAAAACGTAATAAAAAAATCATTAATGACAGAATTAACAGTTATTACATGTTATTTGAGAGTTTACCAAAATTAAATTTTAACACTTTTGAAAGACAAATACATTTTATCATATATACTTGAGATTGGTTCAAGTACATTTCCATATTTATAATTCTGCCGCAATAGTAAATATTTCTGCAAATATTTTTGACATTAAAAACCACAAAAACACTTTAGGTACTTACTCCCCGTCATTAAATTCAAAATTAGTTTCGTTAGATGGAGAAACTGTGTGATTTGTTGCTCGACCCTGAGTGTTACAGTTATTGTTACTGCAAAACTAAGACTGCCTTGATAATACAAAGTTTAAACATCAGGTCTTCTACTCAGACTCAATGTTTGGGGTTAAGGAGACTTTTGAAACTAAAGTTTCATTCCTAACAATAGGGTTGTAATCTACATTGTGTTTTAAAGGAGATAAAATGACTTTTGTACATATTTTATTATATTTCCATAACCATTTTACACAAAATTACACATAAATTGCTTTAAATATATATTATATTTTTATAATTAGGTATGCACGAATAGTTCTAAATTTATAATTGACAGTTTTGTATCAATATTGTTGAGGACAATATAGTTTATTCATTTTGTCTTGCAAATATGTTGAGCGTTTCATACCTCAAGTAAAACCTATAAACATATGTAAAATAGATACATTTTGAAATTGAATCAAAACGGCATACGTTAATTGATGCTCAAGGCGATTTTTTTTTTAACTTCATTTATAAATTTAGAGTTTTAACTAAACTATAACTACTTACGTAATTCGTGCATCACTGAAGATGGCGACTTTGTGGTCGAAAAGTATTAGATAATAGACTATTTGTGAACATTTCTGTTCAAGTTTTATTTTATAAGGTACACTATCCTTTAATTTAAAATAAGTATTTCAAATAATAACATAAAATAAAATAATATTAAAAAGCAAAATTTAAATTCGTAATAATACAGAAGTTTTTCATACTGTCAACAAGCTATACAACAATTGCAATACATTTTAAATTGCAACTTGGTTCAATTTCTCATTTGATTCTTTATTCAAAAATTAAATTTGTTTACATATATATTTTTTTCTTACATCCTTCATTTAATGATAGCAATATGTAAATTTTTTTATTCATTGACATCCTGAATGTATAAAATAACTATCAAATTTAGTTCACTTCATCAGGAACACAAAAATATTATTATTAAAATTAAACAGCAATGATTGTTTATTATTATACTAATATTTACCGGCTTTCGACTAATCAACTTAAAATCCACTTAAATATCACGAACTTGAACACAAATAAGATGTTATTTACTCAAAAGCGTTTCAATGGAAATATCATCATTTTGAGTGTACACTCGTTATTCCTGCATAAATACGGGTTGCATTATTAAGTAGTTATAGTTTCGTTTCTGTAACTTATGTATCGTTGAATATAGCTACATTGTCTTTAAAACACATTTTAGAGAGTAATTACTTTTTGTATGAGACTTGTGTTATTAGGAGGTTACAAATAAAGCTCAATATGATCACTGTTTGTCATATATCAATTGATCATTTGTAACAGAATGTGTCTAGACTCCCCTTCAAAGTTTCCACATATACGTGGTGCTTAGAAACAAGGTCCCTTATTACTCATTTAAAATGCTTGCAGTACCTACACAATCTATAATGTGTTATATTTATGATTAATACTTAACTAGTGTCCAAGAAGTACTTTGGCAATATTCACAATAAGGAAAACAAGATTTTCCTGAACCACGAAAACAGGATTCTCAGAAGGTTATAGATAAATGATACGGACTAAAAATACACCTAAAACCAAATCCAAGTAGCTGCCCTCTCTAATTATTAACTAGCTAATAACACAGTTTTACCTCAGATAACTGACCCCAATGTGGAAGGATCAATGCACCCTGCAAACTTATGGATTACCCACAAGGCAATTACAAAAATAAACTAATAAACTAAACCAACATATTGATAAATTATATCAAATTTTTCAACACTGAACTATTAGTTTATAAAATACATATACGAATAAAAATGGATATATATATATATATATATATGTATATATATATATATATATATATATATATATATATATATATATATATATATATATACATGTGAATATAAGTTAGTTTCTGAAACATCCCTTTGAATAATTCATAGTTGTCTTAGCACGTAAGCACAGATTATAAATAGAGATAGTCCATCAATTGTACAGTTAGACCTTAGTTGACTCATGCCGATTTAACTTGTCTTGAGTTAATATCATTGTATCATGTAAAACCAATATGTTTTATTATAATAAGAGTAAATTATTGTATTATAATAAATAAAGCACGAGGTTTGAGAAAATAAAACTGATTTCAAAAGTGAATGACCCGAACCCGGATCGTATATATATACGATCCGGGTTTATCATATATATATATATATAACATGACCAACAAATAAAATTTTCTAATTAAAGCGTTTAATTTAAGTAAAATTATAAACATACTAGTTGATGCAAAAAACAGCAATTTTAATTACAAAGAATTTCATCAAACAGTATGAATTTTTTGATGTTCAAAATATTTAAACTTTTACATGAACAGATTGTTATATACGTTTTAATAAATTGTATTGCACCAATTGTTTCAAACGTATCTTTGTTATCTATACCATTATAATCATTATTCATATGCTCTCCCTAGTTTAATATGTTATAAGAAAAAGTGAAAACTAGATAGGATAACTCTAACACAAGATCTCACAAAAAATACTGTTTAGTTATAGTTTTGTTATTGTAGCTAATGTATCACTGAGAGTGTCGATTTTGTCGTTGAAACGTGTTTGATTAATTAAAAGTAATTTTTGTAAGATCTTGTGTTCGAGTTTTCTTTTATCTAATATTATCTCATAAGTTATGCTCAATATTTATTTATAAAAGTCAAAACTATTTATTGATAGTTTTTGTCAAACAAAATTAGATTAACCTAAGTGAATTATATTTTTAGCTAAAATATTTATATACAACAAAGTCTTATTTAGTAAACGCCCCCTAGCTTAATACATATCTAAAAGGTAAACAAATTTTTTGAAGCCTAACTGTATAATACATTAACACAAATAGTTTACTAATGTCGTGTTTCTCTGTTTATTTCGATATAATAAAAACTACGAAAGAGATAGAAACTACCTGTTTCTTACACATTATGAATAATAAATATTTCACAGAATGGATTACTGTACATTGTACAATTATTTTGCCAAAAATTGATTAGTAACAGTAAGAATATCCTATTATTTTTAGTTATTTTTTCGCGTTACTCTGTTAAAAATAGGTAGCACAGTTATTTTTATTTTTTTACTTTTACTTGTATTTTAGTTATTAATCTTTTTCATATTATTTCTTCTAACATCTTGTACGATCAAAAATAAAATGATAAGGACTTGACTGGCAAAAACAGATTTTTGGACTCCGTTGGTAATTGTCTAAATAAGAGACGTTATGGTGGATTAATTAAAGTTTACGTTCCTTCTCAATTAGCCTTCTGAATCTCAATATTGTAAATTCGAATAACTTTTACATTTTGATGGAATTTTCTTTTTTTAGCAAAATTACAGAAAACTTATCCGATATCTGGTAATACCACATGCGAATTCAGTAATCTAATAAGATATCTGCTTTCATTCAAATTTTGTGAAATAAACTACATTGGACAAGCCAGTGATATTTTAGGAACTGAAAGAATGGTCATTGTTCAATGAAATATACAACACAATTAAGTCAAGCCATGCTGCCATAAAATACTAAATATTTTGAAAGCTTTATATAAAAACTAAAAGTTAATAATCAATTCTGTAAAAATTACACCCCTGCACTACATTAATTTTATTTGAAAAATATTTAATTATCTCATTAAGGCAAATGAAAGGAAAAAAAGTTGGCTAATTTTCATATATTAACATATGTTTTTTTTTTTTTTTTTTTTTTTTTTTTCAAATATCCTTTAGCAAAATCAAGTTTGACACTCATATAACAGTTGAACGTTTTTTTATTCACAAATACAGTAGTCGATTTATGCTGAGAATGTTTATTTCTCTTAGTTATATATTAGTTTTGTTTTGTTTTTTCGTTTTACTTGGTGAAACAATATAAATATCTTTACGTTTAGATAATAAATAAAAATTACAGCTTAGGAATTTCCATATACTTCTATTAGTTTTGGACCTTCTAACTTATTTCACAAGTTTATTATTTTTTAAGTTCAATTCTTTGGCTTAAATATAGGATGAATTTACCGGTTATATTTAAATGTATGGAATAAATTTGTAAACAATAAAAACATAATTCTTTGACGAAGAATGACTTTTTAGAAACCATAGTTCCACAACATGAACAACTGGGGCACTGTGGCGCCCAAACGTTATATCTTATGACGCAGGAACATAATTCTGTTATATACTGCAGTGCCATTACCATATATCACAACAGATATACAATTTACCAAACATAACTAACTACGTTTCTCTTCAAATTGTAAATTTATTTATTGTTGTGTCATATCATAAATTGTGGACTATGCGTTCATAAAATGTAAAATGAATTTACTACAACTTCGAGCATCGTTCAACATCCATTTATATACATATATTGTCTTTAAAAGGCATAAATGTACAAAACAAATAGCCCCTATCATAAAATTACCCTTAGGTCAGGTATCCAATAAATAATGCAAAGATGATTGACTTTTACCAACATGCACACAAGCATATACCCATTATCTTCTTTCTTTCTCACACACACGCACACGTACACACACACACACACACACACACACACACACGAACACACACACAAACACACATGGGGATTTAATTTCAAAAACAGCCCCTCCCCCACAGATGTTCTTAAGAAGTCGTTATCACACACGACATGAAGAAAATGAAACAATATTCAAAAATTATTTTAGTTTTATATTAAATTTAATGCAGTCAACTCATTTAGAATAAAACCCAAAATACTATACGTTCTTTCCTTTAAACCTCCTCAGTACTTTATTCATTATGTATTCTCATTTCGGTTACTCAAATATTTAACACAATTATTTATACTTTTGTTTTCAAACCCATTATAATTGTTAAACAAATATTAACGTCATTGTTTCTGTCCATAATTAGATACATTTTGTTCATTTTCAAACACTACTGCATTTCTACTTAAATTATCTTCCTCATAACATAGAGTTGTCTCATCAACAAAAGACGTCAGGTGACCTTGAAACTAACTCCTACAGATATTGTTAATAACATATATATACAATTTTGCTTCAACCACTGAAACTTGTTTCATCCATTGACTGATAACTACATTAGGCATAATGCATTGTTTTCTTTTAGTTGTATATATATAATTAAGTTAGTGAAAAACCTTTTTAATATTCAACAATATTCCTCCTGCTTAAACTGCCTACACTAATAACTTTTTTAACGATAAACTATGGAAATAACTTTTTTTTTTCATCTATTTCTAAGAACATTACTTAACTGATATAATTATATTGTTTTTATAGAAAAAATTTTGTTTTGATTTTGATTTTGATTGTAGGTGTATATACATTTTGTGCAACATTTCTGTACACTCATCAATTATTCTGTTATTTTATTCCTTAACGTCATTTTGTTCGTTAGTCTAATAAATACTCCAAGAGTAGCAATACAACGGGAAGGAACGCACCAACAGCAATTGAACGTCCTCTGAGGAATTGACACTGAGAAATTTGAACCCGTACTCTCTAGGGATATCACGTCAGCACACCAGATGTGTTTCAAATAAATACACCCTGCTGAAATACAAAGTTTAGTCAGAAAATATGTGCCTATAAGCATATAATTTCTATAAAGTATTATTTTCTATAAGTTTTATCACACGTTATTAGACTCTTATTATTCGTGTCTATGAGTAATCTACACAATTCATACATAATTTATTGAAGTTTTTTTCTCCTTTAAAAGCATGTAATAAAAGAAGATTAAGTTAGTAATATTGGTTAAAAAGTAAGAGATACCCTGAAAATTCATAACATTATATACTTAATTTGCAAGTGTTAAATTGCAAGTTGTTATTAAAGACTTGAAGTTGGGATTATTAGTTCATAGTCTGGAACAATGATCTGAAGTCAATAATATTTATTTATTATCCAATACATTATTTTGTAGTCATATTTTAGATATGTTTTTGAAATAACAATCTTTTAATTTTATATTTTGTAACTTCCACTGCCTTACAGACAGTCAATAATAAATAACAAACTACAGCTGAAATTTTAGTACCGTTAGGGAAACTAAGTTTCATCAAATATTTATTTTCTCCAAATGGATATAATGAACGTTTAATATAGCGTAATCCCGATTACAGTACTTTATAAATTGCTGGGGCTAATCTTACATTGTGTAACATAAAGAAGTATAAACTTCTGATTTTCAATTAATTAATTTTTTTCAACATACTTTTTTGACATTCCACAAACTTTTTAATGAAGTTAACAAATATTTTGTGGGAAAAATTTAACACACTGGTGTTCATAGAAATTAAATGGTAACAACAGAAAAAAAACTATTAGACTCTTTAATTTTATGCCTTTACTCTTGCATGTTAAACATACTCTAGCAGATTTGTTAATCAGCTGTTTCATTCTAATTAAAGAACAAATAATTTAAAACAGAAATTTGTAACCTAATTCTTTTTAGCACACTTTTATAGTTCTTTTAACTTGAAAAAATAAAGTCCTTTTTTAGTTCTGCCAAAATAAAGTAATGTGTTTGGGAGGTGTTGATCCACCAACCAATCTGTCAACAACTAAATAGAATGGAAAAAGTTGTTGAAAAGGGGAAGAGTAGAATCGTTATACGCCTCATTACTCCGTTCCCCCTGTAAAATCATAACAAAAAGAAAAGTAGAGCTTGAAACTGTAGTTTCAGAAATCTTTAATTTAGAAAATTGTAAAGAAAAACAAAATGAAACATCACAAAAGCCTTCTCGTCTATAACCTACTTAATGGTGTCCAGTTAGAAGAGTAGATTTCTGTTTTCACATCAATGGGTTTCTTGAGACTTATCCTGAATAACATACTAGTAATGTTTTTTTTTTTTTCAGACAAGTCTACTTTCTACAATAATGGTGTTGTAAATGGACATACATCTAATTATTTCAACAGCAAAAACACTCTCGTTTTTTATCATAATCTTCTTAAATCGTAAGAAATGTTTGGGCTGCTGTTACTACTAATGCCGCACTTTCTTATGACATTTAAAACAACACCAAGACTGGAAATATCAATGAACAAGTTTTAAACCTACAAGTTCTATCTCTCCCAAAATATTGGTTGGTTAGTTATCGTAAATAAAAAAGATATTTACAAAACTGCCGTGAGTCTGTTATGAATGGTTCCCTTTTTCCAAATTGCCAGCAACTTTTGGATTAAATTTTGCTCAAGTGTAGTGTGTAATGACCAAAACAAAACGTATTGTTTTCTATCTCTCCAAAAATATTTGTTAATTTGCTATCGTAAAATAAGAAAATATATTTACAAAACTGCCATGAGACTGTTATGAAGGACTTTTTCCAAATCGCACGCAAAGTTTTGCATCAAATTTGGCTAAAGTGTAATTTGGCTAGTTTAGTTTAGTCTAAAATATCAGTTCGTTAGTTATCGTATAATAAAAAAAATATTTACAAAACTGAAATGACAATGTTATGGAAGACTCCAAATCTCATAATTGTCCGCATCGTTTTATATTAATTTTTTCTCAAAGGTAGCCAGTAACGGCCCAAACAAAAGTACTGTTCTCTATCTCTCCTAAAATATCAGTTCGCTAGTAATCTTATAATAATGTAATATATACAAAACTACCACGAGACTATAATGGAAGACTCCATTTTTCAAAATCGCCAGCTTCGATTTGGATATATTTTTTTCAAATATTGCCTGTAATGACCCACACAAAATGTACACTTCTGTACCTCTCCAAAAATATCAATTCGTTAGTTATCGTAAATGAAGAAAAAAAAAAAAAAAAAAAAAAAAAAAAAAAAAAAAAAAAAAAAAAAAAAAACACACACACAAAACACAAAACTGCAAAACTGAAAGACTCTATTTTTTTTTCAAGATCGCCTACAACGATTAGCATCACATTTTGCTCAAGTGTAGACTTTTACGACCCAAACAAAACGTATCAAATGTTCTCTATCTCTCTAATGATATGGGTTCGTTAGTTCTGGTAAAATTTCAAAAATACTTACAATACTTGCCATGAAGGTGTGATGAAAGACTATATTTTTCAAAATCGACGTTGTTTATTTGGATGAAATTTTGTTCGAGTGTAGCCTGTAACAAAATTTTTAAACAACGTTATAAGTATCTATGTTAAAAGATGAATAGGCCTAACTTATTTTCCCATCATATTAAAAAATATATACTTTTCCTGAATTTCTAGAGCCAAATTAATCCTTAGCTTTGAATAGTCCAGATTATCTTATCTACGGAAAAAGCATTCCAAAATAATATTATCTTAAAGACGAACAACAATTGCAAATATCTTGAAAAGACCAAAAATATTCATAACGTATCTAATTAATATTGAAGTATTGCTTTTTACTACACTGTAATAAAATAATGGTATACTTAACAAAATTTTGAAACATTTACTCTATACCACAACACAAATGTACCAAATGTTTTTGTGATACAACGTACGTTATGCATAAAATATAACATTAAAAGTTCAATTAACGAATACATAGAGGTAATTGTCGTGAATTTATTTTTATTAATTTAATAAAAATATACACTCGTAGTTCTGGATGTCATGGCTTAGTCTGTATAATAACACGTAATACACAACCGAACAGTTTTAAATTTATATCGCAAACAACAAAAGAACTGAAAGGCCTTTGTCACCCTTTGTGAGCGATATATTGGATGACTACCTCTACTCTTTTGAGGTAGAGCCAATGGATTTTGCGAAACACATAATATACAACAAGTTATGTAAACTAATGGACGTGTAACAAAGTTATCCATATCGAACTCATAGTGATTCATAATGTTTATGTAATACAAAAAAAAAAAAAAAATGCAGCGATTTTTTAAATATTAAAAAATATTTATTATTTTTACTTTAAAACTTTACCAACATTTTTTTTTTAAATATTAAAAAAAATCAAAATGTTGGTAAAGTATTTATAGGTAATTTATATTTGGTGTATCCAAATTTATCTGTAAAAATAGGCAATAGAAAAATAAATAAAAGTTTTAATTTTTTCAAATGGGATTCAAAAATAATTTCAGATTTAAACGATCAATTTTCACATGGACTACCCAGGCATGTTGGTGGGGTAACACTAATTACCGTCACATTACAATGTTCTAACATGTACGTAACTAGCAGACAATGTAAATACGTATTCGTTACTGGAATTGATTGATTCAATTACAAAGGACAACAACAGCTTATCAAAACCCCCGTTTGGATTATTTACATAACGGAATTACTATTCCCATTTATAATCCATTTTGGAGCTTAAAATCCAATACATTGATCATTGTGGATTAAACTCCACAATGATCCATTTAATGATCTTTTTAATTGTATAACTTTAAAAAATGATTAAATTAAATTAAATATATCTACAGCCAACCAAATTGTACATAATTCCCCCTCCTCGATTAGGTTTAGACTTTAGTATTATATGATTTATGTTGCAAAACATGAATACATGGATACAGTCTATCTATCCACTTGTCTGTTAATGTTATAAAACATATAAGCCGCATAGAAATTAATAGTAATTATGTTGCTTTTTCCTATCATGTGATACATTTATTGTAGTTTATATCTTAAACATTTTCTATAATGAATATTAACATACTACTGGTTTAAAATAATTCACATTACAAACAAAATCGTCAAAATCAATGTGTTCATTACTATGATACTACTGTAATTTAATGTGTATCATACTTCTGTATGAAATAAAATAATAACTTATAATAATCAATATTTATATTTTCCTTAACATAGAGTTACGTAACAAAATCAACTTATTATTATAAAAATATTTATAAAAAAAGTATACTTTTATAAACAAAATTAAAATTATACATTTTCATGGACATATTAATACTTTATGTACAAATATTGGTATACCAATAAATTACAACGATTTGTTTCGGCCTAACATACCATACAATATAATTATCTTATATAACGTATTGTAAATAAATACTATTTGTAGCGTTCAATTCCATAACGTTGGAGGTGGAAATTTGTTTCATGAGACACAAAAAACACTTTATTTTATTTATTTTTTATTTTTTTTTTTTATTCAGTATATAAAAAATAATTTTCTAATTTCCTCACTGCTGCACAGAAATATACAAATATTTTAACACTTTACTCCAATAGGAGATACAAAAAAAGTTTGAGAACCAAAACGTAGTAAATGCCTACAAATACTGTGCAAATACTAAAAGTTGCAAATGCCTACAATAACTTTTAGTCATGACATGAATTTTTAGGCTATTATATTAAATTCTAAAACTAAATATTTACACACACTTTATAAATAAGCATTAAAACCCTAATTTTAGCTTCATCAGTGTCTTATGTACCTAGCTCTATTTAATTTCCAATAAGGCTCTAATTTACTAGGATATTTTGGGGTTTTTCACTCTTTTCGTGTTGAAAGCTTATCACGTAATAAAGTGAGTTGATATTAACTCTCGATATATCGTGAACTAGTTTTTATTTATACAAATTATCACAAATCTCTGCTTAAACAATATCTGCTTTTATAATAATTATAGTATACACACATCATAATTATTTTCGGGGAATGAATCTATGATCGCGTCTTTCGCAAATGACATTCATATATATTGTAACAAGAGACAATTCCATAGAAACCAGAATAAAACTTCAATTCTGTTAACGATGTTGGTATTTAGACGAAAAATTACATTAAAATAAAGGAATTAAAATCAGTTCATGTAATCTTTATAAATATAAAATACAATTATAAACACGTGTCATTAAATCTACTCGTATGTATAGAAGTATATTATGGGGACAGTCTCAACAATATGTGTTCAAATTGAATGCTAAATTATATTTGAAGAATAAAGTGAAGAGAAAATATGAACAACTAAGAGTCCAACTAAAAAAAAGGGGGGGAAACAAAATGCAATGGATTATTAGAAGAATATCAGAACTATCAATATAAAATTATTTGCTGTTTTATAAGCAAGTATTTAAAACCAGTATGGAATTATGTATTTAGTTATGGTGTTATGTGAACAAATTAAAAGGAAAAAAAATTACTAAAATTCGAAAACAGAGTACCAAAGGTAACAATTAATTTTTAAAACATGCTAAGAAGCACGAATTAAGATTTCAAAACTCACTGGTTGTCATAGTTTTGCAGCTACTCGATAATGTTGAACTAATCAGGTGACTCAAAAAGGTTAAGCCGTCTGAACTAGTTAACATTTGAAATAAGAGTTAATTGTAGTGGTGGTATAGTGCTGTGGGGATTTATTGCAAGTTGTCACTGGTCAATAACTAAACAAAATGTCTTTATCAAAAGATAAACGGCTAGAGTTGAAATATACTTGGTACACTGTTGGAATAGTTATGTATGTCCACTACGTTATAATAAAGTGTTTCATGTCATAAATGTGTGACTTAACGTGTGATCATTTATATCCTCAAGTTACATTGTAATACTTTTTATAAGCAAAATATATGTGTAAGTTTGCTTAAACTGAATCAATAGTGTGAAAAGTGGATCTTTTATCTATTAACTTTACAACTTGAATATACATTGTAAATTTTATTAAGTAATTTTTTTTTAATATTTCCAGCATACACTTTTGTAATAAAATTGCAAATTCTCTCTCATTTATCAGACCTACGAAAGTTAATAACTAAATACTACAGTTCTAAACCTGTTGAAACTTCACAATATATACAATAATTGGTATTAATAATTGCCATGATTACAAAATAACATTACTTGATCATAAGCCAGGTATATCACTCGGAATGTATCCCATTGGAGTATAAATAGTGCATGACTGGCCAACTTACATTCCATACATATTTGCCTGTATTTAAGAAAGCTACATGAGTTGCAAAACACAAAATATCTATATAAATAGATTTATTATCACAGGAGCTTTTTAAACACTGTATTATTTTCAGTGACTAAATCAATAGACACATTTTATTTCAACCTTATGCATGTGTCAATGTGATATTTTGTTGTAAATGGCATAGAATGGAATGTAATAGAAAGTGAAACGTTTGTTAACTACTCTATCCTAAAATAAACGATTTAATTTCGTAAAAATAATTTAAGTTCTATTATATGTAATATCGTTTTAGAAGGAGAGGATTTGTAGCCAAGCAAACTACCACATATGTTAATTTATTTCAATGGTTATTAAAATATATAAATAAAAGTGAATATCTGTGTATACAATTGTGTTATTTTCCATTCTCTATACTCGTGTGGACTTAGCGGTTACAACCAATGCATGCTTGCTATTTGTAAGTCTTAAGTCTTATAAATATAGCTAAGTATAATAGTTATTTTCATATGCCCGAATCGCGTTAAATTTTGACGTTGAATCAAGTATAAAGTGTTGTTTTTAAAATGGCGTAGACTAATTTAAGTTAAAAGTAGAAATAAATAGTCTTGGATGGTAACCCGTTATATATGCCTTACATTTCAGAAGTTGTCAACTGGAATGAGTACGGTTTTTAAATATTAAACCTATTTTAAAATCCGCGCTATAGTTTTTTGTTAAATATGATTTGAAGCCAACTTAACTTAGCTTCATTTAACAATATTTACCTTTTATTAAATTTCCTAACTGTTATCTCAATGAGTCAGTTCTTTATTTGTAAAACATTCTTCCCTAACATGAAGTTAATTTTCTCTAATTTCGAACACCAAAACACGCATTGCAAGAAATATCTACTCCTCCAGACTTTCTAGACAGTCCTAACAGGTGTTATACAAATGTTATTGGACCCATTTTCAGTAACCTAGCAACGAAGCAATGTTGTGTGACTGGAATTCAGAAGAGTGAGTGTGTACTTTGCAACGAAATACAGCGGTAATATGAGTAATAAAATATTGGTTTTGTACATATTTCATTCAAAATCAAATTCACATTCACACTTGACGCACACACGCGTATTATACAAACTGATTTTATATCACGTATTAACAATAAGTATAACCTAATTAACATAATTACTAAAATTGATGGGATTAAACAAATGTCAGTATTTTATTATTCGATTGTCTATTACTTTTGTAACTGATGAAACAAGCCACTTCCAATTCACCAACTATACGTGTTTTTTGTAACCCATGAAATTAATATCAGAATATAGTATTCCAGTGATTTTCGATGGAGATATAATCTAGGCTAAATAAAAATAAAAATAATAATAGAGGGAGAGAGAATGAGAGAGAGAGAAAGAGATTGCCGACAGACAGAATGGGAGTAATTTTTAAGTAATATTTAAAATTAACCAACAAGCATTTTATATAAAATAATAAGTTGTCTACATTTGTATTTCTTTAGATTGATAATCACATATAACAATTAACGTATTTAGAGTGTATAAAGATTACAAAGTTCACATTCTGACAAAAGTTTGGATTCCATGACTTTTCATTTGTAATCCTAACACCGTACCTTTGTACACTGATGTCTTTCTAGTGTTTAAATTTAAGGTTTAAATTCCAGCTATTTGCACGGGTGAAGGAATTTTATGGGACTCTTGTGCCCACGAGGGTGAGGCGGGTTTTTACAACCATACTAAATGTTTAAACTGAAACTTGGATTCCTTACATCTCTTTAATTAGACTTTAAAAATTTGTTATTTATACTTCTAAAGCGATATACATAGTATGTATAATTCGCTCTTTAGCAATAACATGGATATATAAAACACATTATTAAAAATTTAAATATATCATCTTTTTAAAGAATGTCAATTACTTACCTAAGTTTACTGGTCATTTAATGCAAATTAATCACTACAATATTAATTTTTATATAATAAAATTATTTAATAAATTATCATTCCACATTATATATATATATATATATATATATATATATATATATATATATATATATATATATCAATCACCATTATTAATTACGTATGATTAAACTAAGTACAATGTCAATAATTGTAACTAATTACCATAATACGTCAATAAACCCTACATATCATGTAAAGTAATGTTGAAAGTGCTGTACGATTTATCTTCCTATTCTGTATAACAAGATGCATGAGAATACCAAGTGTTCCAAATTGTAATTTTGCTTAGAATTTGTAAAACATATCTTACAGAATCATATAATTTCAACACATTACATAACTACAATATCCAAAATTAACTAAATCAAATACTAACTTGAAAATAAAAAGGAATCAACTAACCTAAAGTTAAGGAAAACAATTCAATTGAAAGTATTATAAGAATAACTGCAAACTATGAAATAACTTCACCGTCTTCAATAAATAAATTTATGAACTTATCCCATAAATATCACTAGGAAGAAGATTGAAACAAACCTACATCTTGTTGAGACAGACATTTAATTATGCTGCTTTACGAGGTTGTGGTAAATGACATAAATTTAGACATCAGCCAAAGTTAATCTATTGTCTTATGTATATTATTGTTCCCGTTCATTAAATAAAAGCAATATGGATACAAAAAAACCTCTGCTTTATCAATTTAGAAAAATCTCATTTACTAATTTGTCGTAATATAAGTATGTTGAGTAATTTATTGGCATCACTGTTACAAAATAAGTGTTATTTCAAGACTATCCTAATTTACAATCTGTTCTAGATCAATCTGCGATAAATATAATTATAAATAATATTTATTATATAATAATATATATTATTATATTTATAAATATAATAAATATATATAATTAACCAGCGGTAAATAACCTAACAGGACTATTATTTTTAAATCTAGTTTTATTAAATTATATTTACTCATTTGTTCCATATCTGCTGTTTCCAATTGACCAATCTGTCATCTAGATATTTAATGTTTGAAGAGTGGATTTTTGTTTAGTAATCTGTAGTAATCCCCTTATTTTATTTTTATTTATAAATTATATTTGGTTTATAAATCTAAGTTTTTTTTTAAATATTGATCATTTTTGTTGTTTACAATACTCAAATTGAATTAAAAGTTTAAAACAATGTATTAATTTTATTATAGTAATATAATTCAATGTAATATTATTTGATAACAAGTTTTGATCCTCTAGATATTGTGTTACACCAAGCATAAACAGTTTATAGTAATCAATTTCCGCTAAATAAATACTCTCAACTAAGTTAATATTTACTCATCAAGACTGAAATAAAGTCCTATATCTAAGTTTATTAAGCAAGATAAACAAAAGCAAAATCTGTACAAGTTGTATTTCTATTTTGCAATAGCATGGTGGTGTTGCATAATCACATTTATTTTGTAATTATTTTGTTTGTACATAGAATTTTTTAACCAATTCTGGTGAAGATATAGATATTTTATTTTACCCAAACAAAAAAATATAAACTTTAATTAGTGTAGCATATCATTCATTTTTTGTTCAATACTTCCATTTATGTTATTAGTTAAATAAAAAATCTAAACAATTCCTAAAATTTACAAAAATCAACTAACACTAACGTAAATGTAATTTATTTAAGAAAACTGAAGTCGAAATCATTCACCAGGCAATGCCGTGGAGATACACGTAGCCATTTGGTTCGTCAAACGTGAGCACACCCGATTAGTAAAAAATATATTTTTATACTTCACTCAAAGGTCAAGTTATTACAAATATACTAAATTTGTTGTGCTTGTGCTAATTGAAGATAAAATAATTTTAATAAAAGTAATATCGAAAGGTACAAATAATAAAGCTTAAGTTGCTTACGAGAACCATGTCATTTATGCTTACTACAAATGTTATTACAGGTATTGTGTTGCTTTGTATAAATTAATGAAACATAGTGTAGTGAAAATTTAAAGATATCGGTGCATGATGAACATTTGTTTGGTTGCCTTTTTAAAGACATATTTATAAGGACGTCTGCGGTAATAGCTTTCAGATGATCAGTCGCCTGTATAGTAACATCACTGACATGCAGGGATCCATGTAAAAATATAGCCACAATTATTCATCTCGTATCCTGTTGAGAATGCTGAAGTGAAAAAGTTTTTGATCTTCTGATGAAATCGATTATCTTGTGAAAGGGAAGATTCCTGCTTACAGAATCTGTCGCAATTTTATTCCTAAGTGATTTTTAATTCCAAATTAAATATTTATACTATACATGTTTTTCTCCTGTTCACAGGTAGTTAATTTTAGTTTTTTTAATTTCTCTCGGGTGTTCTTTTTCCTTGTGAAGTACGGAGTTTAAGTTCCTTGGCTTTGACTTTTGTTGAATTGTAAACATCGACTGCTCTTTTCCTACTAGGGAAATAAATCTCGATTATTTTGTAGTTTCCTACGTTTCTCATTCCTCTGTGAAAGAAAATACTTCCCCTAAAATGATCTCGCATCCCCTTTATTTACTACGGATAATTTGTTGGCACTATTGCCATCTTAAATCCTATCAATATTACCCTGGTTGACTAGACTCCGATTTTAAGATTCGTCCTGTATTCGTTTGGTAAAATACCATCTGATCTCATCCTATTTGTGGGTTATGATGACTTACACAGTATGTGAATCCCGAGCTTTAAACCTTCAATAGTAAAATGTCGTTATTGTATGATTTTGTTTAATTGGCAACTCCCGAGTTACTGCCTTTGCTCTTACATTCTTCCGTTTCCGTACTTCTTTTAGTACTTTCCGTACTCTTGCCTTGTGGAGACGTTTAACTCCATTTATTAATACTTCTACTGGAGGTTGGTATTGTATTCCTTTAGTCAATATGTACTGCTGGATAGATAGTAGACGGGTTAAAAAAAAGGTGTTATCCACCCCCATATCTATTACCTCTATCTGGTTTCCACTCGTTGAGTTGTCTCTTACTAGATCTCCCAAGGCATGTACATTTACTGATTTCCTAAATTCAATACATTTCCATGAGTAGCTACGGAATTAAGCAGACTGCCCATACAAAACCCTCGGATGTATTCAAAGTTGGTTGTCAGGTAATCAGGGTTGGCATATTTAAGCTTACCGTCACTTAGTCACGCAGCCAACGGTACAAGGTGTACCACTTTGGCTTTGGACAGGTAACTTATGCCACATTGGTGCCGCTTCCTGAAAGTTTAACAGTACCAAAACGTATCCTGCTCTGCACCACTTGGAGGCGTGTAATTTCACGCCACCTCTCCTCTTAGAAAATGAATGTTGCACAAAATGCATTTACGATCTATATTGAGCTTTATTACCAGTTTTTCGATGTAGGCAGTACGCAATTAACATAACTTTTGAATAAAATTACAAAATGGATAAAATATCTAATACAAATCTTTCTCAATTTTTGAACTCCATACATGTAATGTATGTATATACATACATACACGAAATATCCAACACAATAAAAAAATATAGAAGTAACAATGTTTCTGTTTATGCAGTCTCAAATTGTGCTTTAAAGTTCTTTTAACTATAGAGCCTAAGCTTAATTTTAGCAATAAAGTTTAAGCTATGCAAATAATCTCCACCAGCTGAAATATTTTAAAAATGTAATACTATAAGAAAATAAACACGACTTCTATAACTTTTTTTCAAATCGTTAGTCAAAGTAGAAAGGGGAACAGAAACTGATGTTGCGTGTACTTTAGTATTATATTTTGTTTAGGTATTTAAATTTAACAAGTTAAAATATATTTTCTGGCAATACTTGTTGTTCAGAAAGCAGAACTCTATAATGTTATAATAAAAGTGAAAATTACCAATAATAACCTACAGATTTTCAAATGAAATAATATTTTAAGAGTACGACGTCTTAGGACATTACTTTGGGACAGATAACTGAAAATATGTTAATATATTTTAACGAACATAATCAATGAAATGTATGTCACATACCGTCTTGAATTTATATCTATTAGTGTAGGAAGTTGTGACAAATTAAATTTTTATTTTATTTATATATTCAAGAAGAATTATTCACAACCAGGTAGTATTACATAACTGTAATTATGTATATTAGGAATTATGTTTCTAAATTTTTGAAGCATAAAATATTCATTTCGTTACTAACTTATTGGTTGTAAATATTCCACAAATAGTCAACTATAATCACTTCCTAATTCTATAATAAATACTTATTTCGAATTTTTCCAAAACTTTAACAAATAGTTTAGCACTATGTATGTAATTACTATGTAGTTTTAAATTGGTAAGTTTGTAACTTATATATCAATTTAAAATATCATTTCCCTTAAGTGTAACAAGTTTAACCATTTAAAACTTACTTATTGTTAAAGTTATGACTATGCAATGTTTTATATGAATTGATTGGAAGTTAGTCTTCATTATAGTATTTGTTTCATATACACAAAGCATAGCAACTGGCAGTATAAGATATAGTAATTTATTATTTTCACTTAAGCACCAGAAAAAATGAATAAATATTTTACAGTCAGCTTCCAGTTAACTCATTAAATATACTTTCAATAAATTTAATACTAATTTAAAAGTCTTAGCACGCAATGTTTTTAATAGCGTTTAATTCCTCTCATGTTTTTTTCACCTCTTAAGAAACAAGTTTTTTGTTACGTTGTATTGCTTTTTAATGCTTAAGGGTAAACTAGTGTTCCGAGTAACAATTACGGTTAAATATTAATTTTATTTATTAAATTAGTGTAATTTATTTTAATTGTTTGACAATGAATATAAAATGTAAGAATTAAAATCATGTCTCTATCACTGCTATTTTTTATTCAGGAAAAAACAAAAGAAACGCAAAACAGTGTCACTTTCGAAGAAGAATAAAAACACGACACAATATCCTACAAGGTAATATTTACGGTTAACAAAGCTTCACAACAAACAAAGTTTTTTGTAAAATAGTCACTAACTACAATGATGACACAAAACAACTATCATAGACCGTTCTATATGAGAGTTCAATTGAAACAAAAATTACGGTCGTCCTCCATTTATAATGATCAATAACTTTTAGGACAATAATAAATAAAAACAACATAGTAGTTTTTTTAAACTTTAGGAACAAAACTAAAGTTGATTTGAAAAGAGAAGCTTTTTTAATCTAAGGTGAAATTTAAGAATCAGTTTGTCTCTAAATCAGAATTATATTAATCATTTATACTTTTGTTAGTAAATTATAATGTATAATTCCTAAAATCATTAGGAAATAAATAAACAAAATATTTATGTCAACTGCAGTTGATATAAAATGACCTTTGATCTTTCCCATCCTTTGATCTAGTGTTTCTGCCTTAGGGTACTGACATGCTGTTGTCTCATTAAAATAACATTTTACTCTGTTTTGAATTTCGTAATTCTACAAACATCAGTTAAGCTGAAGTAACAATATATCTTAAAAATAAAAAATATAACTCTTAATTAATAAAAACTTTTTTCTTTATATTTTATACATTTTTAAGTTGAATTATTTTTAACAATATAGTATAAGCGGGTTTACATTATACACGTATATTTGGCTTCGTTTCCAACATGATTTTATTTTATTTTTTGCCGTCGTATCATTATTAAGAACTCTAGAATAAACCATCGATAATAGGGGAGATAGGGGTCTTTCTGCGAGTAAAATATTATGGAGGTTGTCTAAACATAGATAAAAAACCAACTTGCATTGAAAATATAAAGATTTATAAGATTTATTATTTCATAATGCGCCCTACACACATAATAAACTATTTTTAACTTATAGGTCTTTTATAAAAAAAAAAAAAAGAATGTTAAATTCAATTAGAGGTTTGTGGCTTTATAAATATAGGTTAAATAGAGGTTTAAGTCTTTCATGAAATCAACATTGGAGCATCGCTTGCAGCCGCTGTAGATTGTAAGTGTACATTTTTAACAATAAAACTATTGTAATTTATCTTTAGAAAATTATTGAAAATACTTAAAGTGAAATCAAACATGTACTAAATTCTCTGTTAAAATACAAAGTGATTTTTCTGTTAAATTTTATATTTGTCATGTAACTTTTAAAGTAAATAGTAAATAAGACTTGTGAATTTAAAAAAATTTTGAAAATATGTACTCATTTGTTTGAGCTATTTAAAATTTAGAAAATTTACTATGAATGAAAATTCAATATTTGAATTATGTAAAACATTATTAACAGTTTTATAAACATTTTAATTCTATCCATTTTCATGTGTCTAAATTACAATATATGTAATTATTAATTCAGCAACATTTTTAATAAAAATTTAGAGCTTAAAAAGACAAGATACTTTTTGAATCTATAAGGTAATAGGTTAAGGGATCTTAATAGCTTTTACGTTTTGTTTACGTTTTCTATGGGAAAAAATCACGTAAACATATATTCATTGAAGGGAATTTATAAGTCAAAACATGGTGGGTGAAGAAGAATCGTATGTTTTTAGGTTGTAATTTAAAAAGAAAATGAGTAGGGTAGCCGTGTATTGTGTTCTATTTAAAAAGAAATAGTTCAAAGACAAATATTTTATTCAAGACTTTTAACAAACGGGAGGGACAAGTGTACATTCTAGGGTCGATAAGACAAGAGTTTCAGTGAATAGGATACTTAAGTGTTGATATTTCCCTGCGAAATAAGAAATTCAAAAAGATTTTATGTTAATTGGGTTGATACAAAGAAAGATTGTGAGAGTGAAAAAAATATTTTGGTAGGTAGATAATATTAAGAGAAATATGTAAAATAATAGTTGCAGTCATGTAATAAATCTATCTTCGGCTTAAAAACTAAAATATTAAAAGTTTAATACTTTATAATTGGACATTCTTTGTCTTAACATTATCACAATCAGATATAAAAAAGTTATTTCAAGTGTTGTTAAAATCGAGTTCGGTTCTTTTGATAGTAATTGAAAGTTTATTCTCTTCAGAATGAAACAAATTAAAAGACATGAGTCAATAAGCAACAGGTTGAGTGGTGGTCAGCACTGATTGAATTTTAACGGCAAGAAAGATTCAGAAGAAAAACTTATGAACTAGGCAAAAATCTAAGATAGTTTTAGATAGATATGTAGAATAATCAATAAATATCTATTGACATTATGGATATAATATATTTTTTAAATATATGTGGGTTTTTAGACAGAGGAATCAACATTTAGCTTGAATGTGGTCCGTTTTTACTGACAACCTTGATTCAAGAAAAGTCAAATAATGCATTGTTAATGTTGTAGGGTGGCCTCTAGTTAATTGAGCTTTAGCTTTACATGTGAAAATACAATGAGGTACCCCCAAAGCTGTCACTGAAGAATACCACTTGTTGAGTTGCTTCCTAATGTCGTAATATCTGCTCATGTTTCATTTATTATAAGCGTGGGTTTGTAGAATTAATATTTATTTTGTAAAATAAGTAGTTTTTTTAATATTGTGCAAATTCAATTATTTATTTTTTTAAAGATTTTTATTTATAAATAATTATTCTTTTACCTTTAAAATCTTAGCAGGTACATATTTTTGATATTGTTTATTTTTTTCCACTAAGATATAAATTATCCAATTACGTAATATGTTTTTGTAATTTAATTGCACAAATATCTGAACTATTGATTTGTAAAATTTTAAATGAACAACAACTGTTAAATTATACACTAAACTATGTCCAAAATACGAGTATAGAGTTTAAAACGCAAATGGATACTTATAATGTTATAATGACACTTAAAAAAATATTTTTGTTAACTGTATACTTAGACATATAATACAAAACAATATATTTATAACTAATCGAGTATTACATTTATACATGTTTTTAAATTTCTGTAGTTATAATATTATATATGTCATTGTGACAAACGGTTGTCTGTCACTGTAAGAGTTCGATGTAATGACTTTTAACTTTCTAATAGTATTATAATAGTTTTACGGTGGCTGTGATACTTTTCAAAAATATTTTTATTGGAATTAGAAAATTCTATATTTGATAATAATTATGATTTCTGTCTATGAAATTCAGTAAAAAATTTTGAATTGTTAAATTAATTAAACAATTAAAACTTTATTTAAATATTTTCAAAACATATACAATGGAGAATTCAAAGGCACAAGTTGATGTACGTAATCTTTGCTGGTCTCAGATGAATTTCAAATTTTATTGAAATGCTATTTAGTAGAGATTAACTGAATCTAATTTTAATGCAAAGGTATACATTTTTATATTTTTAATTGCATTCTGGAAACCGTGTTTGTCAGTTGGAAGAATTGTGTTAGGTTGCTTAGTTATTTACTATATTGTCTGCACGTGAAAAATATTTAGATGTAATTATATATTTATCCGTTAATATTGCACACTATATATTTTGGACTTTTTATAAAATGGTGAAAATCTATTTTAGGTTGTGAAATTAATATTAAATTGAAAAAAAAACTCATCCAAAAGTGACAAGAAACGTGCACAAATATATTGTCTACTAGTTTTAGCAAGCTGAACGAAAAAAATGCAAAATCAATGGTTTACCAATGGTTTGAGAAAGTTCTACATTGTCAATAAAACTATAATGCAGTTAGATGGCTGTTAATTTAAAATGATCTGGAGAAATTAATCGTATATACATAGTATATTGTTGTATACACCATACGAAAACACAAAAACAAGCTCCGTGGTAATCGGACAGTGGTTTTGCCTAATTACCTAATATACATACTGTGAGACTTTTATAAATGTATAGAATAATATTACAAAATATCAAATATATGTTGTAACAATTATTTGAAATAACATAACAGATAACATACCATAGATAGATACATATATTTGAAATACAGTAATTACTCAATATATAATTTCCCCTTAGTTGAAAATTTGCTCTTTTTTGGCATTATGAATATTTTTTAATGGTCAAATCAATTTAATGCATATAGTTATCTCTCAGTCACTCTTATTTCGTTAACGATGTAAACAAAACTGAATATTTTCTATACTATTTTCAGCCTCTACTACTTCCTGTTTTTTTTGTTTTTTTTTAATTTTCAACCCATATATATGTGCATTTTATTGCCATAATTTCAGTAGTTGTGTATTATATTAGTGTTGTGTCTTCACAGTAAAACGTCCATGCCCTTTTCAAAGTATCCGTCTTTTAAATATTACTAAGAATTTAAATAGCTTAGATCATGAAAATCAATAGTGTTATCCTCCAAATACTTTCCCACAACTACAATTAATATATCATCAGCAATTTCAACTAGATTGAATAATTAAAGAAATTTTAATCAAATATCTATGTTACATGATGTTTTTCACAAGCATGCCAAAATCTAAACTTTGGTTAACACCATCTATAACACTAGTATGTTTAAGATCATTTTCACTGTGATAAGTTGTTTCATTAAAGTAGAGATACGGTAGGTAATCGCTGTATTTAATGTGTGTTTCACATAGATTCTCACCTATAAGATCAAAGTACACTTGTAAACCGAATACCACAATGAACCAAATCTTGGCTTCTCTTCTATAGCAATTGAATAATGTTGATACGAAGGAAAAAACAAATTAACAGCATGGAGGGAAAGTTGTAATCCATTGTTTTACTAAATCAAATAGTTGATTCACATTTATTAGAGATTTATTTTTATTTATAAATTTCAACACATATCGACTAGATATTATTGGTAGTATTTTTAACGCCAAATATATCTTAAATAACCCATAAACAATGATTTAGAAATATGTTTTAATTATTATATTTTCTGAAGTTACAAATGAAATGCAATGTATATATATATATTTTTTTTGCAGTGATTGGCGTAAGACAAACATTGACATCAAATAATATAAATTAATAAGTAGTTTTCCAAATATGGTTTCAATATTTGCTTTATATGACACTTCATGTAGGATAACGTTTACTAGATAGTTGTCCAGCTAAATGTAACAATTACATGCATATGTAAGTATTATTTTTTTAGGCTTCTGTACTCTAATATAAATAGAAAGAAGTCGCATACATAATACGAGTTTTTAATTTATCGCTATCAAACAAAGGTAAAATAAATGTCTAGTAAATATTTTTGTGAGAGGTTAATTAATATATATATATATATATATATATATATATATATATATATATATATATATATATATATTTAAATCTTAATAAATTTACATTTTGAGTTTTGTCAACCAAGATTTACGTCTTCTAATAAACAACATCATAACTTAGATTAATAATGGATTAATTTGAGTTTCTTTTTTTGCAATTATCCATCATTAATCATGGTAAATATAACATTAAATGTATGAAAGTGAAAAGTAACTGGAAAGTCAAGCCTTATCAATGAATTAACTTAATGAATATATATATATATATATATATATATATATATATATATATATATATATATATTGAACACGAAACTCATCCATATATAGAAGGTCTCGTGATTGAAATTTATCTTCCTACAGGTCATGTTAAATGCAAAGGAGTGCTACACGTTGCAAGACACCAATGTAGTTTGTGATATATAACACTTGTATCTGTGCTAGAATAGTTGAATAAGAAATATTTAGTAACCTATGACATCACCACGCTCATGTTTTTACATTTATATTACCTAAAGTATTAAGTTATCAATACGGTTCATTATTAAAGTTAAAGGATTTGGGTTTATTGTTTATTTAATTAAAATATAAACTACGGAATACAATTTTAACCATTTTTAACCTTCACCAATACACTAGCTAAGTCGTTTGCCTTGAATAAAAAAATTTCATTTTCTTCACAAGTAACATTCTATTAAGTAATCTTGTTAAAGTATTTGGAGGACTCAAATATGGAGATGATTTTTTTTTCTGTGAACTGAGAGAATGTGTTGTGGCTGAAAATAGTAACACCGTAAATGATAACTGTAATACCAAATACAGAACAAAAAACAATTCCCATTTTTCAACAGACATTGAAATCCACCATCTCCGAGATTTACATTTATTCTGAAAAATATTGACGCAGATAAATTATAACTAATTTTTTAAAGTTAAATGAGAAAAGAATTTTCCCAACATTAACGTTAACTTCCTTTCACCTAATAGATTATATTAAAATACAATTTTAATTCGTTTGTTTTCTCTATACGATTTAAATGGTCCACATCGCATTCAGAAAACATTAGGTAAAGCCGTGGATGTGCAGAAAACATATATTTTTTAAAACGCAAACAATCTTGGTCAAGACATAGTCCATTTACACTTTAACGTTACTTTAATTTTATTCGTGACATCTAACGCTCTCTGTATTTTGCAATTGTACATAGCAGAATGGATTAAGGTATTCTTTGTTGGGGAGAAACGTTTACCATTTCTTTAAATCCCAACATCAAATTATTAAAATTGTTAGTAAGTGTAATTTTTAGATAATCTGAATGTGAAGCATAATATTTTTGATTCCTAAGCCTTAAAATATTAATGTTACGTTGTTTATATTTATATAAAATAGTTTTTTTCTATGAAGCGGTAATTCCCTGATGAAAGAAAATAGTTATAGAGCAAAACATAGAAACACAGAACATATTTCGGTTTCTAGACCAGACGTAAATTTTTATATAAAACTTTTGATTTTAGAGAGCCTAAAATGTATAATAAATATGTGTATTGAAATATATTAAAAGTTAAGATGGTAAAAATGTATTTAAAAGGAAGTATTAACTAAGGTTGCTTGAGAGTTTAAAAATTAATAAATATTTAGTAATATATTATATTGTTAACCTTCGCCCCCTCCCTATTATCGTCCTCGTGATCGTTGTTCGTGGTTTAAAAAAAAAAATTATTGTAGTTCTTTTTAATGAACCTTCATACATTGTGTACTGCGTTAAAGAATTAGGTTTTGAAGTTTTTATTTGAAATTATTTGGTTATGTGTTGTTTAATTTGTTTTGCATTGTTCATATTTGTCTGTATTATGTTGTAAATGTTACAGTTTTGTATATGGAGGACTGTGCCAGTATGATTTCTGTTCAATATTTAGTTTTGATTGATCTACGAGTATAGAAATAAATTAGTTTGTTTTGCTATTTGAAAATATGTTTTGTTTTTCTTATTTATGAATATTTTTAATGGGACCGATCTATAGACAATAATCCGTAGAGTGGAATTTTTTCCCTTCAAGAATAATTGTATTATGTAAGAGTGAAATCTATTTTTCTAATGAAGAATATAATTGTAATAAATATTGTTTTTACTTCTAATAAGAAACCATAAATAAATATTTTATAATCTAAATTTTATTCAGTGGCCGAAGTGTGCTGGATATAGACAATTTACTACGTAAAACCCATTATGATTAATATACAGTCATAAGCGCGCTACATTGTTTTTATTTTAAAATACTATTTACCTATATGGTAAATAATAGGGGTACTTCAAAATATATTTTATCAACTATGTATATCTGCTATATCATCAGTATATTCTACTTTAATTAGATTGTCATCGTACATCAGATTTTCATAAGCACCAAAATAAAAAAACACCACCTATTACTTTACGGAGTTCATTGCAAAAATAAATGTGATGTGACAATACAGTAGTCAAATAAAATTGTTTTTAGCTACTACGTAAACTGAAGGCCTAGGAATGAGGTCCCATTTTCGGGCATCATATCTGAAAAATGCTTTAATTACATAGAAAACATACATATTTGGTCTGAATTAAACCGTTACAAGTATATAATAACACTTTACTACAGATACGTGTATGATACTGTAATTTTATTCAATTTTAGTTTCCGGCAACTACAACTATAGAATGATTACTTCAATATCATATACTTTAATTTAATATTCAAATCAGAATTGCAAAGCCTAAACAGCCGAAAAACTTTTCTTTAGCATATATAGGGAAAAAACTTCCACTGACCAAACAATACATCTTCCCATCATCCACATTCTCAAAATATGGCAGAGTATATAAGCTATGTACACTGCCTCCTAACAGTGACAATGCAACAAAAAGAGTATAACCGAGAAGTTAATTTATTAAACACACCGCCGTGGTTAACAGTTACAAAGGTTTGATTGTTGATAAATTAATTTAAGAAAAACACAAGAAAAAGTTAAAAAAAGCATATATAAAAAACCTATCATGTAATTTCGGCAACAAATCGTAGTCCACATTAAAGAACGAATTGGCAAAAAAAAGTTATAATTAATTCCAAAAATTAGTGTTATTGGAGACAAAACTAAAATTTATTAACAAAGACAAAAGGGATAAAAAAACATAACAGGCATATATAAAATAACACGTATTGATTGCCCCAGCTTTTACTTCGGCTAAACCGGAAGCCACTTCCAAAAACACTTTAAAGAACACACAAATTCGAGTTATGCTGAACACCTTATTAATAAAAAACTGTCACACTTACACAGACATCAATACCAATACGGATATTCCACGCACATGTACAAAAGGACGGTACATGAGTTCCTTGGAAGAGATCGAAATTTACAAAGCTTTTAAACAAGAAGGTGACCATATATTAAACGAAAAACATTCGTTCCAGTCCAATATTTTATACTGCAGTGTTATCAAGATACAAATAACTGAACGGCAGTCTCATAAAGTAGATAATGATTAAACAACTAGCCAGTCTCGAGCCGTTTACGGAAAAGTACACTTTGATTTCAACTTGTTCGTTGACAGTGTATCTGTGTTAAATGTATTCAGTGTAAACGTGTATTCGTGTATGTGTTCTAATGCTTTAAATAACAACGACCACCAAATGGAGCAATTTTAGTCCCATAATACTGCTTCATATGGATCTGTTGATGTGCCCAAGAAGCCTCAAACTGGAGTAATCCCGACGTAAGTAACAGTGGATTAGTGAGACGTTTCAGAAGAAGTTAAACCAAAATTAGGTATATAATTTTACGTTTGTACAAAGACAACAAAAAACTTTTAATTTACAAAATAATTCAACTGAAAAAACATAAAAAACGAAAAAATTGATAAATTATTACAATCGAAATTACTGTACGAGACGTCAATAAATTTCGCGGCCGACATAAGATCAATAAATAATTACATACACATGACAAATGCATTTATTATTTAAATTAAATACATTACTTAATCCAAACTAAGCAGTATATTAGGTGGACTAATCATGCAAGTTGTATATGTACACTAATTTACTGTAACGTTACATTGTTCTAACCTGCATGTATCCACCCAACCAGGTAAATAGGTATTAGTTATTGGAATTGATTGATCGGACAACAAGAGTTTAGTAAATGCGTCGTATTGGATTATAATAACGGAATTAATATTCCAATTTATAATTCATTTTAGAGCTTTGAACTCACGACATCTATCATTCTGGATTAGCAATGTTTCTCCAACTCGAGACAATTAATTAAACTAACTGGAATAAATCTACAGCCAACCACTATGATTTGTATTCCTGAAAGGTGGCCAATTGGAAAGATGCAAGACATTATTACAATCTTTCCGTGATAAAGAACTTTGTGTACGCTACTGGGCGTACATACAACACAACACCATGAATAATTTGTAAATACAAATCAAATGTTTAGGTTTCGTATTGCTCATAAGCTTCTGCGTTTATGGGATATCCGGAGTAAAATAATAACGAAATGTCTTATTAGTTATAGATGCCTGCTATTTCCGCAGTCAGTACAATGTTTCTAAAAAAAAATGAAGAGCGGTATTGCCGACATTGGTGTTGCTCACCTGCTGTGTAAGTATATGAAATAAAATTCCCATTCCGTTTCTAAATCGATCTCGAAATAAAGCTTAATACTTATTATACTGTCACTGGTAATCTGTACGCAATTTGAAGCACGTATTCTTCAAATCTGATCCAAGAGTGTAGTGGGATAACTCAAAAGTTAACGCCTTTTTTCAAGACTTTTTCTCCAATTACTTGTGGCTTATTCATTTCCTTAGGTGTAGCTCCCCACAAAAAATATGCTTGTGATGAGGAGTAAGATTATAAAACTAAGCAAACCTTACAGTCAATAATACTTAAAACTAACAATGGCGTAACTAATAATGCACTCTGACCAATTGAAATTTACGTTACAATCAATAAATCTCCTTGTTCCTTATTCTTTTTTACTTCTTCTGAAATCAATCTAGTTGACTCTCTTTTTAATCAAGAAAGAAATTGGCAGAGAGCTTTGCGTGCAAGTAGGAGTTGGATTTTGGAACACAGTTTTCATTACTAGTCCTATATAACAATGTAACAATAGTAACGGGGCCATTAAAAAACTAACTGTATTTTACCTATCATTTCATCTTGAGTTAATATACTTATTGTGAGTATAGGTTTTTCGCGCCATCACATCCCCATTTAATTATAAAGACAATTTTTTTTCTATATTTGGTACAGCATCAACTTCTTTTTTAACTGTACGTGACCTTAGACTGCTATTGTTAATTAAAGTGTGTACAATTATTTCAACTTTCTTTTCGGTAACAGAAATAGCTAATGGATAATATCGTTATTTTGCTTTGTTCAAAACGATATACGGAGGGTGTATATTAGGTATGATTTGGTTACTATGCATCAATCTTATATTGATAAGTAGAAAGATTAACATCAATCATAATAATTAGTGCTGGTGATACACCTTTTTTCATTTTATTAAAACAATTGTAGATCTAAAATTATTTAAGAAGCTTTACAAGGTTCTTTCATTATTGCACCAGTATCTTGTTTTTCTTCTTGGAACAATCTGTGGCTCTGGAAATTTATGCTAACGTGTTCGACTGGACTAAACCTTTGACATTTAGTCGTTTGATTTTTTTTCACAATATTCTGCAAATGATTTGAATATTCTTCCACGCAGAGTTTATGAGACTTTTAATATTTTATTTCCGTACCAACTTCAGGAAAAACAAAGTTTATATCAAACCCGTCAATTTTTTTTAACGATTTCGCTAAGCTTTCTGCCATCTTAAATTTGTTTGGTTACACAACTACTTAATAAATCGTTAATTTTTCTTACTGATTTTTCGTGTAAGACAACATCAAAGTTTTTACCTAGAATGAAATCATAGAACGTGTCAAATCTATCTTATTTGTTGTTTAAACAAAAGATCTCGAATATAGCTCTTTCAAAAATAATAAAATTCTTTTTGAAAAGAAAAAATACAGCATATTATTGTTACCCGTGTTTAGATCCAAACAAAATAACTAAGAAAATATCTTATTTTTAAATAAGTTTTGTTAATATTGCTGAAAAGATTTGTAAGAGTCTACAACTAGTATATAAGTTTCTCGGTACCTATAACCTGAGATTCTATTTTGGGTTGTAATTTTCCGAGATTATCTGTAATGGATACATCAATCTCAGTACGCTTACGCCATTTGATAGTTTGAAATACATCAAGGCATATATTATCGCAAATAACACTTAGGAGGGTAAAATAATGAGACCATATGTTAAAAAAAGCATTTGTTAACCTCAATAAAGATTGCTGCAAATTGCATTTACACAAAATAGTTAAATAATTTGCAGAAACCTTTAGCTCAATCTGTGTAGTATATTTCAAGATAAATTAACAAATATTTTTAAGACAGAGATGGACGCAACGAGTGCCTAATTTTGTTTAATAAAATAGATTGCAACGTTGAAGCTGAGCAGAAAGTCCATATTCTATAATATAATGCATTTTTGTTTTTATATTATTCATAAATTCCTTTTGATTTTCAATTTTTTTTATGAATAAAGCCTAACCAAGTAGATAAATTAAGAAAATATATTAAATTATTTTTGACACACTCCCCTATATAGGTATAGAAGCTTCCAAAATGAGAGATCACATATTTGGAAGTGAGTTGACGCTATATGTGACTGCAAATATTATAAATCACATACCAAACGCATGAGTTCATACAGACTATATTTCTATAAAAGGATGTCTAACTATAAGAATAATGCTTATTCTGTATCGCCCAGATATTGTCTAACAATTGGCAATAATTCACATTGAATATAACGACTTCAATTTTGTTAATTAAATTCTTCTAGATTGTTGATTTTGACACACTGTTCGTCGGCCGGGAATATGACTCATGTCTAGGTCTCCTAAAGCATCAAACAATATTATTTTTGTATAAGCAATACAATTACCCACAACAATGTTTATATCTAGTAACTAAAGTAAACGTTATCTAACACAATGAATATAAAACTCAACTAAAAATTTAATTAATTCAGTGTAACAAAACAAAATTAGGAAAACGGTAAATAAAGAGGATTTATTTTCTACTAAAATGCAGGTTTCTGTGAAATTACAAACAGTAACACATTTTATAAAAGGTTATTAAACTATTGTAGCATTCAAATTCAAATCACCTCTGAAATAAAACGTCATTCACTCAACTTCCACACATACAACTTCCGTTGCTTGACAGATGCTGTCACCTGCCGAGATTGTCCAAAACTAATGATCGTACGATAGCGGAGGGTAAAGTACAACGGCAAGACAGCCTATCTTCTCTAATACCGGTTGCTTAGTCTACCTGTAGTCACTCACAATGCCTGACTTTTTTAGATAGTTACGTTAGAGATAAATTTTCTTACTTGGTCTTCAAAAATTGCAACTCAGTTTCAACGATATGTTAAAATTTAGTTTGTGCGTTTTAGTTTAAAATGTTTAATAAATTATTTTCTCGGCACAAGCTCACGTGATCTGCGACAGGATTTTCCAGGTACTAAGCTTTACAGATTTTATCATATATTAAATTTTTGTTAATGCTTTAAAACAATTTATTAATTATCATGTATTTTTAAAATATGTATTTCATGTTTTATTTAATATTTAATGTTCTTTTGAAACTCAATGATTATAAAAATTTTCTTTTGTTAAGACATACTTTACAAAACCTTGCAAAGGCACATTTTGAGTTTTGAACAATTATGTGAAATAGGTGCAAACTAATGTTGAACTTTAAATGATCAAAATATCTTATTGAACATGTCAAATATAAAACAATTGGAAAAATCTGTTCTAAATCAGAAAATTTCGTTTTACAGACTTTTGCAAATCTTTGCAAGTCTTATACAAGCTTTGTTTCAAACAAAATTAAATATATATATAAATAGATTTACAATCATCTAAGAAGCTTTTAAGTACAATCTTAACAAATTTCTGTTATACAATCAATTTTCTTTAATTTTGACAAAAACCAGATATTTGCTTTAATAATGAACATTAATGCTAAAACATGTCTGATTTTGTACAGACGCTAAAAAACATGTTTTTTGCCATAGCTAATATGCTGGTAGAAGAAACACAGCAAAAGATCTAAACATGTTTCGTCCTGTTAACAAAACACGTTTTATTCAACATAGCTTCAGAGTTTCACGTGCACAAAAGTGATGTTACAAAAAAACTGACTTTATAGAACTTTAATTAAACTCATATTGTATATGTGCCTAAATTTATTTCAGCGAATATGTTTTCTTAAAAAACTATATTTCAGATGTAGACTTGTGTAGTTAATTATAAAATATATAAAAAATTATTGGGTGGAGCCTGCATGCAAACTTTCGGTCCTAACAACCTCCAAGAGGTTATTCTCTAAATTAAAATAATTGACGTCAATTTAAAAATTTAATATTCAAAATTTTCTTTCTTTTCTTTTAAAATAAACTACTCTTTTCATAATAAATTCTTTTATCTAAAACATATATATAATTATTGGCCAATATAGCATTTAAGAAATTTATCAAATAAGTAATATTATGTAACTGTTTTAAAAAAAAACTATCATTTCATAAAGTCAAAAAGGGGGGAAATAAATATCAGTGTCTTTTCATCTTTTTTTATTTTTGTAATTTTTTACATTTAAGGGCGTATAATCTTTTTTTTTGGATTAATTATAATCCTGTTAATTGTTAAGCTGTGCTCATTGTCTTTTGTTAAATTTTGTAACTATAACATATATAAACTAAAAGGGGGGGATAAATTTTTCAGAATCTATTGATTAATTTTTTTATTAAATTATAATATTTTGCATTAAGGGCGTATAACTATTATTAATTGTAATATTGTTAATCATAAGCTGTTTATGATAATTTTGTCTCAGGATGTCTTTCTCAGTTGTAAATGATAAAATCTGAAACGTCGAAATTTCTTTTGTTTCAATAAACTTGAGCCTTGTTAATCACTAAATTTGTTTTTGTCTTTTTAATTTTTTTTTTAATTTCTAAACATTGTTACCATTTTGGTTCCGCCTTTCTTAAATTTAAGTCCCCTGGTAACATGTTTCTGGTAGCAGAGCGTGGTTTGCTTTAAATTCTAGTGTGGTTAAATTAAATTATAGAGTTGTTAATTTAAATTCTGGAACCGTAGTTAATTTTCAAAATTTTGCATTGGAACCATCTAAATTTAAATTCAAAACTTTCTTTGTTAAACAAGGCTCATTTTTACGTTTTGCAGCTTTTTCAAATACTGCACAACTATTGCTGATGAAATTTTTTTTTATTTTAAATATTTAAATCTATATAAATCTATAGTCTCTTTTTTTTATTATTTATTTTAATATAAACACCTTACACAAAAACTTCTAAACCAATTTTGATAAAATTATTTTTTATTATTTTCTCTGCTTAAGTAAATTTTTTTTTTATATTTACATACATTGCACTATAGTCATTCACTGAATTTGATCCAGACAGCGGGCTCATTCGGGAATTTCAAAAAAAAAATTAAATAAATAATAAAACCCAAAAATAGTTAGAAACAAAAAAAAAAAACAAAAAAAAATATATTCAAAATTCCCTTCAAAAATTTTCTCGAGTTTTCTTTCGCTTGTCTGTATTAATTCATACTTACACACACACATATACACAACAACTACACTACATATAATTCTTCAGTCATTCTCTGGTCCTTCTCTTCATTTTGTATCATCTTTTTTTTTAAAAAAAAATCACTTGGTTTATTTTTTTTATTTTATCAGCAACAGTTAAAATGGCAGTGGATTTGCTGCGTTTAGTAGACTCGTTAAAGAACACTGAGCTTGCTTTTGAAGTGGTAGCTAGAGGTGGTGAGAAAGATATTGTAGCTAAAATGCGAACCTCTCTTAGGTCCCTTCTACAGAATAGCGTTGAGCCCGAAATGGGAAACTTCACCGAAGATATCCTCTTGCAACAGATAGCGTTAGCCCGGAACTCCTTGTTTGTCTTGCAAGACGACCTGGAGAACCTCGATTCCGAAAGAGGAATCAAAATGATTCGCGTTCGTGCGCGCATGAACCTATTCGGAAGACGTCTAGAGTTCCTAAATCGGGTGCCAACTGAGCAACTAAAAGTTGCAGATAACACCGTGCCACGGGATCTGGCCGACTTACAGAATAATTTCGCTACGCTCAAGGAAAAATTTAAAGCCTTTGAGCAAACCATTGCTCCTCTAAAATTAAACGTTAGCATTCCGTTAACGCCCTCCGGGGGAACCACTAAAGCTAGCTCTGCAGAGCCATCTCGGTCTAATGGGCCAAATCTCCTTGCGAGCACCCCGCAGGCTGAGGCTCAGCAAACCACACCTAGCAGTTCGAAAGGCTGTCCATACATTTCCTTATACGGAAAATTAAGTCATCCTGCCGAACAGATCATTAAAACAATTCCTCAGACAGATGGGTTCGACCTTGATAAATTATTAATTTTTTTTAAAATCGCTTTAAAAATTGTCAAAACTTACCCGGACGTAGCTTTAAACATTAATAATGTTCTGATGCCCTATGCTCAGGGCCCTTTAAATTCATGTCTGATTAGACATCAGACATTTAAAACTTTTCACAAAGAGGCCTTAAGTCTCTTTATACCTTCGAAAAGGTTGGCTTCTCTAGTACAGGAGTTATTTTATAGGCCCCAGAAGACTAACGAGGCGGTGCACATTTTTGTTAATCAAATTAAAGAGGCTGCAGAAACTTTAAATTTAGATAAGTCCGAATTGGAGGTCACGGACGTCATTCTGGAGGGACTGTCTCCGGAAGTCCGCAACTGCTTAGTTTTTGTTGCCAAACCTAAAAATTTTGCAGACTTAGATCGGCTCTGCGCACATGTCAATAACGTCATGTATACTGACAGGCAAAGGGCTCCATTAGTGAGACCCGAAGGTAGAAGTACTGATTTTAGACCTACAAGACCAGTGGTCTGTTACAGTTGCGGTCAGCCGGGGCATAGAAGCCCAGAGTGTCGGAACCGGCCTCCAACAAGGCAATATCCTCCAAAAAAACGGAGGCAGGTTTGGAGTCTAGTTGGTAGCTCCAGGCCAGCCTCCCGTTCAAAAACCAACCACATCGGATTTAAACATAACCTAAAACCACATTTCTCTAATAAACCATCTTTTCAAAATTTAAACTCAATTTCCTATTTAAGAAGAAACAATTTCGGCAATAAAATTCAAAATTACGTTACTCCCATCTGTTATCATTGTGGCATACCCGGTCATTATGTCTGGGGTTGTAAATTCTTCTCTCTACGGAATAGGTCTAGGCAAACCTATTCCAGCTCTAAGCTTTCCAACTACAAACTTCAAAAAAAAAAAAATATTTCTCTTAAATCTAGGGGTCTGAACGATCAGTTTTTGCCTTTGGTGGAAGTAGCTTTTGGGCAAATTAAAGTTAAGGCTCTGCTGGACTCCGGTTCAGTAAGATGCGTCATTTCTAAAGCCCTTTTTAAAAAATTAAAGAACACCAAGGCATTTAAATCCATAACCAGGGTGAAGGCTGATTGTGTCACGGCTTCTGGAAAAAGGTTGCCCATTTCCTACTCTTGTCGTCTTCATCTTAAAATGGAACATTGTAGTTGGAATGTGGATTTTCTGGTGGCGCATAAATTGTCGTGTCCTCTGATCCTCGGGTCAGATTTCATATCTAAAACGGGACTGGTACTTGATCTTTCAGCAAAAAACGTCTATTTCAAATTTTCAAGGTCTATTGTTTTTCCTCTGTGCAATTTTAGTAATTCTCCTTATAAACCTATAGTGTCTACAACATCTGAGTCTACTGCTCCTGATCCTTTAGGTCATCTTCAAAAGAATGATAAAAACACCATTCAAAAAATAATTAATGATTTTCCTCAGGTACTCACAAAAAGGTTAGGTCTAACACATCTAGTTGAATACGATATTCAACTGAAGGACAACACTCCGGTCAAGTGTTCTCCATACCAATTGGCACCCCCAAAAATGGAATACCTCCGCGAACACATCAACGAATTGCTAGATTCAGGAGTAGTAGAACCCAGCCGGTCGGCATATGCATCCCCTGTTTTTCTGGTTCAACATCCCGAAAAGAAAACAAGGATGGTGATTGATTATCGGAGGCTCAATCAAAACATCGTCGTCGAAGCGGTGCCGCTACCTAATTTACATCAAAGTTTTAACTGGTTTGTCGGTGCCAAATATTTCACAGTTTTCGATCTAAATTCAGCTTATCATCAAATCCCTTTGTCTCAAAAGTCCAAACAAATTACCAGCTTTTGTACTCCTTGGATGCTTTATCAATTTACTCGAGTCCCTTTCGGACTCTGTACTGGTGCCCAAGTGCTTACCAGACTTTTGGATCAGGTCTTCCATGACATCAAATTCAAATTCATTTTTAATTATCTGGATGACCTAGTCATCTACTCCAAAACTTGGGAAGAGCATCAAAAACATCTTCGGGAAGTCCTTACTCGTTTGCGGCGGGCTGGCTTGACTGTTAACCCAGATAAGGTCCGTTTTGCTGTGAATGAGATAAGCTTTTTAGGACACCTAGTTTCTTCTCGTGGCGTACAAATCGACCCATCTAGAACAAAGGCAATTAGAAATTTTCCGCAACCCAAGAACCCTAAGGCCGTTTCCAGATTCATCGGAATGGTCAACTTCTTTGCTAAATTCATTCCAAATTTCGCGGAGCACGCTGCGCCTCTAAATCTGCTTCGGAGGAAGGGCCAAAAATTCTCTTGGCAAGCTGAACAAGAGAAAGCTTTTAAACATCTTCGGGAGGCAATAACACAGCCTCCGGTTCTCCGGATGGCCGATTTCGCCAAACCATTCATCCTGCAAACGGATGCGAGCTCGGTGGCCCTTGGAGCAGTTCTACTCCAAGAAATTGACGGCTCACGACAGCCCATAGCGTACGCTTCACGTACTTTAACACCTGCAGAAAGAAAAGCCTCATCTGCATATGAAGCCGAATGCCTAGCAGTAGTTTTTGGAGTGGAGAAATTTAGGCAATATCTAGAACATCGGGAATTCCTATTAGAAACCGACAACCAAGCCCTTTCTTGGCTTTTAGCACGTCCTCGTCAACTTGGTAAATTAGGCCGATGGATTGCCAAGTTGACTTCATTGAAATTTAAGGTAGCGCACATAAGAGGAACTCAGAACATCATAGCAGACTCCCTCTCGCGCATGTTTGAACCGGAAAATTTCAACGAAGAAAATGTCACCTTTTCGTGTACCAGTCTCCTCACAAATTTTCCTCTAGCTTTTCATGACATCCAGACTCATCAGAAGGCCGACCCTATTTTGAAAAATATCATTGCCGACCTCGAACAGAACATCTCTTCGGAGAAGTACTGTTTAAGTAAAGGTGTACTTTGCCTGAAAAATCATTTGGAAAAGCCCACCAGAATTTATTTACCTCAGTCCTTAGTCGACCTGGTGATTAATTACCATCACGACTCCGTTGTGGGTGGTCATCTTGGAATACTTAAAACTTTGTTTAAGGTAAAGGAGAATTTTTATTGGCCAACTTTAAAACAGGATGTCACCTCTAAAGTGCGAGCTTGTTCGGTGTGCGCTGTAAGCAAACCTGCTCACAACTCCAAATTAGGATACCTTGCCTCAACGGTTCCCAATCGTCCCTTGGAAAAATTACATATTGACTACGTCGGACAGCTTCCTAGGACAAAACAGGGCTATAACATGATACTGGTCGCAGTTGACCAGTTCTCAAAATTCACCTGGCTCATGCCTGTCAGAGATTCAACTTCCCACAGTACAATTAAGGCCTTAAGCCAAAACATTTTTCAAAATTTCGGTTTTCCAAAGATAATAATCTCTGACAATGCACAATGTTTTGTATCACATGTCTTCCGCAACTTTTGTTTTTCTCGCGGTATTAAACATGCAACTTTATCCCCTTATCATCCCCAACCTAATAATGCGGAAAGACTTAACAGAAACCTTAAGGCAGCCCTCATCGCCTATCACTCCAAAAATCAATCCTCTTGGGACGACTCCCTTTGCTGGCTTCAGCTGGCCTTCAATTTCGCACATCATGAGACTCTTAAAGCAACACCTTTTAGTATTCTTTTTAATTTTCTCCCCAATACACCACTGAGTCTCAGCTGGAACATACATGATCTCCTTCCAAAACCTAATACTAATCCATCACAAGTTTGGCGCCAGGCCAAAGACAATATAATGAAAGCGCACCAAAAGGCCGAAAAGACCTATAACAAATTCAGGAAGCCTCATCTGTATAAAATCAACGATCTTGTCTGGTGTAAAACACACCCTCTGAGCTCCGCCATAGACAAGCGAGCTGCCAAATTGATGCCTCGATGGTCAGGTCCCTTCCGGATCATTGATTTTCTTACTCCAGTTACCGTTGCGCTTTCTTTCGCCAATTCACCTCGCTTCATAAAAAAAGCACACGTCGAGCAACTCAAACCTCATCATATAAATTAAATATTAACAAATTTCTAGAACCTTCTCCTTTACGATTTAATTTTTCTTTCTGATCTTTCTTGGCCCGCATAAAGAAAAATAACCACTCGTGTGGTTGAAATACTCCATAAAGATGTTTAGCAAACGATTCAGTCTTTTCATCATCACGCCGTAACCACCTCCCTTCTTCATCTCTAATGGGAGGAATTCTAACTATAGGTCGCTTTAGCCTACGCGTAGCTCTCCACAACGAAAAGTTGGTATCCGCTTCTGCTGACAGACCTTCCAAGTAGCTCTCGAAACAACTCCTCTTTATTTCTTTAATTAGACGGATAAGCTGGTTACTTATTCTGTTAAATTTATTCTTGTCAACAGGGTTTCTTGATTTATGACAGATGCGACGTGCTTGCCTCCTTTCTTTTATCATTTTTCTGACTTTAAGAGGATAGCATATACCTTGGTATTGAGAAGAATTGGGGCCTGGGGTTGAACTTTTAGCATCCCCACGAATAGCATCTACAAACTTGCTTGCTTCAAAATTCAGATCCACTGTAGTTTTACATTTATCCCTTAGGTCTATTTGATTGTCTAATTCATTCCTAAAATCCTCCCATCTAGTATATTTATTTGTGAGAGTTGTCCTTTTCTTGTTATTTATGATCGTCAAACTTAATACCATCAGTATGGGAACATGATCTGATGACAGATCCTCAACATTGAATACTTCGATGTAATTATCAGATATACCTTTTGTTATGAAGAAAACAATTAAGTCGGGAACCTTTGCTCCATCAGAAGGCCAGTAAGTCGGCTTGCCTGTTGAATGAATAACACATGCACAATCGTCTATTGCCCTATATAACTCTCTACACTTAGTGTTAGTCAGTCGAGATCCCCATGCCAAGTGCTTAGCATTAAAGTCTCCTACCAATATAAAGCGAGGCCCCAACATGTTAAATACTTCCATAAATTGCTTAACCTTTATATTGTGCCTAGGTGGACAGTATAATGCCGTTACTTTCAAATCACCCCTTATTCTTTCAACTGTTGTCATAGTTCCCTGTATGTATTCCTTTGTAATTCATATATTTACAAAATGTTTAATATTGTTTCTAATTATTACAGCAGATCCTCCATGTGCTCTGCCATTCGGATGTGGTGTATCATAAATAGTGAACCCGGGAATTTTTAGATATGTCTTATTAGTAAAATGAGTTTCTGAAATCAACGCCAAATCAATATTCATGTAATGAAGAAACATTTCTAATTCTTGCGCTCGAAGTAACAGACCATTGGCATTCCAAGCAATGATACGTAGAGATAATTCAGTCATTTCTTCTCAGTTGTATTTGCACTCTGATTTTTAATTGTATTTTTAGTATCAAATTTCTTTAACCTGATTTCAATATCATTAAGTCTTATATCTAACTGTTTTAACAACTTCCAGATATCTTGAGTAGTTGGCTCTCTAGAATGTGCTGCTACTTGACCAATGTTACTATCAACTTGCATTTCCTCAGGTCTATCACTTGGTGCTGGTTTAGTTACAATTGCATATGATTTTGCAGGATCAACTTTTCTAGCTGGTTAAATATATGTATCCGGAAAGTTAAATTTCTTCGCATACATGTTTTTATTACAAACATCAACCACAACGTAACACTACAAGTTTGCAAAACTAGTCAAAGTGTGTCCACTAAAATATAAATTGACTTTTTAAATTTTAAATACATAGACTTATTTGAGTATATTACACACATTTTGTTAAAGTATCAAGGCTGATAATTCCAATTTCGATAGCACTTAATGGCAATAATGAAGTACAGAATTTGTGTTGCATTTAATGGAAGTTGGATTTAAACTCTACATTTCATAACAAACTAAAATATTTTATTTTAATTTTCAAAAGCCTTGCGGTTCTTGTTTTTCTTCAAATGTTTAGTTATTACACTCTTCTCTTGTTAACATTAAAGTTTTTATAACTTTATTATCCCTCCTTCAATCCTTGATAATTAGACCTTAAACCATTCATCAGAAAGTTCATTGTACTTCTGTGTATCAGTATACTAAGTTTGTCCCAAATTTCAAACCTTAGGAAAAGTTAACAGTTGTTATACTACACAATAAACTTGGAAGTATAGGCCTAATTCAATAGCTTTTTCTTACAGGAAAAGTTCTTAGGAGCAGGGTTCAAGAGTTTTAATATTGGGCAAAGAATTTAATAAGGATTTTCCATAATGGTGGGAGGGAAATGGAGAGAGAACTATTCTCCCTAAAAAAGAAACTTGAGTAATGGAGAAAACAGTGAAGTTTTCACTAGTATTTTATGGTTATAATGAAAATACGTTTGTATCTATTGTAGAGAGCTTTAGTAGATAAATTGTTTTAGTAAAGAGTCTGTATCAGTATGTGCTAAAATTGTTCTTATAATATTATCTTATTAACATTGTTTTTTTCCGATGAATCTAACGTCCACAAATGTCTCATCTTCCAAGATATTAAAACCCTGAGTATTATTAAATAGGTAAATTATATGATTTTAATGGTATATTCACAATATTGACAATTAATTTAAAAGTCAAGACTCATTGAAATTACAGTTGTTCAAGTGTTCCATTACCATTTAATAAAATCAGGCTTCAAAATTACCATGACTTTTAATCTATACATTTATGGACATTTATTTCTCAGCTTTAAAATTTTTACCCAGCGATACCCCAATATATTTTTAAGATACAACTAAAATCGTTATTGCTAGAAAAATAAAATTGTTAAAAACATAACTTCGACTTAAAAAATAGCTCTAGTATTCAAAAATGTAGTTGGACTTTACATTAACACAAATATTTATTTAAACAATAATATTTAAAATTCAAATTAGCTTTACGTTTGGAGCATCAAAAATTTAAATAACATATTCTATTATATTTGTTATTCTCCAATATTTAAAGTTTAAATTGAGAAATGAAATATAACAACAATCTATTAAACCGTTTAGGATTTTTAATAACCTTTCATTATAACGTCAAAATATTATTACAATATACTTTAAGATGATAAATTATAATTAATAAAATTGTTCATTTATTTATCAGAAAGAAAATCAAATTATATTGATATGAATTATAGTCTATTATAGTCTTTTCTTTTAAGTAAAAAAAAAAAAAAAAAAAAAATCACTCTTATCTCGGGTCGGGGTTGGGTGCAGACTTTTCTCCAATCTTATCTAAAAAAAAAAAAAAATTATGGACGTAAATTATAAAAATAAAGGATTAAATTAAGTTCAATATTTACACATAGGCTATGTAAACGAAAAACTATAACAAAAAAAAGAATGAGATGATATAGTTCTATATTGGTCCACTAATTATATTATATTTTATTATATATGTGAAAGTCTACTTTAATGAATATTTGTTCTGAACCTAGGCTATTGGTTGGATCTCACCATATTAGAAAGTTTCTTTTATATTCAACTGTTTTTGTTTCTTTCTTCATAAACGTAATTCGAATATTTTGTACTAGATAATTACCGCACTATTTCACTTGAACAAAATTCTTCTTCTATTATTTTCATAAAGGTCTAAACTCGGATAAAACATTTATACATCTGCTCAGAACGAAAGTTGGATTAACAAAAAGGCTCTAATAATTAATATTTGCAAAAATCGAATAAACCGCCATCTAAATCTAAAATTGCTGATAATGGTAATTTTTATTTATTTATTTTTGTACGAATTTATGATTTTTTAATTTTGAATAGTAAGTTTCTTTAATTCCAAATATTAAATGGTATATACATTAAACAAATAACTTCTATATTTTAAAATCTTAATGCGTCAATCAGAGCGTTAGTTTCGAAGATGGTCGTGTCCCTTCAATGACATAATTTCAGTTTAACACATCAGCTGTTTATGTATAGGACTTGTTTAGATTTACTCCATGTTTATACTATTATTATAATTCTCGTATTTTGTTGGTAATTTCTTTTGAAAGTAATATATTCCGTCCTATTTATTAATGTATTGTTTTACCTGATATAATTATATTCCTTTCTCCAGAATCGTATTAATCCCACGGCTAATCGCCTATTGATGTTAAGCATTTTATATGGTTAGCCTAGGCTATAATAAAGTTCACCATTTCCTTACACATCTCTTTTATTTAATCAATTTTATAAAATTCGTGTAGACATTTCGAATTGTTACAACTTTAGTTAATATATTGATTGACATATTTAAAGATTTGATGGATATGAATTGTTATTCAAAACAAATGGAAGGGGAATTTCAAAATGGCTACTGTTTGAAATAGGTTTTCGTTAGCTCCTTGGTCTTACATTAGCCTATTATAGTTAATTTTATCTACCTTCAAGATCTCACATATTATTAACAAAATCAAGTTTAGCAAAAGAGCAGGAATTTACATCCTTTCATGAAGGTGTATTAAATACATGCAGAGTAAACATATACATCACATATTTATTTATTTTTGTACGAATTTATGATTTAATTTTGAATAGTAAGTTTCTTTAATTCCAAATATTAAATTGTATATACATTAAACAAATTAACTTCTATATTAACTTTTACATTTTTTTTTGTAGGGATTTATTTTTGAAAGGTATAGGTTAATCTTGGATTCAATGTAGTTGGGGTAGTTGGGACAATTGAGCAACAAAAACTTCTAAAAGTACATAAAATATGATCGCCCCAGTCCTCAAATAGCTTCAGGGTAAGAGGAGATTAAAAGTTGGATTAAGAGACACCTGAAGAAAAGGTGAAAGAGAGGCATCTTACCAAAAACTATAAAAACAACAAAGATACAACCAGAGTCCCGCTGGACTTCCTGTAACGTTACAGTCAAGCCTATCATAGATATATATATATATATATTACCTTCACAAATTCAACTACAGGATAATTTAACTGGTTTAAAAAATATTAAAATTTATAATACAACAGTTATATATCTGTTTCCCGGTGTTAATACTATTGAGAGATATTAACTGAATTTATGAATCTAATTTTTGACAATTCTGATATATTCTGATCCCAATTGATTTTTATGTACTAAAGTTAATTAATGGTCATTGTAACCATTCGAATTTCTAACAAAAAAGGTGGTCGTAAAACAAAAAATATAAATATCTTTTTAACTCTTTTTTTTTGTTATCAGTCGTTTACAATTAGGACGTTAACTAAGGAGAAATCTATTTAAGATTATTGTGTTTACAATTCTAATAAAGAAACTCACAATCTTTTAATAATAAGAATAATATATTGTGAATTAAAAGCTTATTAAAGAATGAGAGCATTTATACTTTTAAACATAATGTGAAATACAAATTAGCTGGTTGTCCTCTAAGTAACGAAATCCTGTAACTAGCAAGATTCAAATATAAATAGGTTTTTATTGAACTAATTATTTTTTATCTGATATACTAATTGTTAAATGGAGAGAGATAATCAAACTTAATTAAATATAAAAAGGAACTATATCCACAATGAAGCTGAATTTTCTGTATAGTTAAAATCGAATTTACTGTCAGCTGATTAGGATGCGATGAAAGGTAGAAACAAGTTTGAATTTACAGAAGTCTCTTAAAATAAGAGAAAATTTATTATGAATGAAATAATTAAAAATATAAATATTTTAAATTTATCTTATTTAGTTAAAATAATATGATAATAACTTGAACTTATATTAGTAGAAAAGATATTTTCTGAAAAATCTTTCCTCAAGATTGTAAAAGAAATGTAAAGTATTTATATGAGACTTAAAATTATTTTATTATTTTACATTCATTATTTTACAAACATAAATTAAATTAGTTCAAAGTTAAATAACATAAACATTATACTAATTATCTACAAACAATAAAGTATATTAATAGTTTGTAATTTAAATCCATCTTTTATACTTTATTAGTTTTCCTTTAATTAAACTTCACGTATTTCGCTGTATTTACAATGATGATAACGTCAACGACAATGAAATACCTGTAGTTAGAGCTAAAATGTGTCAAACGGTGTTAAATTACAAACAATATATTTTAACCAAGCGCTTTAGTATATACACTAATGAATATTAAATATTTGTCTCCATATATCATGAAATATTTGATAGCCATTTTGTTCATGACAGTTACAGTTTGAATAATAAATGTTTATTTACTGTTTATTATAATGATAAAAAAATGTGATTGTACTCGAAAATTGCATTCAATTGCGTTGTCACTAATGATTCCTATTTATATTCGTATCAAATGATATTGTCATGAAATAATATATGAAATACCATTTATAAGTTACCGAGAAAAAATATTTTGATGACTAGGACGAGTTTCAAATGAGTTATCGATGTGTGTTTAACAAACACGTAAAATGTTTCACATGTATATATTTACAGAATCTAGTTTTATTTCACCAAGTGATGAAATCTTATTGTTCTACCAAATGTCTGAAACTATTGATTATTTCAAGAGGTAAAGCTTCCAGTAGACGATAGGCGTCACGGAAAGTTGATCCACTTACACGAATTGACCAATATGTTAAAGGCTTACAAGAGTAGTACTACTAGTAGTAGTAAGAAAAATAAAAAAAGTGTCATTAGAAATATTAGGTCTGGTAATAATACTAGATGTGACAGCAGTCAAATATATGGCAAGAAAGCGGGTTGTGCAAAAATATCAGTTGTGCAGGAGTATTTGTTTTAGCGGGGATTCAAGAATGTCTGCAGTAGTAGTTGGGTATCTGAGAATGGCAGAAGTATGTTTTGTAGAAGGAGCATCAAATTTGAGGAGGTAAAGGATGTATCATGGATATATCTGTGGACATAATCTCAAATTTAGTAAGAAAAACACGTGTTGGAAGAGGAATAATTATACGTTTATGAAATAATTGGAAGCATTTTAGAAGGTGTCGCATGAATCGCAGCAATAGTAAGTTATGGCAGCAATAACAGTTGTGCGATTTGTAGTGAGAGTGAATCAAGGAGCACGCTTTGAAGTACTAGCAGGTGTGATAATTTTATCAGGTTTGAGAGGAGTAACAGTAAATGAATTAGGAGAGTCTGGTGTACAATAAAATTTGGTTAACCGCTCCAATATAAAATATATATATATATATATATATATATATATATATATATATATATATATGTAAGTCTAACTTTGAATATTTCTGTTTCAGATAGCGCGTTTTATATGTTTATAAGTAGTTTGTTAGTTTCCTTTTAATAAGACTAAGTGATTAGAAAATAGATATGACTTTCAAAGTACTACCTTATTGTTAAGTCATATTTGTTCTTTTTATTTTATGTACTATTGTTACCAGGCGACTTGAATTATCAAAAGTTGGAACCAACTGGTAACAATGTTTAATAAAAAAAAGACAAAGACAAATTATATAATTAACAAAGCCAAAATTTATTAAATTTAAACGGAAATTTCGACGGATCAGATTTTATCATTTACAATTTAGGTAAATACCAGCTTAAAATTACTTGACATCACCAAAAGCTTATCCATGAATAAGATTATAAATTGAATCTTCTTTAAAAAAAAATTTACATGCCCTTAGTTAGTAAAAAAAAATTAACAATTAAACTTTGACATTTATCCCCCCTTTTTATACAAACTGTTATAAAAGAAATTAACAATAAAAAAGATTTTATAATCAAAATTAAAATTTTACTTCAAAAGGTAGATTAATTCTAACAAGTTTTCATCATTAAATTACTTATAAAATATCATAATTTTGTTTATTAAATTTCATATATTCTAGGTTGGCCAACTAATATATATATATATATATAAAGGAAATTTGTTTATAATATAAATAAAATTTTTAAATATTGAAATTTTTTAAATAGTGAAATTTTTAAATATTGAAATTGTTAAATAATGAAATTCTTTTAAAGATTGACGTCAATTTTTGTTTTATTAATTTTGAAAATAACCCCTTTGGGGCTGTTAGGACCGAAAAGTTTGCATGCAGCTCCACCCAATATATATTTTATATTATAAATAATAACACATTATTACACATAAACAGTAAAGGACATATTGTTAAACAGAGTTCAGTTCCAAAAATATATATATAAGAACAGGTTGACAATTAGAGTTAGTATTTTAGATGAAAATCATTTTATGGTGCACTTAGCGACGTTTCAAGTTTTTTTGTTATAAACATGTCTCAAACAGTTAGGTAGAGTCTTTTAACAGGCATCCTATTTTGCTGCATAAACTTGCAAAATCCAGAATACAAAATTCAGCAAACTTGGACCAGCTTTTGCTGTTGGAAAGAAACACAGGTCTGATAGAGATTTATGCAATCTTATACATGTAATAGCACAAGTTTTCTCTTATTCAAAATGCTTTGTTATTTCATCAAAATCAAGAAAATTATCGGAATTACAGAAATCCAGAAAAGATTATAATTAAGTCCTTTTAGTTGTTAATACTAATAGTATATGAATATCTTGATTTCTGTTTGAAACAAAGACTTATAACAAGGGTTAGAATTTTTTTTAAAACAAAGACTCTGGTTCAGAAAAACCCTTTTTGCTAGTTTTTTTGATATGATCAAAAACTTAATATTTTGACTGCTTAAGATTTAATATGACTGCTCAATACTCAAAGTTTGACTACCTAAAGTTTACATTTAGATTATGTAAAGTGTCTTTTAAAGAAAGGAAATGCTTTTATAAATTATTAAATTTCAGTAAAATTTTGAATACTACAAGAAAATACTAAACACATATTTCAATAAACAAAGCTTAAAATATTAACAAATTTTATAGTATAGCAAAATCTGAGAAATAAGGTACACCTGGACTGGTTGTGAAGTGCTGAGAAATTTTGAATAGAAGCACACGCCGTGTTTTATTAAAAACAAAACTCACTGAGACATTATCTCTACACTTCTAAAACACTGACATTCTTAGAAAAACACTTATTGCATCGTAACGATTTTTGAATGATTTATCAAATTATTATGACGAGAATTGTAGAGCTTTTTACAAATGAAGGTCGATTAGATTTTGGAACGACATGTTCTACTAGGTTGAAGTGAAGTGAATAACGGTATTTTTAGACTGGACGTTATCCGGTGATAGAAAGAGAGAGATATATCATGCGATAGGTTTCTACTTTGGCCTCCAGGTGACACTAGCTATCGGATGCAGGTATATGAGGCAAGGCGGGGGTGGACGGTTGATAAATTTAGTACAGATTATTAAATTAATTTGTATGTAACGCTACACTATTATACACTAATAGTATTTAACTTTATAATTTAGTATTAGTTGAATTTGGTGTTTCGTCATTTCTTGTGATAGTGTACTAAATTCTGTTGATTTGTAGTTTCCTTTTCATCTTTGTTTTGTTTGGTCACGCTTAGATACTGTACTCTGATGGTTTAGGATTAGCTTTAGCCCACAGTTCATTTCTTGAGTTCCTAGTTGTAGTTTTAATTTTAGTTTCTAACATTGTTCTAGACTAATAGTCAATGTTGGATCTTTTATTGTTTTATGTGTTCTAGGTTTAACAATTTATAACGACTCTCTATCCATTATCTCGAAACTATTATATTAAGAAATGACGATAAATTATAAATTGAGTTTATACCAATAAATGAACAATCCATCGTGTACTCCTTACTCTACGGTGCAAGGGCACCTGTCGTAACGATATTAGACCTCAAAGTAGGGATGGGCCAATAGCAGTACGTTATAGATCCTATGATAGGCTTGACTGTAACGTTACAGGAAGTCCAGCGGGACTCTGGTTGTATCTTTGTTGTTTTTATAGTTTTTGGTAAGATGCCTCTCTTTCACCTTTTCTTCAGGTGTCTCTTAATCCAACTTTTAATCTCCTCTTACCCTGAAGCTATTTGAGGACTGGGGCGATCATATTTTATGTACTTTTAGAAGTTTTTGTTGCTCAATTGTCCCAACTACCCCAACTACATTGAATCCAAGATTAACCTATACCTTTCAAAAATAAATCCCTACAAAAAAAAATGTAAAAGTTAATATAGAAGTTAATTTGTTTAATGTATATACAATTTAATATTTGGAATTAAAGAAACTTACTATTCAAAATTAAATCATAAATTCGTACAAAAATAAATAAATATGTGATGTATATGTTTACTCTGCATGTATTTAATACACCTTCATGAAAGGATGTAAATTCCTGCTCTTTTGCTAAACTTGATTTTGTTAATAATATGTGAGATCTTGAAGGTAGATAAAATTAACTATAATAGGCTAATGTAAGACCAAGGAGCTAACGAAAACCTATTTCAAACAGTAGCCATTTTGAAATTCCCCTTCCATTTGTTTTGAATAACAATTCATATACATCAAATCTTTAAATATGTCAATCAATATATTAACTAAAGTTGTAACAATTCGAAATGTCTACACGAATTTTATAAAATTGATTAAATAAAAGAGATGTGTAAGGAAATGGTGAACTTTATTATAGCCTAGGCTAACCATATAAAATGCTTAACATCAATAGGCGATTAGCCGTGGGATTAATACGATTCTGGAGAAAGGAATATAATTATATCAGGTAAAACAATACATTAATAAATAGGACGGAATATATTACTTTCAAAAGAAATTACCAACAAAATACGAGAATTATAATAATAGTATAAACATGGAGTAAATCTAAACAAGTCCTATACATAAACAGCTGATGTGTTAAACTGAAATTATGTGATTGAAGGGACACGTCCATCTTCGAAACTAACGCTCTGATTGACGCAATAACACGTGGGACCCTGAATCGTCTATATATATATATATATATATATATATATATATATATTAGTATTAAGATTTTAAAATATAGAAGTTATTTGTTTAATGTATATACCATTTAATATTTGGAATTAAAGAAACTTACTATTCAAAATTAAAAAATCATAAATTCGTACAAAAATAAATAAATAAAAATTACCATTATCAGCAATTTTAGATTTAGATGGCGGTTTATTCGATTTTTGCAAATATTAATTATTAGAGCCTTTTTGTTAATCCAACTTTCGTTCTGAGCAGATGTATAAATGTTTTATCCGAGTTTAGACCTTTATGAAAATAATAGAAGAAGAATTTTGTTCAAGTGAAATAGTGCGGTAATTATCTAGTACAAAATATTCGAATTACGTTTATGAAGAAAGAAACAAAAACAGTTGAATATAAAAGAAACTTTCTAATATGGTGAGATCCAACCAATAGCCTAGGTTCAGAACAAATATTCATTAAAGTAGACTTTCACATATATAATAAAATATAATATAATTAGTGGACCAATATAGAACTATATCATCTCATTCTTTTTTTTGTTATAGTTTTTCGTTTACATAGCCTATGTGTAAATATTGAACTTAATTTAATCCTTTATTTTTATAATTTACGTCCATAATTTTTTTTTTTTTTTAGATAAGATTGGAGAAAAGTCTGCACCCAACCCCGACCCGAGATAAGAGTGATTTTTTTTTTTTTTTTTTTTTTACTTAAAAGAAAAGACTATAATAGACTATAATTCATATCAATATAATTTGATTTTCTTTCTGATAAATAAATGAACAATTTTATTAATTATAATTTATCATCTTAAAGTATATTGTAATAATATTTTGACGTTATAATGAAAGGTTATTAAAAATCCTAAACGGTTTAATAGATTGTTGTTATATTTCATTTCTCAATTTAAACTTTAAATATTGGAGAATAACAAATATAATAGAATATGTTATTTAAATTTTTGATGCTCCAAACGTAAAGCTAATTTGAATTTTAAATATTATTGTTTAAATAAATATTTGTGTTAATGTAAAGTCCAACTACATTTTTGAATACTAGAGCTATTTTTTAAGTCGAAGTTATGTTTTTAACAATTTTATTTTTCTAGCAATAACGATTTTAGTTGTATCTTAAAAATATATTGGGGTATCGCTGGGTAAAAATTTTAAAGCTGAGAAATAAATGTCCATAAATGTATAGATTAAAAGTCATGGTAATTTTGAAGCCTGATTTTATTAAATGGTAATGGAACACTTGAACAACTGTAATTTCAATGAGTCTTGACTTTTAAATTAATTGTCAATATTGTGAATATACCATTAAAATCATATAATTTACCTATTTAATAATACTCAGGGTTTTAATATCTTGGAAGATGAGACATTTGTGGACGTTAGATTCATCGGAAAAAAACAATGTTAATAAGATAATATTATAAGAACAATTTTAGCACATACTGATACAGACTCTTTACTAAAACAATTTATCTACTAAAGCTCTCTCCAATAGATACAAACGTATTTTCATTATAACCATAAAATACTAGTGAAAACTTCACTGTTTTCTCCATTACTCAAGTTTCTTTTTTAGGGAGAATAGTTCTCTCTCCATTTCCCTCCCACCATTATGGAAAATCCTTATTAAATTCTTTGCCCAATATTAAAACTCTTGAACCCTGCTCCTAAGAACTTTTCCTGTAAGAAAAAGCTATTGAATTAGGCCTATACTTCCAAGTTTATTGTGTAGTATAACAACTGTTAACTTTTCCTTAGGTTTGAAATTTGGGACAAACTTAGTATACTGATACACAGAAGTACAATGAACTTTCTGATGAATGGTTTAAGGTCTAATTATCAAGGATTGAAGGAGGGATAATAAAGTTATAAAAACTTTAATGTTAACAAGAGAAGAGTGTAATAACTAAACATTTGAAGAAAAACAAGAACCGCAAGGCTTTTGAAAATTAAAATAAAATATTTTAGTTTGTTATGAAATGTAGAGTTTAAATCCAACTTCCATTAAATGCAACACAAATTCTGTACTTCATTATTGCCATTAAGTGCTATCGAAATTGGAATTATCAGCCTTGATACTTTAACAAAATGTGTGTAATATACTCAAATAAGTCTATGTATTTAAAATTTAAAAAGTCAATTTATATTTTAGTGGACACACTTTGACTAGTTTTGCAAACTTGTAGTGTTACGTTGTGGTTGATGTTTGTAATAAAAACATGTATGCGAAGAAATTTAACTTTCCGGATACATATATTTAACCAGCTAGAAAAGTTGATCCTGCAAAATCATATGCAATTGTAACTAAACCAGCACCAAGTGATAGACCTGAGGAAATGCAAGTTGATAGTAACATTGGTCAAGTAGCAGCACATTCTAGAGAGCCAACTACTCAAGATATCTGGAAGTTGTTAAAACAGTTAGATATAAGAATTAATGATATTGAAATCAGGTTAAAGAAATTTGATACTAAAAATACAATTAAAAATCAGAGTGCAAATACAACTGAGAAGAAATGACTGAATTATCTCTACGTATCATTGCTTGGAATGCCAATGGTCTGTTACTTCGAGCGCAAGAATTAGAAATGTTTCTTCATTACATGAATATTGATTTGGCGTTGATTTCAGAAACTCATTTTACTAATAAGACATATCTAAAAATTCCCGGGTTCACTATTTATGATACACCACATCCGAATGGCAGAGCACATGGAGGATCTGCTGTAATAATTAGAAACAATATTAAACATTTTGTAAATATATGAATTACAAAGGAATACATACAGGGAACTATGACAACAGTTGAAAGAATAAGGGGTGATTTGAAAGTAACGGCATTATACTGTCCACCTAGGCACAATATAAAGGTTAAGCAATTTATGGAAGTATTTAACATGTTGGGGCCTCGCTTTATATTGGTAGGAGACTTTAATGCTAAGCACTTGGCATGGGGATCTCGACTGACTAACACTAAGTGTAGAGAGTTATATAGGGCAATAGACGATTGTGCATGTGTTATTCATTCAACAGGCAAGCCGACTTACTGGCCTTCTGATGGAGCAAAGGTTCCCGACTTAATTGTTTTCTTCATAACAAAAGGTATATCTGATAATTACATCGAAGTATTCAATGTTGAGGATCTGTCATCAGATCATGTTCCCATACTGATGGTATTAAGTTTGACGATCATAAATAACAAGAAAAGGACAACTCTCACAAATAAATATACTAGATGGGAGGATTTTAGGAATGAATTAGACAATCAAATAGACCTAAGGGATAAATGTAAAACTACAGTGGATCTGAATTTTGAAGCAAGCAAGTTTGTAGATGCTATTCGTGGGGATGCTAAAAGTTCAACCCCAGGCCCCAATTCTTCTCAATACCAAGGTATATGCTATCCTCTTAAAGTCAGAAAAATGATAAAAGAAAGGAGGCAAGCACGTCGCATCTGTCATAAATCAAGAAACCCTGTTGACAAGAATAAATTTAACAGAATAAGTAACCAGCTTATCCGTCTAATTAAAGAAATAAAGAGGAGTTGTTTCGAGAGCTACTTGGAAGGTCTGTCAGCAGAAGCGGATACCAACTTTTCGTTGTGGAGAGCTACGCGTAGGCTAAAGCGACCTATAGTTAGAATTCCTCCCATTAGAGATGAAGAAGGGAGGTGGTTACGGCGTGATGATGAAAAGACTGAATCGTTTGCTAAACATCTTTATGGAGTATTTCAACCACACGAGTGCCAGTCTGCGGCTAATCTAACAAAAATGTATAAAAATGACAAACGTATCAAACTCACAACACCATTGGAAATTGCGCAGGAAATAGATAAATTAAATCCAAGAAAAGCACCAGGTATTGATGAAATACCATCAGTTATATTAAAGGAGTTGTCCCGAAAAAGTATAATGTTCCTTTCAAATCTGTTCAACGATTGTTTTGAACTTGAATTTGTTCCTGATTGTTTTAAGACAGCGAAAATTATTGTTGCTAAAGCCAGGCAAGCAGGCTGAAGAAATAACATCGTACAGACCAATAAATTTACTTCCTACGGTAGCTAAACTCTGGGAGAAGCTCCTTTACAAAAGGTTGAAGCCATTTATAGAACTACCAGATCACCAGTTTGGTTTTAGAAACCAGCACTCAACCATAGACCAAGTCCATAGAGTTACTGCTATTATTGAGAGGGGATTCGAGGAAAAGCAATTTTCTTGTGCAGTCTTTCTAGACATTCAACAGGCTTTTGATAAGGTGTTACCAGGGGACTTAAATTTAAGAAAAGGCGGAACCAAAATGGTAACAATGTTTAGAAAATATAAAAAAAAGACAAAGACAAATTTAGTAATTAACAAGGCTCAAGTTTATTGAAACAAAAGAAATTTCGACGTTTCAGATTTTATCATTTACAACTGAGAAAGACATCCTGAGACAAATCATCAATAAAAGCTTATGATTAACAATATTATAATTGATATAAGTTATACGCCCTTAATGTAACATGTAATAATTTAAAATAAAAAAATTAATCAATAGATTCTGAAAATTTATCCCCCCTTTTAGTTTATATATATTTATAGTTACAAAATTTAACAATAAAAAAAAGACAATGAGCACAGCTTAATAATTAACAGGATTATAATTAATCCAAAAAAAAGATTATACGCCCTTAAATGTAAAAACTTGCAAAATAAAAAAAAAAGAAAAGATACTGATATTTATTCCCCCCTTTGTACTTTATGAAATGATAGTTTTTTTTTTTAAACATTTACAGAATTTAACAATGAGAAAAAAAAATTATAAATGAGTTTGATGTTTTAAATTCAAAAATTCATATCAATAGTAATCAGGTTCATCACTACACTAAAATTACATAATATTACTTGTTTGATAAATTTCTTAAGTGCTATATTGGCCAATAAATTTATATATTTTAAAATACAAGAATTTATTATAAAAAAAAAAAAATTTTAAATTTTGAATATTGAAAATTTTTAATTGACGTCAATTATATTAATTTAGAAAATAACCTCTTGGAGGTTGTTAGGACCGAAAGTTTGCATGCAGGCTCCACCCAAAGATTTGTTATATAATTTACGAATAACTACACAAGTCTACATCTAAAGATAGCTTTAAGAAAAACATATACAATATGAGTTTAGTTAAAGTTCTGTAAAGTCAGTTTTTTTTATTAACATCACTTTTGTGCACATGAAACTCTGAAGGTATGTTGAACAAAACGTGTTTTGCAAACAGGACGAAACATGTTTAAATCTTTAGCTGGTCTATGCAATATGAGGCAAGAATTGCTGTGTTTCTTCTACCAGCGTATTAGCTGGAAAATCCTGTCGCAGTTCACGTGAGCTTGTGCCGTGAAAACAAAAATTTATTTAACATTTTAGAAACTAAAACGCACAAAACTGTAGATTAACATATCGTTAAAAAAAAAAACTGAGCAGTAAATTTTGAGAACCAAAAAAAATTATTTCTAACGTAGCTATGAAAGAATGTAGAACATTGTGAGTGACTACAGGTAGACTAGACAACGGGTATTTTAGCAGATAGGCTGTCCAGCCGTTGTACTTTGTACTTAGATGTCATGCGATGCTTAGTTTTGGACAAGGTCGCCAGGTGCCAGCATCTGTCAAGGGACGGAAGTTGAATATGTGGAAAAGGAGTGAATGAATTTAATTACGAATTTGAGGTTTTGAATTTGGATGTTACAAAGGTATGGCACGAGGGACTTCTTTTTAAGTTTTATCAGAGCGGTGCCGGGGAACTATTGCCGTTTGCTCAAATCATACCTAACTGACAGGAAATTTAGAGTAATGATAGAAGAATCTGAGTCAACTCTCTACACAATGAAAGCAGGAGTTCCGCAAGGTAGTGTATTAGGACCAATACTTTACCTGTTATACACAGCAGATATTCCAACTACAAATAAAACCACAATAGCTACATTTGCCGATGATACTGTCATATTGGCTACGAATAAATCACATGCTGAAGCAATGGGAAACCTACAGTTGGCATTAAATAAAATAACTCAATGGACAGAAGACTGGAAAATTAAGGTTAATGAACTAAAATCTTCTCAAGTGACATTCTCATTGCGGCACATAGATCCAGGCTTTGGAGTCTATCTTAATAACAAACTAATCCCACAGAGTAAATCTGCTAAATATCTTGGAATGCATCTTGATGAACGTCTTACTTGGAGGCATCATGTATGTATGAAAGCAGACCAAATAAAACAAAAACTGCGCGATCTGTATTGGTTGATTGGACGAAAATCCCAATTGGCTTTGTATCACAAGAGGTTATTATATATCTCAATTATTAGACCTATTTGGACTTATGGTGCAGAATTATGGGGATGTACGAAACCCTGAAATCAACTAATTATACAACGAATACAAAATCGTATTATTGGTAAAATTACAAATGCAAGATGGTACCAAAGGAATGATGACCTTCATTCTGAACTAAACCTAAAAAGTGTTTATGAGGTAATTCAAGACTACGCTTCTCGCCATGAAAAGAGACTTCATCGACATGTGAACGTGGAAGCTATCCAACTTTTAGACGTGGAATATGACAAAAGACGACTTAAGCGTCATAAACCGCAGGACTTAGTTAATATCTAGGTTTAATACATGTTATTTTATGTTATATGTATTACTTATTTAATCTATGGATTAAGATTGTTATAATAACAATAAAAAAAAAAAAAAATTTAAATAAAAAATGTATACTTTTATAAAGTAATTAGACTATTTTGAGTTTTTATAGGTTTTATTGTAAAAATTGCAAGGGTTTTTTGAAGTGTAGTTATCTTTGTGTCTTTCACAAATCTCTTGCAAAGATGGTATTATATTTTGGTGGCTAATAAAGTTATAGAAAACTTTTTTTAAATAGTAAAATCCCACAGGTAAGCTGAATATATGCCAAACTGAAACAAATATATAATAATAAATCAATTTAATGGAAATAAATGTAATTGATTTTTAAAAAAATATTTTTTTTTAATGGTAATATATAATTTTTTTTAAATACTTCGATAATTGGGTGATTTATTTTTCTTTTTTGTCAATTGGTCATAAAATATAGTTTTCTATAATTTGCTATATCATATTTCATTATTAATTTTTGACTTTTACAATAAATATTAAAACCTAAATCGATAAATTTTTCTTTATAACATGATTATAAGAATTGTGTGTGTTTATTTTTTGTTAGGGGCGGACGGGTTTAGATCTGATTTTGAAATTTATTTTTCTTATTAATCTTACAGAAAACACCTAACAATTTTGAGTTATGATGGTTAGTGCAATGTAACTTGATTATATTTATTGGAAACTGTAAAACTCGGATAATGTTATTGCGTGTGTGCGTGTTTGTGTGTGTGCATGCAATCACAAGGTGTGTGACCTCTCTAGCAATCACGATATTTTATGATGTTATAACAAACTTGGTTATAAAAATTAATATATTATCTTGTAGGTTGAATTATTGAGAAAACCAATGTAGAAGGAGAAAGTTGTAGATTTGAAATGGCTATTTTAAAGTAGTTCCAAAAATTTTTGTTGGTTGCAAAACTTGTTCAAACGTGGAACTTGTAGGCCCCTTCATCGGTTTCGGGTTTACCAAAGATTACTATTTAAATCGGTTTTCATTACAGTACCATTTAAATGTTAGAACTGTAACATAGACATTCACATAATTTTGAAAAAGTTATGCTGATACCATTTCTGGATATTATAATGCAACTATTTTTAAAGTAACAGATAATAACAACTTCATATTATAAATTGACCTCTTGGTTACTTACAGTGTCATGTATCGTAAAGTGTTTGTTCGTGTTGTTGCCAAAAATGTGAAAGATTGGACTGTAAAAAAACAATAAATAAATTTAATAGAGAAACTATATTGTGTAAATATTTGTGGTTATTATTTTTTATTAACATATATTTTCTCAAACATCCATGTTTTAATTTTGTTTTTAGTGTTATCTATGTTTAGTAGAAAATGAAACTATATTATGAGATGGCATACCATAAAGTCTAGTGAACTCAGAAATGATGATTTTAGATCATACCACACATTATCTATATTTACTGATTCATTTAATGACATTCATAACGTGTAGATATTTGTTCCTATGGTTTGAAATGTACTAAGAATTATTTTTTACACATATATCCGTTATTCTTTCCGTTATAAAACAATGACTTTTGACATATCTGACACCCAATATATCAAATGACCAAAACGTTGGATTGTTGTAATATAAAGTTACCATTTAGTATATGGACTTCAAAAACGTTCATTTATAAATATTACACTGACAAAAAAACTATTTTTATTGTTAAAAATTGAATAAGAGTGATCCACATAACATGTAAATTTGCGCACTTTGATCTAGTTTTTACACATACATAGAGCAATATTAGGTATATGTGGAAGTAAATAATATAAACACTACACATCTTTCCACACACACACAAATACGAAAGGCGGACAATACATTTTGTTTGGGTCCTTTCTATTCTATGGCAAAACTTTTTATATGCTACTATTATATGTGAGAAAGTAAAATAGGCTGCACAATATAAACATGTTTGTTAAACTATTGCGATTTCTATATTATTGCTAAGAGAACTTACCTTACACGCAACCCTATGTTGTTACTGTTAAGGGAGTATTAGCGTTGCCAGAATGATGAGATGTACTGTAACAAAAGACAAAACAGTTTTAATAAACTGGCTCAAACATTATAAACATTTTTACGTATCCACAGAAGTAGTGAATACTGTAGATTAGGAAACATTTAGAAGGGGTTGAGTAATTTTAGTGAAACAAATTTCATTTAGATGAAATTCGGGCCATTCACAACCTTTTACAAAAACCTCAGAAACAATCTTCACCCCTTTAAGATGCGTTGACTGAAATTAAATCATCCCATGTTATATACAATCTAAAATTTGGAGATATTTGGACTACCTGTTCTACCGACAATGCGGGACAAAAATACGACACAGAGACTGATAAAATTCTGAAAATAGTCTGAGATTTTATCCTGCGGGTTTAAAACGTCAAATACATTATAAGAATGCTTAGGCCTACTGAAAATTTTCAAACCATTACTTTATATTCCACACACTGAATTTGGAAAGGATGGAATTTTTTTTTTACCTCAACTCCAATCATCTAGATCCATTTCCTCTAGTAGCCTCTTCTCCTCCATTTCTTCGTCAACCTCCATCATTTCATATCTTTCCTTAACTTTTGTATATCTTTTGTTAAAATGGTACCTTAGTTCTTCCATGGCATCAGTAATCTCATCATATGTAACCTACAATATCAATTGGAACAATTATATAAATCATTGCTTAACGATTAAATATTTGTATTTGGTAATAGTATTAATTTTGCAAGTGTAATAGATTACCCTAATCCATATCCATCCCTCTTTTCCTACAATTTTTTTTTTAATATGTGCCTCACAGCTGACAAGATAGAAAGAATGAATGGCGTTTAAAGAAATTTATTTTGTAATAAAACTAGTGTAGCTGCTCTCGAAATACATTTAGCACCTAAACTAACAATCAATCACTCATCATTATCAACATAATACATTTCAAGTTTAAATTTAATTTTGTGCATGTGCCTCTCTATCTGTTATGTTTTGATTTAATTTGGCGCAAAAACATTTTTTTTTGTAAAACACCGTAAACTAGTTTTTTAGTCCAAAATATCAGTTGATAAATTAAAATATGATGGGTGTTTATGTAGTTTTTGTAGAATAACAAAATCTGCTTCTCATGATGATCTGTGTCTTTTCTATTATATCAATGAATAGAGATATTTTGCACTATTAAAAGTTTTAATAAAACATGCGCTTAATTTAAAAATTAATTAAGAAATAACAAATGATTATTCAATCTAAAGTATCAGGATTTTAGTATTTTAAATATCACATGTAAGTGTCTTTTGTTATTTCTTAATGATATTTTTTTTAATAATAAGAAAGTTGTCTAAATTTAAAATAGGTGGCCGAGTGTTTTGAAAATTCTTCCTATATTGGCCTGTGGATACCATCTGTACATACTTACATATAAACCAACGGCAGACATTTTAATAATCCACCAATATCAATAAACAAAATTTGTAAATCTATCATATAAGCTAATCTGTTGTAATGTTTTATCATTTACTTTATCCCTACTTAATAATCAAGAGAGTTAACATATTATTTTGAAAATAACTTACTTCAATGGGGCAGTCATTTGTCTCTGCTCTCAACCATTTTTTCAAGTTGTAATAACGAATTCCCAACTCCTGTTAGAATAATAAAGATAAGTACTGTGATTAATGTTAAAACAAAAATACTTCTTAATCAATTAATTTACAACATTTTTATACACTGCGCCATTTAATATTGTACTCATGTCTATAAATATTTGTAGATATCCAAAATGTTTCCTTACAATTCTGAATAGAGTATCATATTTGGAATATCTTAAAAAATATGTCGTTAGTAGCCTTTGTTAAAGCAAACATATAATCTGAGTTTCGTTGAAAAAATGTTTTACACCTGTATTGTTTAAAGGGGAAAAAACACATTCAGTTATCGTCATAGCTTTATATATAAAAATAACTAACCGTGTAAAATAGCTTCAGGTTCGAGAGAGAATAATTATTGGTTATAGAGCTAATAAGAAAGACGAAACTGAGGATCTAGCCCAAGACTAAATAAAATAAAACGTGTACCCTGTTAGGTTCCCAGTAACATTGGATTTTAATAAAAAGTTATTAAATTTTATATGTTGAAATGTGTAACTGAATGCATATCTCTATTAAAATAGGGTATATATTATTCTATACAAATTGTCGCTGTACAGTTAACACATTTACAGAAAGGAATTATTGGTATTGATAAATCTATTTTATTATATTCTATAAGAATAATTGTATATAAATTAATAGAACAAATATCTACTTGCAGGTAATGGTACCAAATTTGAAACATTATGACTTTATTTATTGTATTTTTCATTTTACCAAAATGAAAAAAAATAAATCGATTATACTTATACATTGGAAAATAATGAAGTATTTTAGAGGATATGTGATATATTTATATTTCTTTCGAAAATCGCTCAAGAAATACCACTTTATCAATACAGGATTGTAAACCATCAGGAACAATACAGATCCAATACAGGACACTTATTTACCATAGTAAATATCAACATCTAGAATTTTAAATATAAAAAATTGTTGAAATTGTTATTAGTCAGGAGTATAACACATTTTACCTAGAATCATTCTTTTCCACGTTTCTACTTCTGTATTTTTTATGGAAGAACATATATATTAAAAGTTTCCCATACTCTACGTTTTTAAAAATATATTCAAAGTTTTCAGGTGTATATGGTTAAAATAATTACTTTATAACCACAAAAAGTGGTGTATAACAAACCCAAACATCTAAATTGGTTAGACATATTATGCCACAACATAAATCATATTATTCCAACATAGTTACTTTAAAATATTTGTTTTGGTATAAAACCTCAATTGTTTTTCAACATTTTTAAAATAAAGACACCTTCAAAGAATTGTTTTGTTTAAACTTAATATTAATATTCAAATAAAATCTGATTTTTGATAACTAATTTACTTACATTCAACTTATACAAGGCCAGGTCTACCTGCCAGGAATTGGGTTCAGAGCCTGTAGAATATAAACCGATATTAAAGTTTTTCACAAAGTATGAGACAAAATTGTGTTTCTTAGAATACTGCATTAAATAAATACTAATAATGGATAAGCATTCTATTATATTCTATATTCTATTAGAAATTTGTGAACAATAATTAACTACGTTCCCAAAACTTATATATACATGCTGTTGTGAAATGGTGGTATTTTGAATTACATAAAAAACCCTAGAAACACACCTGCTTTAAAATTAAAGAAACTAACAGAAGTGTATTTTGAAAATGTAAAAGTGCCCAAAATTATGTTCCTCATATTTGAATTTCATAAAGTCAAATAAACTTTTTCAAACCATATAAAAATAGATTTTGTTATAAAAGAAATACTTTTGCAATTATGTTTTAAGTTTTAAAAAAGATGTTACTACGAAATATTTCTTCTAAATGTTAATATATTCATGGGAATAGTTTTATTTATATAAACAAACATATTTCATCATATAAAATGCTTTTTCGGTAAGTCCTAGTCAACTGAAGTGAGATATTAGCAAAATTCTGAACACAAATTGGATTTTTTTTGTGTGTAAGTTCTAAATATAAAAATGTCTAAGAAATTTGGAATAATATTTTGATGAACAAATTCTCCATATAAAAACTGATAAAATATATTAAAAATCTTTTTGTAGTTCCATAAATATTACTTGATCTATTCTATGGGGAGTTCCATTTTTATCATTTTAGAGATGTCTCTTCAAATGTGGTTATTTAAATTTAATCTATATATTATAGTTTTAAACTTATTTCATTATGCTAAAAAAAACAAAAAAAGTCCAACGGTCTTAGCAGATTTAAACACATCACCTGCGAAATATAATTGAAATTGTTTCAATAAATAAACAACATATTTCAAAATTGCTTCATTATATTGATGCTATAAATAAAACACCTTCAATCAAAATTTAAACTCAAACCCACATTTTAAATAAAACCAAAGTTTCTAAATATATTATTATTAAAATCATCCTCTTTAAAATTACGAGGTTTTCGATTACTTAAATATAAAGTATAGAACAATTCAAATTGTTCCCAATAAGTTTTTAAAATATTCTTGAATGTTGCAAAATGTTTTCGCCAGTATTACGTATTTATGACAATTTTCACTCTTTTATTATTTTTGGTATTTTTTCCTATTTATCCATTCTCAGAATATGCTTTTAAATTCAGGAATTATGGTTTTCTTCCTGTTTAGTTACATTACTGGCCGATTTATATTTTACCACTTCATTATGAAGTACACCATCTTTTAGTGAACGTTTATCAGTTCAACTTAATATTATAGTAATAACAGTCATATTAAACTTACCTGGACGACCTAACAGGTCTCTTGCAGTCTCGATGTCGTACACAGTTGTTACACTGCCTTCTCTATCATCTAAGCATACACGAAAAATATTACGTTTCTTTTATAAATACTGTTTATAGCAGACTCAAATGACTATGTTTTTTGAAATATAAACTCAGCAAATCTGAATAACAGTTCACTATTCATGTGTATTTAGGTTTAGATATTTAGATGTGAATAGGGGTAACTGATTTTTAAAAGAGCAGTTTAAGACTAATATTTTAAATTACACACTTTTATAAAAACAGATTATTTTAGGCTGGTTGATTAAAAAAGTATATTACTAACACTTTATTCTATAAAAAACTGTTTACACAGCTAATCTGCTGATGTATTTCATTTTGGAAGACTTAAAACTTGGTAAATAAGAGTTGTTTTTCAAACTTCATAATTTTCCATAAATATATATTGATTATGGAGGTGGTTTTTATTGTGTTCTTATGTTTTGTATACACATATAAATATTTGTGTAAATCAATGTATTTTAATGTACTGATTTTGAATTTATTATTTATTTAAATGTGCAATTATATTACATCTATACTATATATGTAGAGGAAGCCAGGATCCAAAATATAAATTTAAAATTATTTAGTCTTTAATTGGCTATTAAGATAATTGAGCAAATATCAAACTCCTGTGCGAATAAAAGATTTAATGTTTTAATTTTTTTTTGCCAGCATATGTTAACAAATTACAAATCCTAAATTAACATAACATAACTTAATCATATTTAGTATGTAATATACTTCCCAATTTTTGCTACTTACAACATCCCATTTTTATTTCTTTTGCTAATATTGTAACCTCATCTCTGTTGAAAGAAGGGAGTTTCTTTTTAGGACTTAACAACACTTCTGATATTTTATCAGTTGCTCTTGTTTTACGTGTAGACCCTACAAGAAGAAAAGTAAATGTTGTATAAACTTACTGCAATGTACCCTACGTAGAGTACGACATAATAGTAACATTTCAAGTAAGAGATCTTGTATTTAAAAAAGTAACTTTTTTTACAAAAATGATAAGACCTTTTACTAATTATCATACAAAATGTATGCTAAAAATATAACTCAGCATGCAGCTGATGTGCTCTCATAATTCGGCACAAACGTTATTTATTCATTAAAGATATCTTCGGCCTAGGTAGCATTAAGTATAGATCTCTATAACAACGACAATGAGCTTTTATAGACTTATGTATGTTCAACAGATAACATGGAACTGTTAACACAGGTTTCAAATCGCTGGTGTTCTTAGACAAATCAATATTTTATAAATCTATTTCAAATATACAAAAAAACCAGCTTATATTTAAGTTTATCTGATATTCCATTCAAATTCATATAGATATATTAATGATTATATTAAGTGGGTTAGGTTTGTGATTAACTAATAAATAACCTAGGATTTACAGTATAAAACATATATTGACATCATCATGTTTTCAAGCAGCAAATAAAGTGGGACATCTAGAATCTATAGGTGAAATATTAGTACCTAACAAACTGAGTTTGATATCTATGAAATTGTTTTCTATCGAACAAGTTCAAGCTATTTTTAGGTTAACATGTAAAAAATTATATTTAGGCCATATTTTAAGAAAGTCGTACAAAGTTTTTCAACCATTAGACAATTTCAGATCACAAATGTGCTTCAATCGCATACTGTTTTCAAACCTCAACTTAAAAATCTCCTAAAAAAATATAGTTTAAATATTAAAACTAAATAATTGTTAAAATTTGGACTATAATCATATAAACTAAGCAAGATTGTTTGGAAAGAAAACGAAAATAGTTACAGTAATGAAACTAAATGGACGTTTAATAACAACTGTGAACAGATATTAAAATATAACTAAATTCATTTGAACAGTGCCGCTAAGTAGAAACATCACACAAACCAAACAAATAAACCTCATATAAGAGGTAAACCTAGAATGATGTTGGAGAAGTCCTGAAATCTGTCTCTTCTAAAACAGTGAAATATCTAATTTTTGAGCAACTAATCCTTATATATTTAAAAATTTTAAAGGTAGGTTTTTCTCAAAAATGTACATAGTTAATATGAAATTTATACTTATTTTATATAGATTTCACTAATAAATAAGTTAGGAAAACAAAGCTATTCAGAAAGGGGAAAAAAGAACTACAAACAACTACAGCAAGACCTGCATGTAAAACACAAAATATATTAATTGTTATATGAAAGTTGTGGAGAGGCGAAAATGAGAAGAGAGAAGAGAATAAATTGAAATGAACAAATTCATAATTGAAGTTCATTTAAATTTTGTGTTTTTATTAACATGTAAATTTGCATTCTAAACTAGTATATACTTACTTGATATGTAATACGCTAATCCTAGCCCCACGGCCGTCATACCGGCTATTAATACAACGCCTTTAAAAGGATTCATTCTGAGAGAAATTGGATACGATTGGGAAATATGTTCTTCGAAAGTTAAGGGAAATATTTCGTAATATGGTCGATGAATAATATGGTCTCTATAAGTAAAATAATATAATAGATTATCAGTTTCTATAGTTACCTAATTTGTCACCTAACAATAGAATATTTTATAAATTTAATGATTTGTTCTGAAGACTCCTAAAAAACTAAACCTGGGACAATTGAATGTTCACTATCATATTATTTGCAACTTATGTTTTAGACTAAAAAATACAGATTCATAAATATTATTTCACTTGAACTAAACAACACTTGTGGACGTATCAACTGAAACCAAAACCAATTTTTAGAATAAAATTTTTTTAAAGTTTTTGGAAAGGTTCAAGTGTTACTGTACTATTTTATCACTTTTAATTTGCCACACGATAAATATTTTACGTATATAAAAATAAATATAAAATATTTTTAATACACAAGATTTGTGAACATTGACATAAAATCGGACATTTACAATCATCTGTGTAATAACTGTCAAATTGATTCATAAGGGAGACAAACTCCTAAATAAGTTGAAGGTGTTAGTTTAATCTCGTATTAAATTTAACACACGACAAAAAAAAAGTCATTCTACAAATGAGATACAACTCAATATGGGATTGTATTTGAGATTCAAAAGTCCAACCACCCAGAACTTCATAAGTTTGAATAGATCGTGAATAATCTAAAAAGTAGAATTTGTGAATTTTTGAATTTATATTATAATTTACTAATTGCGGAGTTATTAGCCTATACGTAGACATTTATGACACAGTGTATTGTAGTTTATTTATGCTACACAAGTGACCGCGTAATAAATACATTTTATAAAAACGGCGTTCAAATGGGATGTATTTCTTTTTAGTTTATAATAAAAATGTTGAGCCGAAATTATATATTAAACAATTAAAGTAAATATGGTAGAAATTAATAAATGAATCATATCCGTATAATTTAAGTTTACATAATGAAATATATATAAAAAACTACTTACTTTTACTCCATTCGTTACCTGGCCTCTGAGGCTTTCCTTTGAGAAAACTAAATTGATTTAGAATCCTTCCTTTAGGATCTTTATATTTATTTTATTTAAGATTGTTTTCAAATAAAATGAAAATGCAAAATATAAACAAAATACAGTACTCTATTCCTGCACAAAATAATACAAAAATATATAATACTGATCTTTGAGATGGGTTAATTTAAATACAATCAATTACCAGTTAAAATTATTTATTGCACAGTTGAAAAGTCACTGCTACTCTTAATCTGATTGTAAAAAAAATTACATATCTCTATTGAAAACATAACTTGTGAAAAAAAAAAATTCAAATAATTTAACTATGTATTAATTTAAATCAATAATTTAAAAGTATACCGTCAAAACAATTTGCATCCACTCAATGTAAGGTAGAGGGATGTTACACTGACTGTAGGGGCGGGGGTATAACTTACTGAGGTACAGTGTTTTTAACAATTACTGAAAGAGTTAATAGCTATACATAAAACAGTTTTGATGATACATATTTAAATACAATTTTTAAAAAAATAATTTTTTTAAGCATATATACAGAGTGATTTTTGAGTATAGAAACGGCGTTATATTGCGTAACTGAGAGGTACTTTAGGGACTAAACAAATGATGATCTACATATTTTAAAACATTATATTATTTTAGGTTTTAAATGTTGTCCGACATATTGAATCAAACTTTATTTTTTAAACAGGAATATAGACATGTGATACATGATATACATTTTTACAAGAAAAACCATGTATTTTTTACATGTACCTGCATGTAAATATTTTACTATAAACTTTCATTTGTGTTTCATTTAGAATCATTTAAGCAGTTAATTAGTTACGCTGCCAACTAAAACGTGTGCTTTAAATTTACTGTTCTCTCTCTCTCTCTCTCTCTCTCTCTCTCTCTCTCTCTCTCTCTCTCTCTCTCTCTCTCTCTCTCTCTCTCTCTCTCTCTCTCTCTCTCTCTCTCTCTCTCTCTCTCTCTCTCTCTCTCTCTCTCTCTCTCTCTCTCTCTCTCTCTCTCTCTCTCTCTCTCTCTCTCTCTCTCTCTCTCTCTCTCTCTCTCTCTCTCTCTCTCTCTCTCTCTCTCTCTCTCTCTCTCTCTCTCTCTCTCTCTCTCTCATTTATAAACTACTCAATAATGCACCATAACGACTATTTTTCAAAATAATGTGGTAATATAAATAAGTTATAAGTAATGCGGTTATCTGAGTTATTGCAATCAGATACATCCGGACATAAAAAAAAAATACTCTACACTTTTAAAATGGTAAAACTGGAGATATTTTCGGTGACAATAAACCGAGTTTTTTTTTTAAATTAGAAACAATCCATTTGTTCTGAATATAATACATGGGGTACAAATGTTGAGAAAATTGATGTAATAATAGACTACACGCTTAAACTACACGAATGTTGAAGATTAACTTTCAAATTATATACATAAATTCTCTCCTTATAAATAAGTACTCCTAATAGCTCACTCTAAAACTAATAACATTTCAAAGGAATGATTTCAAGACGTGCTGCTTGCTGGATGAATCGCTGCTATTAAAGTGATAAAAGAGCTTCAATACTTTCAAGAAAATGACCATGGATTCCGGTGACTTGATACGTGTTCTCATTATTTATTATTGACTTTCATTACGACAGTTATTCGAAGGTAGATATATATTTTGAAAATTTCGTCACTACATGTTTTACTATGTATATGATATTTCTTAGATATTTTCTCCTCAGAAATTTTATAAGGGTAAATTTATTTTTATAAAAACTCCATTTGTGGGTAACCAGTATTTTACGATATATAGCATTGGAATTTCAATATATATTTAGTTTCTGAATGATCAGAACTTACAGGAACTCTAGAAGAGATCTTCAAACTGCATTGTGTCCGCAAAATAGTTTAATTATTCCCATTATTTCGTTGCTGTTTAAGTTAATCCTAATTAGTTTCAAAAGAGTTACAATTGATGGGTGGATATGTTTACGGTTTAGATCAGAAGAAGAAAACATTCTTAGCAATTTTAAATTCCCTTATCAGATCTACATATTAATGAATGGTAATATATTATTTAACTACTGTAATTGCAGTTATAAAACATAAACTAAAACTAGAAAGTAAGTTAAATTCGCCTCAAAACTTAAATCAAATCTTTTAATTTTATTCCTTTTGATACCACCCATCAATTATTATCATATTTACTCTGCACAATTTTAAATTAACCCTTGAATAATATCATTATATTCTTTCTAATGTTAAAGTGTGCAGATACCGTGCTTAATCACGCAGTCTATAATTTTGTATTCGTAATTAGTATACCGGAGATAGATTTAGTATATGGCTACAACAATTATTCTACCTATTATCTATTTAATTGCATCGACCTGCGTTGACTCTCTCTCTCTCTCTCTCTCTCTCTCTCTCTCTCTCTCTCTCTCTCTCTCTCTCTCTCTCTCTCTCTCTCTCTCTTTCTCTCTCTCTCTCTCTCTCTCTCTCTCTCTCTCTCTCTCTCTCTCTCTCTCTCCCCCGGATATATGTGTTACATGTATTTCCTACACCAGTTTCAAGGGAACTTTTATCGGCTCGTAGAGAGCCATAAAGTAATTTCTTTAGATTTTAAACATCAGCTCTCATTTGTAGCTTGTTATCAGAACGCATATATATAATATTTCGGTTATTGTAACTAATTTAAAATTTCTAATATTTTGAGACTAAAAAGAAGTTATTTTGTGATTAATCTTGTGCCATCATTACCAGAAGTGATTTTCTGGTAAAAACTTATTCTGTAGTTTAAACTTATTAAATAAAAGTTTTAATGTTCCAAGCTATTATAGCCAATGACGAAATGTGGGACATTATCTACTATAGATGTTTAACCGATGAAAATATACATTGGTTTAAAATATAATAAAGCATATAGGCTGGGATGTTACGCGTAGCAACAGTAGGGAAAAATAATATCTGAATGCATTTTGAGTCAGATGGAAGATTTTATGCAACTGTATCAATATGTAAATATTAAGTATTAACAATAAAACCTAGGCTCAATATCAACCCAACATATAACCCAACTTCCCTTTTATTTTCCTAATATATTTAAAATTTTATCTAAAATAAAGGGTAAGAGACATTTGAATTACAACATATATATAAAGTATACATAAATAACTTATACATTATAGCCGTATCACATAGATAACAAATTCTACTAAGGTTCGCTAACATAGTTGGCATGGTAACCACATAATTATTGAACTACTTTCGCACAAATCGACGACCTATATAACTAATAAATGTCTTCAAGTCTTTTTTTTTTTTTGCCAACAAATAAAATAGACTTTCAAGAAAAAATTAAGGATTGCTTGGAGTTATACATCTCTTCCGTTTTAAGATTTTACTAACGATATAATTTTATGATTCCGTTATTTTTTTTTTTGGTTATGTTATTATTAATATATATATATATATATATATATATATATATATATATATATATATATATATATTAATAATAATAGTTTGTTCTCTCATGATATTACCTACATCTTCCTATTATCCGACTTATTTTAATTCATCAAACGATAGGTTTAAAATATATTGAATAATGCTTACAGCATTTATTGATTATTTAGATAATAATAGAGCCTCAAAGATGTTTCAAAAGTCCAAAACCATCAAAGGATCTATGTCGAATGATTCACACAAAAACGTATGTGTTCTATTAGATTATTGAACGGTAATATGACATACACTGTTACTTAAAATTTACTAAATTTAGCCACTACAAAAATAATATTTATTCTCTAAACCTTTTTAATAAACAATAAATATGTACATTTTGTATGTCAAAAAAATTTGACTTGTGTAAAATGAGTAATGCATATTTGTATAATTTATTAAAGTATAAACCTGTTGACCAAATTTACAACTGAAAAGGATTTTAGAAACTTTTCGTTTACCTGAGCTCATTTGTATTAGTTATGTTGACTGCACACGTCTATCTTTAGGCGTGGATTCCTTTCATAGGTTGAAAATTTTAGTTGTAATTTTCAAAGTGGTCCTACACTACTAGGGTATTGTAATATTTTACACTTTCTAAAGTTTAACGTTCATTACTTTATAACGAGAGTTATATTGTAATTGATTTGTATATTGTTTTATTCTCTCAATACTTGTGTATAAGGTAGTATATACACAATTATTGGACATATAGTTTAATACAAATCCATATTTTATTATGTACAGGTACTAGATATTCAACGTATGATCAAATTCCTTTCTTATGTTTGGAATAATATGTGCGTGAATGTGTTGTTTGTGATACTTTTTGAAATTCCAATATTTATTATTTATTGTTAGCTGAACACTTTTCTTCCCTTTGAATGACAGCAGTTGCTTAATGGATGCTGAGTATAGTTAAAGACAGATACTTTTTTTTACTATAATCTGATGAACTTAAAAGAAATATCACCATATGGTGCTGTTCTAGTTTTAAACTTATTTCAAAATGATTTATGAGTACATGGGTATTTGTAAAGCAAATTAATAAACATTTATGTTTTAGCATATAAACAATTTAAAAAACGTTTATATACATAATAAAAGTTTAAGGAACGCGATGAGAAATTTGATAATTGTAGAAAGTAACATATTCAAAACAAAACCAAAAATATGATGAAAATAATACGAAGAAAATAATAAAAATATATTTGGCACTAATAACGATTCTTATTATTTCTCTATTTTCAAAAATTAGGTATGTGAAATTATATGAGAATGTTTTAACCCATTATTTTAATATCCAATATATATATATATATATAATACAATGAGTATCAAGATTTAGCAAAAAAAAATTTATTCTTTTATGTTATAACTAATATATTATTTTTACCTCAAATTTTTACAAAAGGATGTAATATTTAACTCAAATATTAAAAACACGTAATTCGTAAAAATTATACAAAGCCAGGCATAGGTAAAACCTCTAATCATCCGTCTTAGTGATGAAATCGAAAAAGGAAATACCGTATTTCAATGTCACCTGTTGAGCCCGTGTTTCGTTTGCTATATTCAAAATCACAAATCTATTAAACGTTCTGTCAGCAACTGGTAACTGAGATAATACTTCAGAAAAAGTCACAAACACCCTGTCATTATTCTTGAAATATTATGAACTTGTTAAATATTAGTAAATTAAATTCAATGGTTTGTACATTTTTATTCCATCACAATAATTTTTACACTCCACAATTAAAAATTTATTTTCTTTCTTTTTTTTTTAAAATTTGTTTATAGCACTAAATAAGTTCAACAAACACACAGACCGTGGAATTAAGTACAGCTTTTATTACGTTTGAATATAAATATATTACTAAAAACATAATTTTCTGATAATTTAAACTAATAACTAATATTGGTTTTAAAATTAAGTAAAATAAGACTACAAAATTAAGAATTGTATTGTAACAGAAGCCCACCCATAGCGACATACTAATAGGAACCACTAACTAATGACTTTTACGTCCTTGTAAAGTAATTATGTGGGAATTAAGTTCCACATCGATAACTTTTTTTTAAATCGCCATCTTTGTTGTAACTATGGTTGTGCACTTGCTCCTTTAATATACCTATAAAAAAGTCACACATAGTTCAATCTAAAGACCATGTGGAAAATATAAAAATTTACTTCTGTTAGGAATATTTTACATTTTAGCATATTTGTTAGGTAAAACTATAAAAACTGTCAAATATAATTTTTATTCTAAGAACACACAGAAGGCAGAATATTGTTGTGAAATATATCAAGCAGTATTGCAATAGGCGACTCTTGGAAAAAATTCCATACCAACCTGGTAATTCAAGTTTATTATCTTAACCTGGCAAGATATATAAATGCACACTATACTAAAAAGGAAGTCAGTTATTATTGAAGAAAGCAACAGTGACAACTGGAAGCTCTGCTCATAAAATAACAAAGTGCATTGGTCGGAACTATCAACAGGATTCATTAGAATCAGCTTTACATTACGGTCCTAAGTTGGTGGCTTGTGCATGCATAAATAGAGATGAGCAAACGGACAGTGTATTCTTAAATAAATTTCATAAGATATAAAAGAAAGTAGACTCTTTTGAAATTTGAATATTTTTAAATAAATAATATTCAGCTTGCGCTATCTTGGGACTAACTGATACAGTTTATAGTAAAAGGGGTTTTAAATATCAATAGTGTATTACTAAGAATTGTAAAGACTGCAAGACTGCAAAGAACCACTGACTGCTATATGTATTTCATTAACCCTTAATCCCTTTATCTTAAATAAATAACTCTCATTTATAATAGATAGTGAATATTTCATTTGAACCTAAAATTAGGTCTTAACTAAGACTAATTCCTAAGAAATTGTGCTTTGGCCGGGAATATATTAAATTAATTCCTAACACTTACAAGACGAATCCAAGGCACTTGATGTGGTGAAACACCATCTTGTTGTAAAGTAGCTTGGCCTATGTCCGGAACTATAAAATAGGGCAGAACTTGTTGATTTAAAACCTTTTTCATACCTATTTTCTGCCATGGCTCTGTGTAAAATGTCATAAGACAGCACGCCATTAACAGTTACAGTCGCTCAGTCAAATATTTCATTTTTATTTAAGAAGTATGAACAATGTGTGGGTGTTGTAATAAGTATAATTATAACCATTTACAATACCATTGTATTAGAAAGTCGATCCGTCTATGAATACAATACAATTATGCCAATCATAATCAGTCTCATGAAACTCAATGATGCCGGAAAAGAACCCTTCTCTTCGGATTATCTTCTAGTAGGTTATGAATAGGTGGCTTTTGTAAAATGTTATTTTGTTTCTCTTTAGGATTATCAGAATTACAAATTGGAAGGTTAGTCGATCGCATTAGTTAGAATAAAACTCTCATAAGATCTCAACAAAAATGATGTGTACTTATTCAAACCCGTTTCAACGGCAAAGTCGCCATCCTCAGTTTATCAATCGCATTGTTTATAGCAATAGGCCTACTTTTCCGAATCGAGAACATCAACGTTCAAACTAAAACAACTTATTTTTAAAAGATGTTTAAATCATTTATCAACTTTAAAACTAAGAGCAAGTGTTGTGTAAACTAATTTTAATAAGACTTTTTTTTTTTTAATCTAATCGGATAATATGGCTATAAAATCAGATCAAGAATTCCGAGTAGTAAGGTGACAAACACAGAGACGTTGGGATAATAAATGAAGTGATATGAGATGTTTTTTATCGTGTAAACGATTCTGTGAGTGATAGGAGTCAGTGAGTGACAGGACGGGATGAGTATTACTATAAATTATATTCCCTGTGTTAGAAATATAAACGTCACGCGTTGTTTTTAATACGTCAAATTAAATACAGTAAACTGACAATAAAATAATTGTAAATAAGACAACTTTATAAATCATAAGATGTATGTTCTCGCTACACATTAAAAGTATAATTGTAAATATAGATTTTCCTTAATTGCTTGCAACATATAATTTTAAAACTTGGGTACTACTGGATAGTTTTCATAATTTTCTTGAGTTTAAATATCCGCTTCAATTCATATCAACCATGCACTCTATTGAGAGTTATGAATCAGTATGTTTAATTAGGCTCCAAAGGAGTTAGATTACTAAATAATCATATACATTGTAAAAATTGACTAAGGAAACCCTTGTTTTGTTTCATAGCACACAGTGATATAACGCTTTGTTTATGGTAAGGGGATTAGGCTAAAATGGAATAGAGAAATATTAAGAAATCACGACTAACATTTTTTAAAGCTTTAATACAACCTACTATTAACACTCCAAAATAGTTCAAATCAATAAAAGTCCTGCCGAAGTAAACTTCACTTCTTACTCTGTGAAGTACTAGCGATTCAGTGCCGTACTTTGTAATACGTGTGAATTTTTCAAATTGATTTACTTAAATTCTTCCATAAATACAGAGTAATAACGTATTTCCTAAAAACTTAAAATCATTTAAAGTACTTCAATTTATCTTAAGGTCAAACAAATTATAATCATATATAATTATGTAATTAGAAATAACTCTAATTACGGATTCCATGTAGAACTAGCTGAGTAATCGAAGTTTACTTAGAGTTTAAAGTAAACTAATCATAAGTTGTTAAGAGAAATGAACTTCGAAATCAATTCCGAGAACTTGGAAAGATAATAGCTGGATGAGATAATTACTTTTCTTAACTTTCTAAGGAAGTTATTCATGAAATGGGAATTGCTTTAATCTATACCGTTACTTAGATACATACATAATATGATATAACACAAACATTGTATACATATGCTATAAAATTATTCTTCCGATTTAGTAATGTAAAATTTTGAAGTAAATACTATGTTTGTCATATTATGTAATGGTTTATACCTTTACCTTCATTCACCATTTTAAGAAAACTGATGACTGCTTGTCAATCTGTTGCAGATTCCAAATTGATGAGACGGTCATGTCTAAAGGCGGTAAGAGATTCTTCTTTTGTGGATTTAAAAAAGGTATTTGTTTATTTTTGTATGTAGTTTAATAATAGCGTACGTAAGTTAACAGTATTTCAATGGTATAACGTTATAATATGTAATTATTATAATTAATATATACAAATAGGCTTTCTATATTTATATATTTAAAAAAGGTATTTGTTTATTTTTGTATGTAGTTTAATAATAGCGTACGTAAGTTAACAGTATTTCAATGGTATAACGTTATAATATGTAATTATTATAATTAATATATACAAATAGGCTATCTATATTTATATATATATATATATATATATATATACATAACGATCGATATTTTTATATCCCTTGCAACGGCTAGGTACTTCCTAAACGAGATGAAATGAAAACTTATAACTTTTTCCAAACTTCGTAGGGTAAATCCTTTCACGTTTTATTAAGTAAACACATTTTCCCACCTTTTGAGTTAAAACAAAGGGGATTATATTTCTCCAAATCGAAACTTTCATTGTGTAAAACATAGTTATTTGGGCATTCTAAAATACAAATTATGTTGGCTTGGAATATCCTCTAAAATATCTCTAACCGGTATTATATGGGCGAGAATTTATTATTAAATAAGCGTTGCTGATCTCCAGTCCTTCCTAATCAGAACAGTGATCTAATTACATAATTAAATAAATAACAGATATGCAATTTGTAAAATGGAATATTGTTTAACATAATATGTTGAATAACATTAGGCTGTGCAGTACTTTTCATTATATATAATATACGTATATGATTGGTTTGTACTTAAAATAATTTATGTATTTATTTTATTAGCTCCAGAAACAATACAGACACACCCATTACAGATATTTTATACAATATTAATTTATATACGCTATATTACCGGAAATAAAAAGAGACACAACAAATACAACATACATTTGTATCAATATCCTAAAATTTGTTGTATATTTATGGAGTTAGTAAGTAAAGACAATAATTTAAAATTGTAATCTGTCACAGATAAAAACTCGTAACATTTTTCTTAGTGATAAAGTTTCAATTACCAGAGTTTTTCAACAAATAATACTGAGTCTTTGCACAGTAATCCCAAACCACAATGACAAAAGAAAACAACTCTCATTGTTTCCTTTAAGCTCTTCCAATGTAAGGGTTGTTATTGTTTCAAGTGTAACAAAGACTACGTGGTGCTGCGTTGCTAAGTATTAACGTTTTGGGACAGATACCATTATCCTCAAACCAAAGTTCACAGTCCTTTCTCAAGATTATAAAATTTATATATTTGAGCTCAAAGATATTAAAATTACTATTATAATAACACCATATGGATATTTTCTCATCAAGAATATTACTTATCAAAACATAATTAGTAAATAAATTAGCCTCACCAATAAATTATTTAGAAGTTTAACATCAATTTCAATTGATATTCATTAACTATTTTGACTATTGTTGTTTATCAATGCCAGGTTGTTGAATAATTTTTTAAGATTTGTAGTAATTTCATTACCACTATTGCCTTTATCCAACATTCTTAATTTTAAAACATATAAGATGTGTTACTTTACTATAAGAGTCTCTATAAAATATAAATGTTGCATTTTATTTGATGTAATCAACATTTTATACATTTAATCAAATGCAAATGTAAAAATTAGAAAAGATTCAAAAATATATACACCCGACTCATAGAGGAAGGGCGTTGTAAACAATAATTTCTGTTTCCAAAACAAATGTCCTTAATTTTATAGATATAGGTAACAATTTACCCTTCCAGCGTTATAGAAGCTTATGGGTTTAAGGTTACGTTAAACTTACTTATACGTTTCACATATGCATGGTGCTATACCTAAAATAAACTACGCAAAAACAAAGGACAAACTTTCTCTCTCATCCATCCCCAAAACCAAAGAAAACATTTTATCCCTAAAATGCATATTCATTAAGTGTTTATGGTAACGGGAAAAAGAACTAATAACTCCATTTTTGACATAAGTTTTTTTTGTTTGTTTTTGTTTTAGGTACTCAACTTCTCTGTTTGTGTCATAAACAAAACGTTAAGGAAAATCGTATTTTATTTAAATTTAACTTATACCGTCTACGGTTAAGATTAATTTCTTGTTTCCAATTTACTCCTTACCTGTTATATTTCTATAATTGCAATTTTGAACAGGGTTCTCTAAAATCAATATTCATATCACCCCTTCGTTGGGCGCGACTAGTGAGGTCACACGACCGGGCGCGCCCACCTAAGGGTTACACTACAATTTGAATGAAATTAGTAAAGCTGATGTTACAAACTCGTATTTTATAACAGCCTTGTCGCCGATTGTTTGAATCTCTACGAATGGTCAGACATTTTTGTAGATATAGCTAGTCCATACGTATTATTTGTGAAGTTACGGGATATAATTGAGTCAAATTTGATAAAAATAATTACAATTGGGTTCATAGATACTACGATCCTTCTAAAGTATTCCCTGACTCTGAAATGTCCAGAAAGGAACCTTATCATTCTATTTAATAATTATTTTTACACAACCTAATACGTGATCGTGAGTTCTTTTTTGTATTATTTACAAGACATTCTTCACCCAGATATTCATACCCCCCCCTTCCTCAGCTTTTTTTCTTTAGTACTAGCTAGATATAACCATTTACAAGGCCACAAAATGGCCATGCTTCTATTAGGAGAGGGGAGCAACTAGTCTCCAATTTGCTTTTTGTGTAATATCACGTGCCCTGGTACCTAGGGGAGGATTAATTTTTTTCTGTCATATATCGTTAGGTTTTCGATGAAGGTAACGATTGCAATTTTGATGGCTGTTTTTCGAAAGGATATTCAAAAAACTGGCGTAATTATATCTCAGGAAATCTCCAGTCACTTGAGTACGGTTAATTAATTTGATCTTCAAATTTGTATTACAATGATATGCCACTATCATTTATGGAAAATAGTTTTAAAATAATAATGCAAGAGAAGATGGATAAGGGAATTTGTTTTTTGGGTTTGTAAAGTAGTTAATATTTATTATAAAATTATAATTCAACTATGAAACGTTGTAGGTAGTACAAGGGTTATGTAGCTAAGGTTAATCTACATAAAGTATAGAAGAAAACATCTCACTATCGCCCAAACCTCATAGGGTAAGTCGTTACTTTTTATGGGGTAAAAACGTTTTTTCCATTTTTAGGGAGTTAACAAGGGGTTTTTTTTTTTTCAAATAATAACACCCAGCGTGTGACAAATCATTTTGAATGAGATGAAAAAGAAAAATGTTATTACTTTGGAAATAAAGTCACTAAGAAATCTCAATCCGGAATTATGGGAACTAGATGTTCAACTTTGAGAATTATCTATTTGTCACAGATATTATTATAAATAAAACAAAACAAATGCAAGTTAAAAGAAACAAAATGCCGAATATTTGTTTAAAAAGTGAACATATTTAACTAATGAACACACGTTTGTTTATTTTTCCTGTATTGCCACCACCCAAAAAACATTTTTTAAAGGGGAAGCCAATAGGGAAATTGTTTTAAAACTTTTCTTGTTACAAACACTGTTTATTTGTAATAACCCAAATCACTCACCTTTATCTTTTAGAATTCACTATCTTTTCCAATACAATTATATCTTAGCTCACCAAACAAGCTCCAAATAGGTAAGCGAGTGTTCTGTACACATTATTTAAATTTACACGTTTTATAAGTTATTAATGGAAAATTTAGAATACGAAAAGAAAACTATTTTTAGGATGAAACATTATGAGAATTTTCAATGGTGAGTTAGTAATGTTGGACATTTATTTATTATTCGATTTCCAAAACACCTTTGTACAATCACAAAAAGCAATGTGATAAATCGAAGTAATTCATAGTGTGAAAAACAAATCAAGACCATAAAGACCCAAAATTGATAATGAAATGTTGTATAAGTATGTAATGTAATCTTTCTTTGAAGATTACCATAGCTCAACTCTAAGAGCTTCGATACTGAAAAAAAAATTGAGCCATTTAAATTACTAATGAGTAATTAATTGCTTTATTTTATTAATTGAGTCATTTAATTTTGTGGAGGAGTTCTTCTAAGTTAATTTTGATAGGCGAGTTAATATTTTCGAGACGGTGATGAGTAAACATGATACTCATCATTGACTTATTAAAAGAATTATCTCTTATGATTTAGCTACAATACTGGCAAATGATCCAGCCATTTGGCACAATCGCTTATATTGGAGTTAGGGTAACCTTCATTTAGTTGTTGATACTTATACTCAATACCGCAAAAAAAACCCAAAGTATGGACCGGTATTAATGGTAACTAGTTGAACTTTTTTTTATTGAAGGGAATCTAAATTCAGAGAAACGTTTAGAAGTTTACTAATCACCTTGTACTGCAATCCGTATTATGTTCTGTCAACCAATTAGTTCTTACGTTATTAATATTAAAATGTTTATGATCTTCATTTCAAACAAGTTTAGTAATCATTGGGACTTTAAGTATACGTTATCAGTTGCCTGAAAAAAATATGTATTACATTCCCTTTAAAAGTGGGGTTGGTTTGGTGAAATAGGAAAAATACACAAAATTGTTCATAAATTAGACCCCGGTTAAAAAATAACATCAATTACAAAAAGAAAATTATCAAAACTAAACTATTAGACTCAATAATTTTGGTTAGAGATATAGTAGAGAATTTCCAAGGCACTCATTTTTTTTATAACTTTTAAAACAATTTTACACATGACAAGATTGGTTTCTTGAATAATATTAAGGTATCCCTTTTTAACTCCCCTTAAAACAATAATCGAATACTCTATTATCATCAGAGTTGAAACATAACAAGAGTTGATAGGAAAGAAGATAGGTAGTTATATAACCTAAGGCTACAATATCCATGTAGAATATCATAGATACAGGTCACGTTTTTTGATTATCCACGCAAGTACTTTTTATAAGTCAGCCTCTGATGGATAACTTTATAAAAATGGAGATGAGTCAGGTAACCAGGTAAATAAAATGAGGAGAATTGAACAAATTATAGTAGTAAAACAAAAGTATGTGATTATCATTCAGCCAATTTAAGGATAAATATGTCCAAAATTTATGCAACTGACTTTTTATCTACGTTACTTGACTGATCATCAAGTTTTAAGGCCTCAAAAAACAAAAAAAAGTTATTTTCATCTTACTGTCCATCCCTCATAATGTAGTTTGTTATCGTCTCTACGTTAGCAGTATGACAGCCACAAAAATAAAATAAGAACCATATTGTTTATTTAGGGCCCTATTCAAAATTGCAAAATGGTGGCTCTATTATATAAACAGATTCTTTTCTTTATATCTCGTGTTATATTCAACCTAAAACACAAAATTCCTTAAAATTTGTAGGTTTATGAAAGTAGTAATACCACTCCCACCTCTCTACAATAACAAAAGAAGACTTTATTGTCCATAATATAACATTATGATGTAACCTTCAAACAAAATGTATATTCATATATTTACGAAATCTTACAGAAACTCTAGGGGGCGAGTGGATATTTTGTGTTATTCATATCTAAGTGGCTCTTTAGGTCCTGGCAAACATCAAGAATGTAGTAATAAACATAATCGTGAAATTTATAAAAACCTGTGCAACTTCAGTTTTTAACCAACAAACCCTGCTGGATAAGATTCGCTGATGTACTAATTCAACTTGATTATTCCTCCAAGACTCATAAATCCATTTTTGGCATTAAGTTTAGAATATCTCTTTGTGTTATATTGTATTGTATTTTCGTTTCTCCACCGATAACACTTCTTTACAAATTTCCATTTTATATAGTGAAGATTAGATTCCTATAGTTTGCTTTCACTTAATTATTATGACGATTCTGTTTGATTGTTGAGCAATGATTTAGTACCTTTATAACACCTACCAGCAGTTTGGTTTCCCTTTTGCTTATATTTTATTTGACATTGTGTTTATACAGATTATGCAATCAAGAAAAGTAAAAAGTACAAAGTTTGTTTTAATGCTGTAATAAATCACCCATTGTATATAGTAATATTTTATTGTTAATAGGGCTATATTACGTAATAGGAGAATAAAGTCGTTAATAGTTGAAACAGGAGACTGCAATGATCATAAAACATTTAATGTATTCAGTCTTTCAAAGCTAAATAAACTTTTGATGATCTATGTATACACAATGGATTTATACCGTTGTTGAAGACTAAGTTTACATTGAGAGATAAATTTATGACAAATCCTATTGAAGAGGGAATGTAATTTATAACTACCTGCAACTTACGTAGTGAATTGAAAAGTTCTTGAAAACCTATCTTATATTTGCTTTATGTTTTTGTTAACCATTTTTATCGACACATTAATGATTGAACATTTTTACTTATATTTTTATTGCGTGGTAAATAAGTTATGAAGTAAATTAAGTTTTGATGTGATTTAAATTTCGTATTCATTCTAAGTATAATGAATTGTTCCGATGGAACAAACCATGCACATTCATAAAACAAACAAAGTAGTTTGTTTTAACTCTTTATAGCATCTACAATACGTAACCTCTGACATATATTCCGGTAAAATAATTTCATTTATAAATAACTATTTTATATAAAAACATTACACCACTTACCATTATAAATGGTTAGGGCAAAAGATTTATTTGTATAATGTGATCTATGTTTGTTTTTTATCCATATACTCTTGTACAATTTAAAGTAACCTTATGTACATGCCTCCTTTAACAATTCTTTTAAAAAGGAACTCTTACAACCCTGACATTTGATTGTAATTTATATGATCAATGTTATATTCACTATCATACATAAAATAAAGCTATTTATCACACGACTGTGGGTCTTCGGTTTTACGTTATTAGCTGTAAGTGGATCCTTGTTTTGGATGTATTCTATAAAACGGTAAATTTAGTTAAATGTGAAAGAACTGAAAATTATTGTTAATTTATGAATTGTAAATACTCACGAAAAGTAAAAATGGTCTCTTTTCAAAATATTACTTATATTTATATATTTATGACTTTGGATTAAAAAATCTGTTTAGTAATTTACAGACTTGATAGTCACATATAAGTAAATATTATATAGCTTTACAATTCAAACAAATCATTGTATCAACTTTATGTTGTAGCATAATATGCTTTTTAAAATTTTGGAGTAGTCCAAAAAAAATACTATTCAGATATCAGTTGTTTAGATAATAAATAAATATTGAGCTTGATTGGTGAGATAATATTAGATAGAAAAAAAACTCGAACACTTAATCTCACAAAAATAAGTTTTACTTATTCAAACACGTTCAACGACAAAGTCGCCATCCTCAGTGATATTAATACGGAAACGTAATCTTTGTGAAATATCTGGTTTTCGATTTTTTTCTATGAGTTGTTTGGCTAATTGTTCGCCCAATGAATATTTCGATGTTGGTCAAGAACCATAGTTTATAGCTTAGGTTTCTAGTTTTTACCTTTATTAGTTGTGTGGAATTTTAATTACGTAGTCTCTGCTAACTGTGAATCTATTCATATTAGCAACTAATAAAATATATTCAATGAGGAATTTGAAGATTTGAAGTGTTTCGAAAGTCAACAATTAACTATGATGTCGCTTTTCAGTACGGTTATTATCATACTATTAATGTATAGATGCTCATATTTCCACATTACCACTAGGTTGACTAGATTGTAATTTAATATTTCCATAATACAATATTATATAATCTATAGGGAAAGAGATAATACTGAGTTATTAGTTGCCTTATATGTTATATTGACTTTTATATGAAATATTTGTACCTTGATTTGAGTACTTATGAGAACTATTGGCATAAGCCGAGGGTGTTAAATATTTTTCAACGAAACTTTATATTCTTTCAATGTTAAATAGGCGAATCTCTATGGAGAGAGACGGAGAAACAGAGAGATTGTGAATCTGAAATACATACATGGAGAGAGAGAGAGAGAGAGAGAGAGAGAGAGAGAGAGAGAGAGAGAGAGAGAGAGAGAGAGAGAGAGAGAGAGAGAGAGAGAGAGAGAGAGAGAGAGAGAGAGAGAGAGAGAGAGAGAGAGAGAGAGAGAGAGAGAGAGAGAGAGAGAGAGAGAGAGAGAGAGAGACGGGATGGGTGGAGAATCTTATTAGTTAGGATTCGGAATATCACGAACATCCATTTGATAACGTGGCTTAAACCCTACCACTTTGAATTGGTGTATAACATAACCTAAACTAACCTAAGGTTTATGATAATAGATTAAATGAGCTGGTGTGCTTGTGTACACGCGTTTGTGTACGTGTATTTTTGTATGTTTGATTGTGGTTTGCATAATTTTCCGTTTAGAGAAGCAAAAAATTCAACCCAGCATTAGTTCGATATTCCCCAAAATGATGATAACGTTATGTGTTATGTGGGGAGGGGGTGGGGTAAATTTAGAGAAAAAGCCAACAGTCGTCTCAAAGTTTCTTAGTAGTAAGATAAGCCAGATTAATATAGACAGGTGATATGAGAGTAGTAAACGGTGTTGTGTGCTATCAAATATGGATACTTAATTACTGATGACTCGTATGTTAAGCATTTTTGAATGTATAATTCTATTACCACCTTCAAATTTAACCCCATTCAGGGGATGAAAGTTGCTTCGCTTATAAATGTGTATTTTTAAACACTGAATACAGTATGTTGTTAACACACAGCATTTTTTCAAAAAGCCGCCTAACGTCATTAACGCACTGCGTTAATTATCTTGGTTTTATAATACGTGTTAGTGAGAAAGTCGTTGTAAAGTAATCACAGAGAGTAATTCATTATAAAAACCACCCTCATTGTTTCCTTTAATCTCTTTCCATTGTTTGAAACGCAACAATGGTTGAGGTGGAGCTACGCTACTAATTATTATCGTTTAAGGACAATGATCACCATAACTGTCTCAGTTCAAAGTCCTTTTTGGTTGGTTTAAATTTATATTTCAACAAAGAAAAATATTTAAACTATAGATATTAAGTTATTTGATTTTATTTGAAATACCATTCCTGCAATATAGTAAAATGAAACATAAACTTTAATAATAAGTTGGTATTATTTTACAAACAGTATAGAAGAGAATGATATGTATAGAAGAGAATGATGCTCTAAAAAAGAAATAACCAAGAGAAATGTGACTGCAAGATTGCTCAGAAAGTATGGCCAGTGGGTGATATATTCATTCACATTGGATATAGGTGATTGACAGGAACACAGGAATTTAAACAAAAATAATTTTATTTAAAATCTTACAAATATTTAACTATTAAAGACATCTTAACCACATTATACGAGTCGCCCTCATAAAGTGTTTACACATTGATGATTGTTATACAAAATAAAGAGTTAACTATACCAATAATAATATAAATTAGAACAATAAATTAATTTACGTCCAAAATATTTAATTTTATTCAAACACAATCCTGTCTCCTGTATTAAATTTTTCGCATACCATAACAAATACTTTGTTTAACTTAGACATAACAAAATAATCACAGTTTAAGTCTTTTACATGTTATTCTGATACATGTACATTTAATGAACCCCATAATAGTTCTCTTTCAACCTCGGGGATACAAAGCCTGTCCTGCTGTGCAGCTAACATATAATTCCATGTACTTAATAACCTGTGACATTTTCTATGCTCTGAAGTATTCTGTTTGTCCTTCGGCAGTGACATTCTGTGTCTCATTACAGAGTTGTTAACGTGTTGCAAATATTAAATCCTACAAATAACAAGATAAGCTTTAAGGCTTACAAGTTTATTTTATTATAATTATATTTTTAATAATTACTTACAAGCTGGATTTACTAATAACTCGTATTATAAAAGCCCTATAGCATTTAATGAATTATCTATACATTTTCGCAATGCATTGTCATTATGAATCGAAGTGTTTCAGTCACACTCTGTGTAAATAAAGATTGATATCAATGAGCCTGGTGTTTTACTGGAGAAGAATACATAAAAAGTTAATAATAATAATAATAATAATGACCAGATTTTAGGTGTTTTCAGTCGTCCATTTTCATTACTTCAAACAGTTAAACCGAGATTATAATTAAATTGTAGTTGCATTTTTAACGTTTATCAAAAACATTTAATTTATTTTTCAATGTTAAGTAATTTTAACCTTGCGACTTTCATTTAAATAAAACAAAAAAATTCAATCACGTTACGTGACAACACCTTAGGATAAACATATGAAGTAATAATATTATTAATATTATAAACAGAACATAAAAATTGCACAAACTGTTTGAATCACACATCCCAAAACCAAAATTATTAGTCACTAAAATATTAGTTCGATAGTTGTTAGTAATAAAGTTAAAATGAACATTGGACACAGTCTTTATAAAAATATTTAAATAACATCTGAACTAAGTTTGCTGTGTCAATTATTTCTAAACCGTAGTTGTTGCGTGTGTTATGTTATAAACAAAGATCTATTAGTTACCTAGGGACCAGAGTTTTATATTGAACTCAAACTTTATAAGTTCCAACAAGTGGTTGAATGACGGTACAGATTTTATGTTAATTATACTTTCATACAATCTGTGTAATAATTGAGTAACAGTAAAGTTCATTACCTTGAATTGATGCAATGTCCAATTGTCCAACAGGTTAATACAGAAAGCGATGTAGACAGACGTAGCACTACACTTAACACAGCTAGCTGGTTATCATAATTATTCTATTGTTTATATTTGTCACTCTTAAATCTACACAGATTGCACTTTTAAAATAGGTTAATAATTAAAAAGCGTGGCAGAGGCGAATGGTAATAAATACCGCATTGCGTTATGAAAACTATGCACTTGCATATAAAATTAATGCGAGTTCAAAGGAATTAGCGTTTGCGTGATACACAGATGAGGTGTTCTTTACAACTGACTTTCTACCCTTCAAGAAGATGGGACGCGTCCCCAATCACGTGATATAGTCCGATCATTCTGGACCAATGGGAGGCCATGATGATGTCATTTAGCCTTGAACATTTCTGCAATTGTGGGTAAAAACACCCCTCGTGTGACCGACATGGACTCTTCTGGATCGTATGATCAACTAATTATTGTGGTCTGATATTGTTAGACGGAGACAGAAAATCGTATATGTAGAGAAACCAGTTTATTCGAAAAGGGCATATAAAAATACTGAACAGTAGTATTGTTTTTACTTTCTATTTTGCACACCGGTTTGGTTAATTTTTACAATTTACTAAAAATTTTAACTAAATGGAAACGACCGCTTTTGATATATATCGTTTTTTATAACATCACAATAACGATGTTTTGTGGTTTTCACCTACAACTAAATATTAGCTTTACGTTTTGTTTGTGTTCTTAGAGTCTATAATTGAAAACAATTGATGAACATTGTCGAAACCAATTCTTATGGACTTGTATTTTCTAATGTCACTTAAATCCAAATAATGAAAAGTTTTTGTTTCAATATACACATTTGTATGTCACGTGTTAGATTAAACCATGTCACTATAAGACTGTTTATACAACTTAGCCTACAGGATATCGTAGCTGCAGAATATCTTAAACGACAGCTTATACAAGCTTTATTTGTGTTGCTATATTCGTCCAAGCATTCAAGTATCACAATACAAGTTAAGGAGACTCAATAGAGTATTTTGCGATTACTCTTTACCCACAATCCGGCGGTTCTACTCTATTCTAGTCTATTAAGACTTTACGAGTATATCATTTTCTTGAATTCTCTAAATCTAAAATAAAAAAACATGTAATATAACGTTTTTTTACCAAATGAGAATAGGTGTACAAATATATAATATATTTATTCATCAATAAACTGTATATATCAATGAAAAAATTATAGTTTATAAAGTTTAATTACTTTAACTTGTTCATTATGCTTCAGCTTTGATATTCTGTAAGCTTTATTAAATTGTTCGGAAATGTTAACTTGTTTTAGTAAATAAAACAAAATAATCATATATTCAGCAACATCACTCCGGCTGTGCGACATAGCAATTAATTCGAAAAGCAAAATAATTATCCATCTTTTAATATGGTCACGAAAAAAGTATTAACAATTTCTACATGATTTTCTTTAAACATGCGGTGCTTGTTCGTCATGAAATCTTTATTTATAAATGTTTATTTTAAAATATATATTTTATTTATTTTTTTTTTTTTTTACGGTTAGTATTTTTAAATTTTAAAAGAAGTGATTTTGATACAGAATTTTTTTTTTTAAATGAATTAACTTAAGAAGCAATATATAAACAATTATAAAATATTTGTATCACGTTATATTTAACTAATTTTAAACGTGATTCGTTTGACATGGGTAGGCCTACTTGTGGAAATTTAGATTTTTATCGTTGGATATTTCTCAATGCATATAACAACATACATCACAACATTGAAGTCTAAATACAACATAGTCTAAAAAAATAAAATAATTAACTTTATTATAGTACAAAACGTAATTATAAGTATTTTTTAATTAAAATACTACTAAATGTATGTAGGTAGAAGTTTTCACTCTCTTTGAAGGCGTGTAACTCAATAAATTACACGCTGTAAAAAAGCATCAATGTTAAGTGCAAATTGTTAATTAAAGATTGTAAACCATTGAAAATTACTGTTTTATAGCTATGTCATGTGAAATAATAATAATAATTTTAGTATGATAGATGATGTAGTAAATGTTATTATACCAACCAATTTTAAAGGTAAAATATTGCTTAGCAACAAAGAAACGTTGGGAATTATGAGTATAATTTATATTTGGGCTCGCAATAAAATCTCATAATGAATACTTATGGAAGATTTATGTCTGAGGGAAAGGAAGTTATTTATGACTTTAAGTTAGTGTTATTTATCGTTTTATTTCATCTTGCAAAGAGTCCGTGACGTTGAAAACAGAGTAATTCTACATTCTAAAGATTAGAATAGGACAGTAGTTAACAAAATATTTAGATTATTTTTATCTTTAGAAAGACCATAGTTGGATGGATACAAAATTTTTAAAGTTATTATGATACAAATTTCGTAAATTATATTTTACATATACTCCAACCTATAGTCTAGTTTGGATATCCATATTTATTTTCATATTATTCCATAATCGGTTTATTTTTTGATTACACTTCACCAAGCTGTTCAAATCCACTCATACTATTATTAGTTGATATTGTATTATTTGACTTTTAATACAGCTATGTATCTAAATTTACGTCGGTTGCCGTGACTTTGTTATAGAGTTACTAGTCACATTAATCGTCATTCATTGTATTAACACAACTCTTAAAACTCTTAACCTTTAACAATTGTACATATAGGTAATACTCTTTTGGATGAATGAAAGGACATGAAAAATATATTGTTGGATGAAACCGTATTATTTATGAGCAATACCTCACATAAGACCCATATTGATTCAGTTTTTTCTCAACGAATCCCATTTGCTTCTTCATGCATTCATATATTGAGTGTTCTTTTATTGTTGTTCACTCTTATATCAATATTTCAAACAAGAAATATATCAGTTAATATGTACCAGTATATTTAAAACATCATTGATTCTTCTGTCGAAGTTTTATGTACACCAGTTTGCTCACGTCTCATAAAGAAATAACATTATTGAACTCCTGAATTCCTATTATAAGGAAACCGATAAATATAAGATATGCAATTCCATTTTAATTTGCAACAAATCTGCCATTTTGTTTTTTATCCAATTGTATTGACATCCATCTGTTGGTCTATCATACTCGTATCTTAGTGAATTCTATTATTAAGCAAAGTTGCATATATATATATACATATATTTTTTTTGCTGATTTTAAGTACGATAGCAGTTTGTAGTTAAGTTTCTGCTATTTATATCGTAGAGTATGTAAAATTTAAGCCAGACAAGCAAAGTTTAAATAAAAAAAATTATTAGAACGGATAGCACGGATTCTAAAAGAGGTAAAATAAATTAATCATCGAAAATATCATTGTATGAAAATAACCTCAAACAAAACACGAATGGTTAAATGGCAAAGCACTTTTTTAAATTTACCAAGCAAAATTTCATCGTACGATTTCCTTCCACCTGACTTTATAATACTTACATAAATTATAACTAAGTATACTGAGTATATGTACGGGTGGACAAAGGGAAGTGTGAACGTTATTTGATTGCAGTTTAATATTTATAAGATCATCCATATGTTTAAAACTATAGCTCTGAACTCTAAACATATGCCTTTCAATTTCAATAAGTCTTACAATACAAACACAATTGGTAATGAAATCAATTTTTAGTCACATAGTTTAGTTTCAAGTGGTTAATTTGATTTTACCTCTATAGCAATCAGTAAATTTAACATTTTAAAGACTTTTCCGCCATGATTAACCTACTCCCAATTATGATTGCCTAAGCCATACACACACACACACACACATACGTGTATTGGTACCGTTGTGAGGATGTGTGTCCCCTACGACCCTTGTGAGAAAGGTGTTATAAATCGGTTTAAAGTGATTCCAGCTATACGTGGCAATTAACAAATTTCATGATATTTATGAGTTGTTAGGAGTGCCAAAGTTTATTCGTTGAAATATTGTTTTTTTTTTAATGTGTCCTAGACTATTTTTAGAGGGCTATAACGGTTTTTGTGTTAACTGTTTTGCGAGGATATGTGTGAGACTTTGTGAGCCTTTTGTGTTAACCTTTATGAGGAGTTTAAATGTCTCACTAACTTGTAGCCCCTTAGCTGTAACAGAACCATTTCCCACATATCTAAAGCATTCGGAATAATCACAACCATCAACATTTGTGCAATGTTCGAAATTAAAAATTAAAATATATATTCTTGTGTATTTTTTTTGTCATTGAACTCAAATGTTGCATTTATTTTTCGATTTGACCAACGGTTCGTCTGTTAGTCCGTCCGACGCCAACAACTTTAGACTGCTCAAATTTAATAGACTATATTCTTATGTATTTTTTGTCATTGAGCTCAAATATTGCATTTATTTTTCGGTTTGACAAACGGTTTGTCTGTTAGTCCGTTTGTCCGGCGCCAACAATTTTTGAATGACAGAATTAAACAGACTATATTCTTATGTATTTTTTGTCACTGAACTCAAATATTGAATTCATATTTCGGTTTGATCAAAGGTCGGTCCGTTATTCCATCTGTCCGAGCCCAACAACTTTAGAATGATCGAATTTAACCAATTAAATTAAAATTCTTGTGTATTTTCTGTTGCTGAAATTATTTTTGGAAAATGGTATGTCCGTCATCAAAATTTTAATTTCTTACAATTCATGTATTTTTTTATTTTTTTTTATTTATTTATTTTTTATCTAAACACAAATATTGTATTTATTTTTTGAGTTCGCCAAAGGTTTGACCGTTAGCTCGTCCGTCATAAAACAAATCGGGCATATTTAGATAAATACCGAACATCTGAATATATTTATATAATTTATTGCAACTGAATACACCTAATAAATAATAATGTATGTAAAAAAAAGTTTTCGTGTATGACCTTATAAAAATATTATCTCCATTTATATTGAAATGTCAGAAGTATGGAATGACCTACGAGAAAATATAATGTCTTAAACCATAAATTAGCATGTTTGAAAAATAAATAATACAAATATATTGATATCGCCAGAGATTCAAAAAATGTTCAAAGTCTATCATTAATGATTTTTGAAAAGCAAGAATTTATTACCATATAAAACAAAATTAACCGAACCAAAAAGCAGGGGTTTTATTCTGCCCTAACCTACATATTCAGAATATAATTGGATTACAAACATATAATTAACTATCTGCACAGTTAGAGAATTTTAATTCCTATCATCCAATAAAAGAAAAAAATCTACAAGCCAAGTAAAAAAGATAAAAAGACGTTTATGCGGTGGGGGAATAATTCACATATACACAATATTACTGAGTGTGAATTGAGGTAAATTAATTTATATAAAATATATATCAAAGAAATTAATTAAAATCATTATCAGAGTAAACTTATTGGTTTAAATTAGAATACATAAAAAAATATATCGAAATTGAGAAAAATATAGTCAAAAAGTAGAATTATATATTGAGTTGCAGAAAAAAAACTTTATATAAAATAGAAATACATAAAGTCTGCATTAATGAAAAAAATTAATAATAGTAATGTAAGCCTACGTTAAAATTGGTTTACCTAATAGTTTGGTTTTTAATAGTTTTAATACGAAAATAATACATATGTCATATTTATTGTTTCACTACATAAATCTATACATTATAACAAACTATATTTATCCCTGTTAGTGTAATAACTCTGAGAATAGTTTCTTATTCACGATTGACCAACAATTCATTTTTTAGACAAACCTTCAATACTTTTAATTTCTACAGTCCACAACTAAAACAGGTTGTCAATGAAACCTACAAATTATGAATCCAATAAGTATTTATTCCAGCTGAGGCAATAACAAATTTTTATCATTTCGTACATGAACAATTTTATTATTCTTTTGCAAACATGATTCTTCGTATATTAAAAAAAAAATGAAACTTTATCATTAGTACATGAACAATTTATAACTTTTTTTCAAACATTATTCCTAGTATAGTAATACAAATAAAACTTAATCGTTTTGTACATGAACAATTTTAAAACTTTTTTTCAAACAAGATTCCTAGTATATTAATAAAAATGTAACTTTATCATTGGTACATGAACATTTTAAAAACTTTTTTTTCAAACAAGATTCCTAGTATATTAATAAAAATGTAACTTTATCATTGGTACATGAAAATTTTTTTAACTTACTGGCAAACATGATTTCTATATAAGTTTATATACCTAAATAACAAAATCATATAAGTTAACTGTCTTCAAGAAAGAAATAACTTAATAATTTTGAAAACTTCTTAGAGAACACTTGTTTTTGTAGTAATAAACAAACAACTACCACTTTACTATAATACTTATACAGTTCTAATTTGATTATTTAATAAATTAAATTGGTACAGTCTTCAAAAAGTCAAGAAAATTCTCAGTTATTTTAATTTACTTCTAAGTTATCCCACAATTGTTACTTTTTTTTAATCAAATTGTATACACACCATTTTATTTTACACCAACCGCTCTCTTCAAATTGCGGATATATTTTGATAAAACTATCATAATCTTTTTTTCCCAGAACTTTTTTACATAAAATACTTTTTAAAAAGAATTTATTCACAATTTCCAAGTCACTATCGGTCCAGCTAAATTTAACACAATTTTTCCTTCTTATGCCTCTCCCTTTCTGTTTTTTCAACTGTTTTCCTGGTGCTTCAAAATCAGAGAATTCAGATTCTGATTTGCTACCTGTGTTTTTTTCTTTTGTTACAATTGTTATTTTCTGTCTTTTCAATGTAAGAACTTTCAAATTCTAAGATGGAATTATGATCGTTCCTGGTCATAGGCCTATTTATTTTTACTGTTTTCATTGACAGTATTAACTGGAAGGTTTTCTAACATAAAAAGCTCCGAGTTTGAGTCGTCAGATTCATCAGAATCTTTGTATAATGTATCATCTACAACAGCTATTGATTTTTGTTTACTAGTAGTGTCTTTCATTTCAATGTCTATTTCAGACAAAGATTTTCCCTTCATTTCTCTTAATCGTCCTTGTTCTAAAGTCATTAGTATTTTGCTAATTTGTGTTTTTTGGACCATTTCTTCTGGCATGCGGTAATATTGCCTATGGACTCGTATATTGTGGCCAAGAAATTGAGCTAAATTATCCAATTCATTTTCTTTTAAATTTAATACCTAGGTAAAGCATAATTTATGTATAGATTATTCATAACATTAAGGTGTTAGTCTTAAAACTTAGATTTAGGTAATTCTGAAAAGAAAAAAAAAAAAAAAGAAGAAAAAAAAACACACACACATTTCTATAGTATCTTGATGAAATATATTTTAAAAAATCTACAATGACTAAATGTAATACATTCAACAGACATAATTGGCAGAAACAGTTCTAACCACTTGAGAGAAAAAAATTATTAACTTCTAAACTGAATTGTAAGGGATATTAATGCCACCTCATTCTGATCTGTTAAACATATTTGTCAAATTCAAACAAATTAGGACTGTGCATGCGTTAAGGTTTTACATGCTTGTTGTCTAATTATAAGTTTCAATATCACAATAATTGAGGTTTAGGCCTAACCTTAATTACGACTATCTGCAGATTAGCAAATAAAGTTAAATTGGTCCCTATAAACAATAATTTATAATGTTTATAAACATACATATGCCTACTCTTCAAGGCAATTTTGCTTCAAGTTAAACTTTCAAAAATAAGAACATTAATCCCACTGCGTGATGTATGACCTGTTATTCATACGTAACAATTATTTCCACAAAATAAAGAGAAACAATAAATAATCATCGTATTACGCATGAGCGTGGCTTTATTTCTATTCCTTTTGTTTATTACCTAACCTATTTGGAGTGATTCTTGCTTCTACCATTAATCTAATCTAAGTTATGTTTTTGTTTACCAAAAACTCTACAAATAAGCTATGTTCTTCCAGGTTATGTTATAATGTACATTCAAATACTGATGAAGTTATTTAGTTTAAAAACAATACGGTTTAAAAATGTAAGTTAAAATGTTAAATGTTGATTCTAATTTTATTTCTACCTAGATTTTTAGTCCACTGATGCAGATTTAATTCTCTTTTGTTTGGTTTTTTTTTCGAATCAACTGATGAATTAGGATAAACGCAATTCTAGTTAATTTGGTAAATCTTGGTTCTAATTCAATTTGTTGCAGTAAATTTATAATTAGTTGGTGCACTAAAAAATATACCCATTCGTAATTAGTTTGGTATATCTTGATTCTAATTTAATCCTCAACACGATAAATTATTTCTTTCCTTTAAGGCAACAACTGTGATTAATTATAACGTTTCTGTCCTAAATCTCCATTCTCATCATACATAATGAAACCAATATCATAGCTATGAAACAAGTCGATCTTTCAGAACAGGACAAAATACTATAGGCCTAATACTGCATACAGTTAAGAATGACAATCACATCTCAAGAATTACGGAATGTAGGCTAACATATGACAAAATACATAGTAAAATGTTAATTTTATAATTTCTTTAAGATATTTAGAATTGTTTCCATCTTTATTGCCTTTATTATTGGTCATATTACCTTTAGATGTCATTGATTTCAATAAAAAAAAATTATTTCAACAAGATTTGTTTTTAATGTGTGCTTTCGGAATTAGAGATTTATTATGTTGTCTATGCATTATGCTATTTTAAAATGTATAAACAAAAAAATTTAGCCTAATTAAGGTTTAGAACCTATAAGTCCCTACTCTACATTTTTCAATTAAGAAAAATTGGCTAATTGAATCTTGTAAAAGGCAAATTAGGCCTAAGCCATAACTTAACCTTGTTTATTTAAAAACAGCCCAAGAAATAATATAGAGGTGATGCCTAATTAAATATTTTTCTCATGGGCCTTAATAGAGGCATGCAGTGCATAGCCTATTACAATCCTTAATATAGATGGCCTACTATGGGAACAGTTGTATCAATTGTTCTGGGTAATGAAAAAGTTATAATTATGTAGGACTTAACCCAGAATATTCTAGCCTTGTACAAAAGTAGCACATTAGGCTTGAATTGTAGTCCTATACAATTTTATTTTTTTAATGTTCTAAGTTGTATAAAATAAATTTCCACAAGTTGTGAATCTTTAGGTTGTTAGTAATTCAATAAAAACATTTTATGGAAATAAAATAAACTTATCCAAAGCTTCATGGCGAATGTAGGAAGGTGCATAGAAACTATTGCATTATGTCTAGTTACTAAACATAACCCTAACATGAAAAGACACTTGACTTAACTTTTTTATTTAATGAACATAGAACATAAGTTTACCATACATTTTCCACTGCTAAACATCTTATTTCATATTACTTGAACTCTTCCACTGTGCCAACTGCCAATCAAAACTAGGCAAGTGTGTAAAGCAAATGACTACTAGCGCTACCTAGACCTTACACACGTGAACTTCGGGTTGTCCTATACTATTCTTATAAAGCTTTTTTTAATATCGACAAAAAATATATGTATAGGTTCGGACTAGCAATCTAAAGCCATTTCTATTGAAATCTGAAGTGACTACCTTATGAGGATATCCTCACAAGGGGGCATATCCTCACAAGAATAGAATGTGACTTGTTTACAGCCTCATAACAATAGCAATACAAGTTCACACACACACACACACACACACACACACACACACATTTTCATATAACTCGGTCTTTACTACAGGAAAAAACGAATTTGTCATTCCTTCTTTTCTTCCCATTTCCCTGGAAATTTATTGTGTAAAAGGGTGACTGTGGATGAGTGTGAATGTGTGAGTACGAGGGTGTGTGTGTGTGTGTGTGTGTGTGTGTGTGTGTGTGTATTACCCAAGAACAAGGTATTTTGGAACAGAAAACAATATAATTTATGTTAATAGGGTTTGGTAATTTGGAATAGGTAACGTAGACAAATCTATACAATGGTTAAAATGGGGAAGAGAACATTTTTGTTGAAATGTATTAAACTCAAAGACACTTCAAAGCTCGTTTACCCTTGTATTGTATTATAGAGTTTTCTTTTAAATATGTAAGAATTTATTTAATCAAATTTTAATTTTTACACAATTCATACAATATAAAATTTTCTTTTATTTTCATATTGTTTAGGATAAAATGTTGATATTTGTGGGTGTTTAATAAAAGCGAGTTTCAATGTAATTTCGAAGGGAGATTCGCGTCTAAATTTCAAACATGCATACTAATGGGGCTTAGTGGTTAAGCTTTGCACATGTAATATCTTATCTGCCTAAATGGGAGTAGTTCTAACATGGTAGATTAGTCGTACCATATGTAATAATATTTACTGATTGTTATATTGGTTTATTTAAACACACCTCTGGAAACTTCAATATTTATTTTGTTGTAATTAACATTTGTGTGTTTATCTTAAGGATTATTTGATTTAAAAGTTATTCGTTTCAAATTTATTCAGAACTCTATTTCTTTTCGCAAACCATAATATGTAAATAATTTAAAATAAAGAATTCACGGGTAAAAACAAATTCATAATATATAGAGGGATAAATTGAAGTTAATATTAGAGTTAAATTAAATTCAAGCGATTAGTTTTTAAAAAATACGAAACCTCTAGGAATAAACAAAGAATAAATTAAATTAAAAATGACTAAATTAAGCCAAGATTTCAAATCATTCATGGCGTATATGGAGACAAAAAGAAAAAGAAGACAGTAAGCTAAGGGATAGAGAGAAAAGGAGAGGAGAGAAAAATAAGAGTTAAGGAGAGAGTAGTTGAATGAGAATTAAAAAAGTAAAAGATGACAAAACTGAACATGATTTAGGAAAGATAAATGATTCATTGGAAAATGACAAAAGAAAAAAGAAGAAAGGAGAGCATTCTGCAATAAGATAGAAGGAAAATTTCAGACTTTAGATGTTCAAGTTGGAGAAAATGCAGCTAAGTGTGTAGAGAACCAACAGAATATATAAGGAAAATAGAAGACATTTATACAAAATTAGTAAGATTAGAAAAGATAACTTCTAAAAAGTAAGAAGAAATCAGATCAAAATTTTAAAGCGTTATATACAGAGGCCTGGTCAAAGTGCCTCCTTCAGATTTCCCAGCAGCCCGGATTCACCGGTACAGTCCAAGAATAATTATTACAACAACTAGGCAAACTCTCAACACTACCAATAAACAAAAGACAGTTTTTGAAAGATATAATTTATTGTTTGTTTTTACCCATTTTTCGTAATTTCAGATTATTAGCTATGAACATTAGGTACAATCAGAGCAAACAATTTTCAATAGATATACATAAGCATTTTGTTACTATGTCTAACGATGCTCAGATTTGATCTGCAGATTAGAATAAATCTACATGTTACAAGAATAATTTTGCCATCTAATATATATAAGGTATTATAAAAGGTAAAGTGAAAACCCTCTAAATTAATATCATGGATATACTTTTGTTTGCACCACTATCAACGTATTACTTTTTCAGTATTTGTTCCAGTAAAAATATATGTTTAACTTTATTTTACTACGTGTCATGGACAAATAAAATGTAAGTAAAACAGAATTGAACCTGTAAAGTGAAGAATATTAATTTTCTTAGTCACACCGTAATAGAAATTTACACGTATATATCAACACGCTTCATAATAGCATATGCACAACATCGCAAATTTATTACAAAAAACTCCATTATTTTAAATATGTTTATAATTTAAGCTTTCCTCTAAAATTAAGGTTGTTTAACATAACGTTCTGGAGTTATGAATAAAAATGTAAATACGAGATGAGTATGTAGTCTATTATGGTAGAACATAATTCTCAAACTAGTAATTTAGTTGAATTGACTTATATTAATTTTTCTTATATAAAAAGTTTAAAATTCAATAATGTTTGTTTAAAAATGGACGAAAAACATAAATGAGTTCAAGTTATTTACACACACACACACACACACACACACACACACACACACACACACACACACACACACACACACACACACACACACACACACACACACACACACACAAACACACAAACACACACACACACACATATATATATATATATATATATATATATATATATATATATATATATATATATATATATATATATATATATATATATATATATATACGTTTTATTCTACTACAGCTTGGTTTTACTTAAATTATGTTGTTAATTATCTTCACAATACAAAACATGCTTTAGTAAACAAATCGTGTTCTTCAACCAGCAGTTTAAAGAATATATAAATATGCACCTAATTTTCAAAATCTTTTAACAAAACTTTTAACAAAATAATAATTCTTTACCTAATAAATTAGTTTATCCGGTAGTATAACAATTATTTAAGAGACGATGGAATATTGTGATTTTTATTTTTTGCTTAGGGTTCACACTTCCTTTACTCAAAAGTTCAAATAGATATAAGGAATATTATTTTATCCTTGCATTTTTGTTTACATTCAAAAGCTGATTAGGAATGTTTAATATGATTAGGATTTCTAAAGAAAAAGTAAGTTATTAAGGTGATGTAGACTAAATATATTGATATTTTAGTTTTCGAAGATATGTACATTAATGAACTGGGTAATATTCAGAAGTAAGAGAGTTTCCATTTATACAGTCTTAAACTTGTCTTTAAATTTCTTGTAACTACAAAGTCTGACGCCATTTGTACCAATAAAGTTTTAAACATAAAAATAGTCTGGAACATCTGAAATATTTCCAGAATTTATTTACAAAAAGAAAATGACAAGAGTTCCTCAACTTTTAATTTAATCAAAACGTTTGTGGAAGTAGAAATGCGAACAGAAAGTAATTTTTGCTAAAGTTACGTCTACTGTAATTTTAACTTTTGTTTAGGTATTTTACTTTAGAAAAGTTAAAAAATCTTTTCTGCAAATACTTATTGTTAAAAACTAGTGTGATATAATGTAATCATCTAAGTGAATGTTACCAAATATGACTTACAGAGCTTCTAGTAAAATAATAAGTCCCACTGTAATGTTTCTCTAATTACAACGGAAATCATTTTATATAGCTTTGTACGTAAAAGAGTGTCTTACTGTAACAAACTCAAATTAAGACTATTTGCTAAAAGGAGGAAAACATTTTGAACAAAAATTATAAATAATAGTTTTAACTACATATATTATAACTTTAAAAAACATTCAGTAGTTGTAAACACAATGTCAAATTACTTTTACGGATACGTCGTATTTTACCTTCAAGTAATATTTAAAACACCCTTTTTAAACTTAAACAATTAAAAATATTGTGGTAAAAAATCAACTTATTGATATTCGGTAAGTATAAGCGCATCATAATCGTAATTTATTTATAATATTCGTTTTTAAAAGTTTCAATAATCTGGACATCAATATCAAATTATATTATGTTCATTTTTGGATACATTTGTTTTATTTGTTGTAGTATAAGTCATACTTATAAAGTTTAATAGTTGTAGAGACATGAATCATATTAACAGCAATATGTTATGACGATCCATCCTCCTTGTCTTACTTAGGTTGTAAGTTCTAGTTTTGAGAATATAATTTAACTTCTAATTCATTTACTACATTCAATGTTCTATTCATAAGTTTTCAATAAATATTTATATTGAAGGTAATCATTACTATAAGATAAATATGAGAAACATCGATGATGTAAATCATCAGCTGTCGCATCGGAATTCGTCTTTAAATTAAAATATTTTTAATTAACGGCAATTCTGAAACTTTTAGTAAAACATATTGGTTTCTTATCTACACCACAAACATAGCAAATTAAGACTTATACTAATATTTTCTGACATAACTTTTTAAAAAGAGCCCTCATTGTTCGTTGTTAAGATTTGAAATAACTGTTGCTCGAATTATCTTTATACTTGTTTGCTTGTCTGATATAAATCATAATGATATCATTTTCAGTTTTTCGGTAATGTCTTACGGAAACATTATAGGTAAGATATCATGCGATCAGTAACAAATAGATTACTTTTATTCATATTTATTTCGACCTCTTCCAAAAAATATTTTCTAATACTGGAAAAGTAATAATACTGTTCTTCTTAAATTTTCTATTTAAAACATGTTTAACTGTTTTGTTTATTTCGTATTAACATTTTGTTGTAATTAAAAACGCAACCATTGAACGAAGATAGAGAGATTAAATACCTCAATCAAGAAACTGAATACTTTACTGGACATGGATAAAACTAAAGATATTTCTATTTTAAAAAATCAATATAGGCTATAACTATAACTAAAAATAAACAATGAGTTCTAATATAGAACTGTTATCTCTAAAGATGTTATAATTAGATTTGGATATATTTCTAAACATTACAAAGCAATGTGGAATATAGATGTAAATATTATGTATACAAGTAAATGGATGCAATGACAGCGAAGTTTTGTTGATACTAAATAATAAATAAAATGTATGTCACATAGCGTCTGCAATTTCTTTTATTAGGGTAATAATCAGGGTAACATATCAAGTTATCAATAATAAAATAATTTAATAAACATAATATAGATTACGAAGTAAGCATATTTTAAATTCTACACTTACAATTTTTTGAATTTTCCAAACCCGTCTAATACTGGTTTCATTTCTTTTTAAATTTCCAATACCTTTTATTTGAGAACTTAGATTCATTCCATATTTTAACACAGTGATATGTTATTGTTTTTATGTTAAATAGTTATACACTTAACACTTACCTTGCTATTGCAGTAAAATGTTGTTTCATTTGAAAACACCATTTTGGTCAGTCTCGTAATTTTCATTAATTTTATAACAAAACTCCACTCTTCTCTATATTCAAGAAGACCATGTTTAGTGTGTTATAGTAATAGTTAGGTATATTTTTTACGACTAAAAGAATTATTGATTAGTTCCAAAGGTGTTTGGGCCTTTTTAAAATCGAATTTGATTTGGTTGGGTATTTTAGTAAGGTAGCGCAAAACAATTACTTTCATATTGACGTAAGATTGTCGATTCGATTTATCACTGCTCATCCAGTTTTCAGTAGCATTTTACTAAACTTAGGTATTATAGTATGTGTGATGGTGATTTAATACTTTAAATATAGCTTATAATTGTCTCCTTTTTCAATATCATTATTAAAATGTGATTGCCCATAAACAGCATTGTACGGTAATAAAATAAATATCATGATTATAACAACAAACTAAGATTACCTATACATGTTACTTTATACTTAAAAGCAACTTGTAATTAAAGTAAGACAATCTAGTATCCCATAATCTTTGATTTATTTAAAACAACTGTCATTTTCTTTGCGCAGATGATTTTTACTTAGATAATCAGTTATGTTCTTTTAAACATATCTATAATATCCATGAAATGTATTTACTAAATAAATTCAACTGTTCAACGAAGACAGAAATAAATCAACAAATATACAATAAAGGAAATAGAGTTGTACTTTTACATAGAAATGGAAATATTTTATATAATTACAATTAAACGCTATGAGGATTCATATTCAAACTGATAACTAAAAAAAACAATTATTTTATCAGGATATTTGTGGATTTGTCTTGTGATAAACTGTATTCAATATGTTGCAAGGCAATCAAAATTATAATTTCTAAATAAATCATGTTTGAAACGTAAAACAAAATACCTAAATATTCGTCGATTTAGGAACATAATAGGTTATTTATTGAAACTGCAAAGAACGTATACTCTTGTACATTTTTTGACAGCCCACTTTATAACTTGTTGTCTTCTACACTTATGAAAGTAATTTCCTATATATAAAAAAACTTAGCAAATAAATAATCTGGTCTTTCCATGGGAAACTTAACAAAAATCCGCATTAAACCTCTAATAAGGCTGATCTCATATAAGAAAATTTCATAATTTAGAAAAACATAAGAAATTAAACAACTTCTTGTTGTTCTTGTTGTTCTTGAATGTTCAACTTAATATTTTATTCAATCAAACGATTGAATAAAATATTAAGTTGAACATTCAGCTAAGTTACTTGAAGCCCATATCCTTTGTATGCATTTTCATAATCACTTAGTATTAACAGATATTACAATTTCAAATACAGTGAACAACTTTTTGTTTTTATTATTTTATATTATATTTTACAGTACTTTATCAAAAAAGGAATGTTGTTTCAACTTGTTTATTTTAAATTTGCAGACACTTCTATTAAGTAGGTGCAGAGTCGGGTTTTGTTTAATTCAAGGTATTTTTAATATAATATTGAAATATTGAAAAGGTGAGGGTAAAATAAAGAAAAAATAATAACAAACGCCCTATTTTTAGCTATTAAAAAATTAAGTGGTTGAAAAACCTGTTATAAAATTATATAATATACAAAATTATATTATATAATTTAATCCTTTAAATAATCTCTTTGCCAAATGTACAAAACTTAGGTAAATATTATTTGCGTCCCAAGAATTTCTACCCACGAAAATATATTAATATAATACTAATTTATATATATATATATAAAGATGTATATATATATATAAAGATATATATATATATATATATATATATATATATATATATATAAAGATGTTCAATGGATCAGGATCGGTACAAAAACGACATCAAGTGTCTTCGTCTACCATGAATTTCTTGGTACCTTCTCCTACTACCTCTCTTTAATTTAAACTGAAATACAAATAATTTCAAAAATTATTTATAAAAAAGAAAAAATAAACAGAAAACTATAATAATAACTACTTCCTAATTGTTAGGATACCGTTATGTTTCACCGTAATCCACACTCTTCTAAAACTATTCTTTTGTCATTAAAACCATTACACCATAAACAGTATCCTCTAACTATTAAATGTTAAGCCAAAGTGACAAGATAATCCCTGAATTTCTGAAGATGACAGCCTGATAATACTTTAAGAATAGGATTAGTGTGTGAGAGTAGAATATAAAGCTGACATTAGAAGGAAATAGCGTGGTTATGTCCAATTGTGTCTTTCACTTCGTTTTTTAGTATTATCCCTGAAATATTTTTTTTTTCGGAACGAATCAAATGTTGAAACTTAAAATTTCGTTTACACGTTAAGATTGTATTTATTGAAATTATTTTCCTACTGATATATTTTTATTGATATCTAAAATATATGAAAAAAAAGACAAATTTTATTTGGAGTTTTACAGATTGATAGCTATTAAATTTTTATTTATTTATTTTTTATGGATAAAGATGTGGGGGTGAGTGTGTGTTTCATTAACGAATTAACAATTACCAATAATTATCAACTAATCTAGTACTGTACATTAATATATCTCGTACACACACACACACACACACACACACACCCCCACACACACACCCCCCCCCCCCCACACACACACACACACACACACACACACACACACACACACACACACACACACACATCTATAATGTTTCTATTAAATTCGTTATAATTTGCTACTTGATCTTTAAGAAATGCGATAAAAGGGAATTATTCAAATTGTACAAACTTCTTCACTTTTTGAATATATGAACACAGACACAAATATAATGAAACATGAATATTTCTCTAGGAAAATACTTTTAAGACTTGGACTTTAACGACGACGTTACACGATTTTCAATTATTTTCTTACGTTGAACCACAATTTTTTTCTGAAAAAACAAATATTTGCGCCTTTATGTAATGACCAATTACGTCGTCTTAATTTGATACTAGGAGGAGGGAAGGGCTACAAGTAAAAAATAAATAGGTTTTATTGTGATTAAAAAACATTCTATAAAAATTGCATTCACATATCTCGATTGTTGTATTTAAATTAATGGAAAAAAAAATAACGTTTAATTTTATTCATAATCAGTAAATAAACAGGTGAAATATGAATGACTGGCACATAATCAGGGATATTTTCGGAGTTTTATTTTGTGTCTAATACATATTTTGTATGCATTTAGTGAAAATATAAAGACTTAAATTTAAAAGTTTCACTTCAGATATAAATAAAAGAAACACTCCAAGCACTATTCTTTTAGATAATGTTTGAATAGGCAAAGTTTTTCAGCAAATGTTGCGGAGACTGGGAAGTAATCACGATTTGCAGTGATAAAACAAAACCTCTCTCATTCCTTCCTTTTAAGTGTTTTCAATGTGAGTGTTGTTATTGTTACAATTGTAACAAAACCTTAGGTAATATTTTATTTATTAAAGTTTTGCGCAGAAGATCACCAATTTATGTTCTTGGGTTTCAGTTCTTTCTGAATTATTTACCATTTTAAATTACACGGTAATATCTTGGAGATGATATAGATATATTATAATATGTAGATAGAAAGTGAGCACAATTCATCGAAAGACGTAAAGGAAATACAAATTTATCTCTTCAAAATCAGCAATGATGATAACAATTCATTAAACATAATTATTCAAATGGAACACTTTTAGGTTGAATAAGACAAACATAATGTCAATGCCTTTACTCACTCATTCTGATACATGTATGTGCAAAAAGAATTGCACACAAATTCCCTTGAATCCTGGCGTAACAAAGGCAATTAATCACTCTTCCCTGCTGACAAACCTCACATAACATGAATTCTTTACCGGAGTAGTTGTTATAAACTTTCTCATAAAGGAATTTCAAGCCATTACAAAAATTATATTCTATAGTTGATATCACATTTCCTTTAATGAATGTGATTAAGATGTAGCATGTAGAATTAAAACATATTTATATTTATCTTCAAAATCTCTTCTGCATTTAATCATGTGAACAGACATTCAATTTCCTTGAACCTTTTGGAAAATGGAATATAATGATCATTCAAGAATGATTAAAGAATTTGAAAGTCTACACAGCGATTACTCCTTTGAAATATTAAGTCGCTATGTTTTGACGGAAATATTGGAAAAGAATATTGGCGTTTAGCAATGTTGTATTTTGAACCTTTTCTTCTTCAAACGCTTTTTTTAAAGCTTCTTTAAAGATTTTTTTTATTTATATCCATGAAAGTTTAAAAACTGGTATTAATATAAAACTTATATAATTATAAAGGTCTTACCATACACTGGTCATAAATTATTATTAGCCTCAAATAAATAACTTTATATAAAAGAAAATTATTATATTTGAAATCTATTTCATTAATTTATATAAATCCAAGATATTAAAAATATAATTATAATTAAAGCAGTTAAAGTGAAAGTAGTGATTCAATAATAATATTATTGAAGTTATTGACACATCAATATCTGGATATGTGTTTACGTTATGTTCAGAGATAACTTCATAAAACGAGGCATAAGTTTAATGTACTTTAAGCTCTTCTAACATTGCCATGTCAATAATAGTTACCCCTTTGACAAAGATTCATATATTATATGAAATATCAATATAGATTGTAATTACAGAGCGTAATTGTGGGGTTAGAAGATCTATGAAACTATAGAATCAATACAGGGTTTCCTCCGAACTTTGTTCTGTAATTTTCTAAAAATTTGACCAATCCTTGTTCACATTTGAAACTAACATTACTACAATATTCAACATGTATAATTATTTTATAATGAGGTTTTAATTACCGCCAGACATTTTCCCTAAACAAAAATAGTACTAATCTTTTAAACTGTCCAAGTAAACCATTATCAGAAGAGATATGTTGTGTTTCTTCTATTTTAACTATCACTAATTTTTTTTAATGTCAGTGTTGAGAAATAAATTGTGTTTTTGTATCTTGGCAAACATATTAGTTTCTGTATTGCCAATATATTTTAATTTGTTGTTTTCACGAATTAATATTAGTTATTAAATTATTATATGAGATATTTATATTGTAATATTGGGTAAATATCCTTCACACGGATGTGTTTAAAATTTCACTGTTCTAAATTAATTGGTGTTAAGCGGCTGTGAGTACAGGGATAACTTTCAGTTAAATAATGACAGCGTGCAATCCTGTGGCAAAATAACTATTTGTCCGACCTAGAAACTCATTTTACGTGATTTAAATATTACGTTACTTGTCAACAGTATTTCCATAAAAACAGAAAAAAATGCATGTCTGTTCTCAAAAAGTGCAAAATCTAATACTTTTACAGAGACACCATATTTTTTTATAGTTATTAATAACTATATTACAAACACATCACTATGCGTGGTTGCGTTTACTCTATCAATAGGTACTACTTGTAATATATATATATTACAAGTATTAGCAGTTAGATAAGCAACTGTACATACAAAACTTACAGATGAGGAGTATCCAAGTTGGCAATATTTAGTAGATTTGTTTTAATGAATATATTACCCTTTCCACAAGAACGTGATGAAATGAAATTTATTTTTAAAGTTCTCAATATTGAAGATGTTCATATCTAGATAATATACTTTTTGTTTCTCCACATACTACAAGAATAACGGGAATGACAATAACCGACATCAAATACTTTGAAGTTATTTTATTATTTCCAAACTCTTTATTGTATCACTCTTTTTTTTTTTTTACTTGGAAATAAAGTACAATTGATTAACATAAATGTTTGACTCGAAGGAATTTTTCTATGGGATGAAATATGTAAAAGGGTTGATCAATGAACACTAACTTCCTTCTAAAATGTTTACCTCATTTTTTCAGACCAAATAAATGATATAATTTTGTTTACAACTCTTGTACAGAATATTTAATAATAATAATAAAGTAACATAATAATAATAATAATATATATTACAATAAAGTAACACTATTACATCACATATTTGCTACCTTTTTTTTAGCTTTGTGAATAAGACATCAAATGTAAGTTTGTACCTAACTTACTAACTAAAACATGCAGACAGAACACACGCCTAGATGTCTAGGCCTATGTTCAAAAACGTAAATTAATGACAAAACACCCAAGTTTATTTTCTGAACATAGGCCTAGACATCTTAGCGTGTGTTCTGTCTGCATGTTTTAGTTTGTAAGTTAAGCACTTGATAACGCTAGTTGATTTATATTCTCGAAACGTCCTGTATGTTTCTTGGACACAAATGATGGCAAATGTCCGAACAAACCATATTATTAATACAAATATTCCATCATTAAGTAATAATTTTAAATTAGCTCAATACAAACATTGCAGCTAAACAGATTATCATTATTATGTACTTCATTTAAAACAACATCAATTATGACAACACAATTCCCAATTATCATTTGAAATATTTTTTCACATATTTTTCAACATTATTATTTTATAAGTAGTATTTTAGCTATCACAACTTTAAAGAAATATAGTTTAAACGCTTTAACTTAAAATCGAATTTAAACAAATTAATAACTATGTTATGATTACAAAAATTTATTATAGAATAATAATAATTTAGTTAGTGTAAATATGTTTTTTCAATATGTCTACCAAAATGTTTTTAAAAAAATTTGGGGAATGTTTAGTAATAAACATACGTTTACTCGACTATTTACATATATATTACACATAAAAAAGATATGTGTATGTATTTTTATGTAATTTTTAATATTTTCTTTATACTAATCATTCTTACGCTCTAGCTAAATACCTTTGAGCACCAATTACAAAAATTAAATTAATTTTGGTTTCTTTGTATTTTATTCAATTGTTTTATTTGAATATGTAAATATAAATAAATGACCCTAACTTTATGAATGCCCCCATTATAGTATTGTAGAATATACTGAAATCAATAGTTAACAGTTTACAATAAAGAAATGTTTACAGTAGTGATGACCTTGGGTCAAATCGTGATCTTTCATAGCTCTTCTTCACTTTCCCTTGAACTATGTACATTCTCCCTTTGAAAAATTCTGTTTTTAAATATAATCGTTTTTTAATCACTGCTTCTGGTTTGAAATAGTTTCATAATTTATAAAATAAAGAGTTATTATTTGTTGAGTGAAGTACCTGGATTTTTAACTGTTTAGCCTTCCTGAATCAAAGACCATTATTTGAAACTCATTTCATATTCACGCATTGAGGTTACCAGTGAGAGAGAGAGAGAGAGAGAGAGAGAGAGAGAGAGAGAGAGAGAGAGAGAGAGAGAGAGAGAGAGAGAGAGAGAGAGAGAGAGAACACATGCATTAACAGAAAGGAGAAGAAATGATTGAAGTCTTTTATTTGTAGAGGCGATCTTAGGACTTTCAGGTTCTCTCTGTCACCAACTCCAACATAACACAACAGAAATGAAAACGAGTAAAACCTATCGTATTACTTACCCAGCATCTACATATCAATGTAATACAAGTAGATCCCATAAATTTAATACCTAAAAATTGGTTTCTTGGGCCTTCTAGAAAATGTTAAATTGTATTGGTAGATCAAGAGATTTTACCCAGTATAGTAAGTTTGTAAAAAGCTGTTACACAAGTTTCCTGACCGTTCAAATTGTACATATCACTACTTTCTTGGCGTAAACAACTTCAATTGTTGTACTTTCTTGCTAATTCGTACAACAATACTTTTGGTTTGAAAATGAAACCATAGAAACAATATTTATTAGTCTATAAATTTGCAAATTAAACATCACGCTTTATACAATCTCTCGATTGAAATTTAATACGTTGCCAGTAACTAGTTTAACGGAAATATACTGATGAAACATATGTAAACATAACCTAACTTTAGTTGGAACGTTAGGATCACCCGGATTTGAGACAAGATTTACTTTCCAAAATAAGTTCAATATGAAATAACAACATAGACGAAAGAAAAAGTTTGAACTTGAATTTAAATCTCAAACTTGAAACAGTAGAAATAATACGAAATTTTAATGCAAAGAACTTTGAAAATACAGTATTACATTGTAAATCTGGTTTCGTATGGAATAATGAAGCCTAATCGAATAAAACGCATATAAGAAACTTCTATGGCTTGAATATAATAAAACTAACATAACTATGGTTGGAGTTCTAAGTTCATCTGGATTCTAAGCAATTACCTAGTTTCCGTATTCAACCTAAATGTGAAGAATAGAATGAACCATGAAGAGTATAGGCCTGATATTAAAATGCGGAACTTGTAACGTGCGCGCGGGCGTGTGTGTGTTTGATGCATTAAATGGTTGATAAAGTTATGCAAATAGTAAATAAAGTTAATAATGAATTTATCAGAGTGGTCCAAAATTTGCCATTTTAATAAAACATCACAAATTGTTTAAAACATAAACGAATGAAATTGAACTAAAATTATGTTGAACAAACCTTTTAAATTTTTTAATCAGTTTTGAAAGTTTAAAAATATATTTTTAATTCTATTAAAACTTTACAAAATTTAGACTCGACTTTATTTATAAACTGCATCTTTACTTATATTTTAAAAAAATAATAACAAATGAACTTTCATTCCAACAAATATTACCTTTTTCTATGTTTTTGTTTGTTTCAGAACACATAGTCCACATCCCCATTTCAACGCATATGGTTGGGTCACCATTGAGAATAGTGCAGAGATGCCCCGCTAGGAACACGCCCGGTAGAAGAATCTAATCATATTCAAATTATTTTGTCACTCCATTATTAAGAAATTCCACTATATTATTATTTCTATTAGTTGGCCTGTAGTTCTAATATAATTCATATTTTGTTATTAATTTTCAGTAGTGGAAGTAGGTCCCGGGCGAATGAAGAAGTGTGTGTTGGATCACAATTGAGAACAGTGCAGAGATGCCCCACTAGGAACAGGCCCGGTAGAAGAATCTAATCATATTCAAATTATTTTGTCAATCCAATATTAAAAAATTTCACTATCATATTATTTCTATTAGTTGGCCTGTAGTTCTAATATAATTCATATTTTGTTATTAATTTTCAGTAATAGAAGTAGGTCCCGGGCAACTTAAGTAGTGTGTTGGGTCACCATTGAGAACAGAGATAGGAACACTCCCGGTAGAAACATCAAGTAAATATGTAATTTTAAATTAAAAAAATCCACTATCATATTATTTCTATTAGTTGGCCTGTAGTTTTAATATAATTCATATTTTGTTATTAATTTTCAGTAGTGGAAGTAGGTCCCGGGCGACTAAAGTAGTGTGTGTTGGGTCACCATTGAGAACAGTGCAGAGGTAGGAAAACTCCCGGTAGAAACATTAGGTAAATATGTAATTTTAAATTTATATAAAGACATAAGTAAAGATGCAGTTTCGATTACTCTGTAAGCTTTCAGTTTGTAAATGTGTTGTTTTATTCTGTTAAATAAATACCTTTAACTTTATGAAAACTTGTTTTTTATTTTAATGTTTGTGAAAAGTAAATATTTTATTTTTGTTTCATAACAAACCAATTATTATAAGTAGAGCTAAGTTACATGAAATGAAGTTTCTAGTGATACTTCCTATTTCTAGTGTGTTTGAGAGAGAGAGAGAGAGAGAGAGAGAGAGAGAGAGAGAGAGAGAGAGAGAGAGAGAGAGAGAGAGAGAGACAAAGTTTTTTTTTGTCTTTATACAAGAAATTATAACAAAACTTTACTAAAACGTTAAAGCTAAGATTGAGAAATTTAGAATTTCCGGTATTCATTTGTGAAACTTTCCCGTTTACATTTTGGGTTTACTTAATATTTACTTTCATTTATGGGTATGTGAAATATTCGTGCAGAGTTAATTCATAGTCTTGTCATGTTATATTTTATAAATGGTATAGAACAACTCCTCCTGAATCTACTGACGATATTTGAATGATCGGTGAACAGATGTTACATTTGAGAACAGCTGATAATAAAAATTAAATCGGATATGGTTGTTTTAAAAGCCTATCGTTACTCTATGTAACTAACCATTACATTGAGTCTTATTCCCGAAACGTCGTGTTTTGATTCTTAAGACACAAATGATGGAAAATGTCCGAAAAATGTATAATAATAAAACTAACCATTAGTTGACTTTTCGTGACTATAAATAAATACCGACATCCAGATAAGTGACAAAAAATTGTTAAAACGCCAGCATAGTCTAGTACGATAAAGAAAATATTAAAATATATTACCCATAAAAATAATAGAAGCCTTTCAATAATAGAAGCTAGAGTAGTCAAAATAATTAAGATAAAAATAACTATCAGAATAATAACAATTACCAGAACTACATAGTGACCTATTTTTCACTAATATGGCCAACTTAAACGTAGAGAAATTTAATTTTAAATATATTTTATTTATTAACATAAACTATTATATTATTATTTAATGAATGATTTTGGTGATGAGATATTCTGATAGATTAATATAATATGATACTTCTATTATATTTCGTATACATGGGTTTAACCTGGGTTATTCTTGCTACCTCTTCCCAATTAAATTCCTGTTTTCAAAAACAAATATCCGTGTATTGGTTTTAGAGACACAAATATTGGTGAACGTCCGATTAACCCATATCAAAAATATGATCAAATCCGCTTTGTAAAATATATTTAAATATCAGGAAAAGGTTAAAATAATTTCTTTCGTAGATTTTGACTTTTATTTATTTGAATTATCTTTAATTTGCGGAAAATTCGTGGCGTAACAAATTACAATTTTACCTTTCCAAAATTGAAAGGTACAAAATACCGTCGTAACAATTAAATTAAACCATTGCTTCGTTTAACAAACAGACTGTTTTAACAGTAAAATACAAAAATAATAAAATAAAAAAACTGCGTTACCATTTCCCCACTATATAAAGTTAAGGAACGGGTAAATCTGCCCTAAAGCAAGGAGCCGTATTGATGGTGTAATATTGATTGCATTAACAAATGTCCCAAATTCGCAATTAAGATTAAAAATCAAGTTATAAATTATTGTTAATTTTGAAAAAAGACAAACGAAATGTACGGTTTCATTTTAAAATTACTCTGAAAAATAATGACCGTTTCCCGGTGTTTTGTGTTGTAATAATTTTAATAACACAGCTATTGATAGGTAAACAAAAATTTTTTAAAGTTATATTTTTCATTTTAATTTTTGGAACCCACATTGTTGATAAGTTCGTGAATGTGTTTAGTTTTTTACAATTTAACATTTTGTTCATTTGAGTGTGATGAATTTGGCAAAAAAGGTCGTAACAAATTTTAGTTAAACGCTGTTCACCCTTTAGGATATAATAACACGTCACGTAGCTAAGACATATTTATCAAAACCACTCACTTTTACACAGAAGGAGCCAAAACTAATACTTTCGTTAATAAATCTTATCACTTTTGTGACCAATAACATAACACTCCATACTACTTGTCTTCGATAAAAAACACAAATTGTTCACACAATATCTTACTTATAGACGCACTATCAGATTAAGTTTTGTTTTGTAGGAAATTTAAAAACGAATGAAAACTATACGATTTATATACCTTAAGTGGATAAAAACTTCCATAACATTCCCATTGTTTTCTTTTTTCAAAAATTAATTTTGTTTTATTTGCTTCTTGTTCAATGACAAATTTTAACTTCTCTTTTTCGTCCTCGCTTTTTAATACTTTCGGTAATAATTCTTCAAGTTCTTTTTCTGTTATACCAAAATATTTCCAATAAAATTCCTCATATAAAACACACTCTCTCCGTATATTTTTTGGGTGCAAATTAACATAATATTTTACCATACCAGCATCTCCCATTATCAATGTATGTGATACATATTTATTTGATCTTAATAAAAGATCATTGCCTCTCTTTACAATACGATTAATTTGACCTTTAAGTAGAGTATAGTTTTTGGGTATTTGGTTTAGAAAGGTATCAATTTCATCAATCAAAACAAACACAGGTTTATTAAAATGTTCGAATAAAAGTCTTGACAAAAATCTTAAACCCTCTCTTATACGATTTAATTGTTCATCGAACAAATTTTCTTGTTGATAACTTGAGTGGTTATTATAGATATATTCTATAAATTTCTCCTTATCCCCCTTATGAGACCATATTTTTGGATTTCTTAAAAGGTACTTCTTTTGTAGAAAAATATCTTTTAGGAGATTTAGAAAATTTAATACGAAACTGTCGAACCTAGTTATACCACAAAGAACACTAAAATCAATGTGTAAAACAGGGTATTTGCCAAAATGTAAGTTGAAAAAACTTTCATTTTTTGTGATTTGTAGATTATTGTCTTTAAATAATTTGAAGTTTAACGTTTCCTGTATTTTCTTTGATTCTCCATTCTCTTCAACTTGTATTTCTAAAAACCGTTTTACCATGTCCAGGTTTGTAGTTTTACCAAATCCTTGAGGTGCAGTGAGTAGAGAGCGCCCATAGTGTATGGCAAGTTTGATAAACATTGTTTTATCGATGAAAATTGTTGTATTTACAACTTTGCTAAAATCACTGCATGTATAATCACACCCATGTCTCAAATCTACGTCCTGAAGAAAAACAAAATATACAAGTTTGTGAGATTATTACTGATTCTGTAACAAAAAATATTAACACATTGCTTTATTCAAGTATACAAGTATGCAATTTACTTTACACTTTACATATTAAAAGCAGAAAACATATATATATATATATATATATATATATATATATATATATTACCTAAACACTTCGCAGTCGTCATAGCATACAAAAAAAGTGGGGAAAAACGGGGGGAAACGAACCACTAATCTCAATGGTGGCCTAGTATGACTTATCAATATTTTTAAATTTAAATACGTCTGATATTTAAATAAGGTTTAACTGGAATTATTTTTTATACAATAATCCTTAGTTGTTCTTAATAATCTGACACACTGTTTAAGAATAAGTAGCGTAAATCAAGGATTCCCAGAACAAGAAAAAAAATGCAAAACAAAGATTATAATAAATATATTATGCTTACTGTATTATGACTCCTTATATTTGTGCATTTTGGTGACATAGTCATCATCTTCAGATTTGAGCAAATAAATTACTTGCTAATTTGTTTATTATAATTAATTATCGTTTTGTTCCTGGTTTTTGTAGTCCAGGTAATCCTGGTTTTATAGGATTAAAAAAAGCACTAAAGCTGAAGTTTAAAAAATTGAATAACATAAATGAACTACAATAATTGAGCTACACCTTGCGCATCTTCTGGCAACTAAAATTCTACTAGGTGACACAATTGTAGCTCATTTATGCTATTTAATTTTTGAAACTTTAGCTTTAGTGCTTTATTTAATACTATAATATGTAGTTTAAACAAGTAAGTTAATATATTCTGTTACTTTAAATATAATCCCGATTTTGCTTATTTGGAATATCACCAAAGGGCTATTTGGACATGTGACACAGTTTAGGATTATATACTTTTTTATGATATAAAATTGGAACGGAATTTTATTAAAGGAGACAATTTTATCAAATTATTTGTATCACCGTTGGCCATGCTGGACGGGTTATGTTATTAACTTATTTACCTTAGTCGTTTTCCACTGCTCACAGTTCTTCTTTGTTTCTTTTTTTTTTCTATTGGATACACGTTACACCTATTATTTAGGCACTATAATGACTGTGAGCAGTGGAAAAATATATAAAGTTATTAAGTTAATTATTTGTATATTAAAGGAAAACAATTTTTTTTTGTCTATAACTTTCGAAGAGGGATTTTTGAAAATCTAGATATCACTGTAATTTATTAGTTCTCTAATTTCAATATTAGATGAAAATCATTGTTGCTGATTTATAAAAATAATAATGTAGTGATTTTGTCTATGGTCACTTTCGTCCACTCGTTTGTACAATTAAGTTTCTCGACATTGAGTTTTGACGAATCTCACAATATTCTATAATATACTAATAAATGTTGTTTAGCTGTACCGACGAATTGTTGGAAGGTTAAACCAAGACACTATGACATAAACAGTAGACACTGAAATAACTATAAAACAAAACACTGTTTATGCATTACGTAATATCACAGGCTTACCTTGGCGTTGATTTCAATCGATAAAATTACGATTGTTTTCAAAATTATTACTAAAGACTTGACCTTCATTTCTAATATAACTTGAAACTCAGTGAAGAAAAAAACACAATTCCGCTAGAGATATATTCAACTCTAAACACATAAAATATTTTTTATTCATTTAATATAATTTAAAAAATAGTTTAACAAATCTAAATTGACATTGTGATAATGTTTTGACGATAAGAAATTAATCGATTAATAATATATATTGTATGAGAATGACATAACACATTAGATAAGAGATACGGTTATACAAAGTGTGAAAGAGGTTATGAAGCAATCATTTTATAACGTATGTTAGACTCAAATAAAACACGCTACTAACAAATAAAAATCAAAAGACTTTCCGAGTTTAGTCCAACAATTAGAAAGATTTTTTTTTCTTCTTTTTTCTTCTTCTTCTTCTTCTTCTTCTTCTTCTTTTTAGAACAACCACAACACTCTGTCTGAAATAAAAACACGACTACAGTAGTTTGGAAAATATTCAAGTATAATTAATAAATATTGAACTTGACTTGTAACATAATATTAGATAGAAAAAAACTCGAACACTAGATCTCACATTAAATTACTTTTATTTATTCAAACGTTTCAACAACAAAGTCGCCATCATAAGTGATACATGAGCTCTCATACTAAAACTATATCAAAGTATATATTTTCTATCTACAAGTATAATGTAGATGTTTTTTTTCTTTTTCAAATTTAGTGTCAATAACAAAAATCTTTTTCTAGAGGTATGAGTTTGCTATTATTTCACCAAAACTTTTAGAAAGTGTTCTTACTAATATTGCGACTTTACCTTCGAAGTAGGAATGCTCGCTTTAATTTTGTAACGTTTATTATTCTCCTTATATTTTGTGTTTTTTAATGGTATTATAATCGCCTTAACAAAAACATTAGATTAAATAGATTCCTCCATTAATGACATTTTGGGCAGCGAGCATCTGTAGAACTAAATACATCTGATAGAAAAGAAGAAAGAGAGGAATTACTTCCAAAACTAGATGAAAAACGGCGTGTTTAGCATTACCAATTAGACCAATAACTGGCAAAGTAACAGTTAAGCCAAGATGGTGAATAATTACTTTTCTGTTTTTAAATTACATGATACCATTTAGCATAATTTGTCAAAAATCGTCTGAAAGGTGTTATCTACATTCAACAATCTATTAATTTACAATGTAAAAATCATCATTCAGCTAAATATGCTACATGTTATGATTGTATTTGAGATAAGATGAGGTTGACGACACTGCAGAGTCTGGAGGCAAGACGGGTGTAAGCAGGTCGTAGGCAACAGCCTTGTCTGTAGATTGTACATGTAATAAAGATATTGTAACAATTACAAAGTATAATTTTATTAACAATAACACAAATATAACATGGTGGCAGTGGTGAACAAGTGAAGTGATTATTAATTATAAAATGCCTACTTTAAAAAGCATTATTATATAAGACATGTGAACAGCTGGCCGATTGTCGGTAAGTTTTAGTATAGACACGTAAGCCTAAAAAAGTGCAAAGCTAAATTTATAAATCGTTAGTGTTATATGGCTAAATTACAACAACAAGAATTAGATATTCCTGAAGCAAAAGACATATTTTTTACAATGGATTATCACTCTAATATTCCTAGTCAAATGTCATTTGAAGGAAACTTGACTGAAAATTGGACAAAGTTTAAACATAAATTTAATCTATATTGTGACGCTTTTTTAACTGAAAATGTACAAGATAAACGTAAAATTGCGTTATTATTACATTCAATGGGTGATCAGGGTGTTGAAATTTTTAATTCTTTTAATTTAACAAAGGAAAGTGCAAAAGTGTTTGAACATGTCATAACAGTATTCGATGAATACTTTCTTCCGTTAAACAACGTGACGTATGAAAGACATATTTTTTTCAACCGGAAACAGTTACATAATGAATCATTTGAACAATATATGGCTATACTTAGAAATTTAAGTTCTACATGTGAATTTGGAAATTTAAGGGACAGTCTGGTAACAGATATTTTCATTAGTGGAATTACAGATTCATCAGCAAAAGAAATATTACTAAAGACAAAAAATATCGATATAAAATCAGCCTTGGAAATTTGTAAAACAAAGGAAATGGCTCATAGAAGAGCACGCCATCTAGATATTAAAACTGAAACGGGTACGTCATCAACCGATATTGACTATATCAACAAAACTAAGAAGCATTATTTATTATCAAAGTCAAGCAGCGATAGTAACTTCAATCAAGGACAGGTCAAAAGTAAACATAGGCCTAAACCGTCGTTTCAACAGAAGCAAACAACAGATGTACAAGTTCAACGACATAATCGTGTTATACAAACTTCTTGCGGTAAATGTGGTTACAAACATAAGTTTGGTGAATGTTTTGCTTTTGGAAAAAAATGTAATAAGTGCGGAAAAGCGAATCATTTTGCCAATATGTGTAGATATAATCGCAAATTAGTAAGTACTCTAGACAATACTCAAAAATTTAATAGTCTAGCATCAATAAGTGATCCTAGTTTAAACTTTATTATAGATATAGTAAATATAAATAGTAATCAAAATTCTGAAGTAGAACAATGGTATGAGAAATTAGTTATTAATGGAAAAGAATGCCTACTAAAATTAGATACAGGGGCACAAATTAATATTTTATCAATTAAATCATTTAAAGAACTTAAAATTAACCATAAATTTGTAAAAAAGACAAACACATCAGTAACGTCTTTTACAAAAAATTGTGTTCCTATATTAGGCACATGTAGTGTTAATTGTCAAGTAAAGGGTAAAACAGAAGTGCATAAATTAATATTTTATGTTGCAAATATTAATTGTTCTAATATACTTGGTTTAAAATCTTGTATTGAATTAGATCTCATAAAAAAAATTGAAACTGTAGAGATTTTTAAGTGTGAGAAATATAAGCAATTATTTGACGAAGGAATCGGTAAAATACCAATTGAAGTAAAATTACAATTAAAAGACAACACAATACCAGTTGTAAGTCCATCTCGTAAAATGCCAGTTTTATTATATGATAAATTAAAAGCAGAACTAAAAAGATTAGTTAAATTAGACATTATAAAAGAGATTAATGAACCAACAGAATGGCTTAATCAAATTGTTATTGTAGAAAAGAAAAATCGAGATTTAAGAATTTGCTTAGATCCATTTCATTTGAACAATGCAATCAAAAGGTCTCATATACAATTTCCAACTTTTGAAGAACTCTCTTCAAAGCTTACAAATGCTAAGTATTTTACTAAGTTAGATGCAAGTGCAGGTTTTTGGATGTTACCTTTAGAAAAAGAAAGTGCTAAATTATGTGCATTTCAAACTCCTTTTGGAAGATATATTTTTAAACGATTGCCTTTTGGTCTAAATTGCTCAAGTGAAATTTTTTATAAAATTATGTTACAAACCTTTGATGAAATACCAGGTGTAATTTTATATATAGACGATATTTTAATACATGCTGATACTATAGAAGAATTAAATAATAGAGTGAAGCTAGTGTTAGATAGAGCTAAAGACTCTGGAATTAAATTTAACAAAGACAAATGTATTTTTAATGCTAAAGAAGTAACATTTTTAGGTCATAAATTTAGTGCTAAAGGTATCGAAATAGATCAAAATAAGATAAAAGTGATTGTTGATATGCCTTCACCAAGAGATGCAAGGGCTCTTGAACGTATTTTAGGTATGGTAAATTACGTTTCGAAATTCATACCCAATTATTCAGAATTAACTAAACCGTTTAGAGATTTATTAAAAAAAGATAATGTTTTTGTCTGGAATAAAACTTTGGAGAATTTATATGTGAAACTCAAGAAATATATTACAGAAGCGCCTGTACTAACATATTTTGATCCCAATAAACAGAGTACGTTATCAGTCGATGCATCTCAATTTGGTTTAGGTGCAGTATTATTACAAAATGGAAAAGTAGTGGCTTATGCTTCAAAAGCACTAACAAGCGTACAAACGAGATATTCTCAAATAGAAAAAGAGTTGTTAAGTATTGTATTTGGTTGTGAACGTTTTAAACAATATGTATATGGTAGTATTAATGTACTAGTAGAAACAGATCACAAACCATTGATACCAATTTTTAAAAAACCTTTATGTGATGTTCCAATAAGGCTGCAAAGAATGTTACTAAGATTACAACCTTATAATTTAAAAGTTACATATATACCCGGTAAATACCTATTTTTGGCGGATACTCTATCCAGAACATGTAATATAGCTTCTAAAGAAATAGATCCTTTTGATGAAGAAATTGAAGTTCAGGTAAATCTTTTAATTAGCAATATGCCTATTACTGAGACCAACAAACTAAATATTAAACAAGAAACCATGAAAGATGCAGTAATGTGTAAATTAAAAAAATATATTCAAAATGGTTGGCCTAAATATAAAAAAGACGTAGAGATTGAGATTCAACCTTATTTTGAATTGCAATCCCAATTATGTATAATAGATAAAATCATAGTTAAAAATAACGCAATTGTTGTTCCTAAAACATTAAGATTATCAATGTTAAACAAAATACATTTAGGACACAGTGGCATTTCAAGATGTAAGTCTAGAATAAGAAATATTCTATTTTGGCCCAACATGTCAAATGATATTGAAAATTTTGTAAAATGTTGTCAAACATGTGCTAGATACAAAAGAAACAAATCAAATGAACCATTAATATGTCATAAAGTACCTGAAATACCATGGCAAAATGTAGGTTGTGATATTTTTGAGCTAAACAAAAAATATTTCATAGTGGTAGTAGATTACTTTTCATACTTTATAGAAGTTTCCCACATATCTAATTGTACTAGTACAACAATAATTGATAAACTTAAATCATTCTTTTCACGTCATGGCATACCATTAAATTTCTATTCGGATAATGCAACTTATTATATGTCCGATGAATTTAAAAAATTTATGAAAGAATGGAATTTTAATCATATAACTTCTAGCCCCCACCATCCAAAGTCTAATGGAATGGCGGAGTCGGCTGTTAAAGTCATCAAAAATATTTTTAGAAAATGTTTAGATTCTAAGCAGGACCCCTATCTTGCGCTTTTAGAATTTAGAAATACTCCAAGACAAAATTTAAGTTCGCCTGCTCAATTATTAATGTCAAGGTCTTTAAGAACCACTATACCTAGACACATAAACCATCTGAAACCTAAAATTAATTTTAAGAAAGATAGACAAAAAATGATAAAAAACAAAAGTATCATGAAACAACATCATGATGTTAGAGCTAAGGATATGAAGGAAAACTTTTCTAGTGGCAACAATGTATGGTTTAAAAGAAATCCCAAATCATTGTGGTGTCCAGGTAGAATTGTAAATAAATGTGAACAAACCAGATCCTTTACGATCCAAGATCAAAAAGGAAATTCATACAGACGTAATACTATTCATATTTCACCAGACAATACAATAAATACAGAACATGGCATTAATAATCATTCTGATAATTACAATGAATTAAATAATCAAAATAGTCTAAGTAAACAATTGCCCATACTGTCAACTAGTACAGAAGACACTTCTGTAACAGACCCACACAAATATACAACTAAATATGGCAGAGTGGTTAATACTACTAAAAGATATCCTCAGGAATAAAAAGTTAGATAATAAGTAATAAATGAAAAAAGATTAAGTTATGAATATTTTGTTATTGATTAAGTTAGATATACAAGGAATTAATTTTATTTAAGTAATTAAATTGTTTTGTAATGTATAGACAAAGAAGTTTAAAAGTGTTGTTAATTTAATTTTTAATAATAATAAGAGAGATGTTATGATTGTATTTGAGATAAGATTAGGTTGACGACACTGCAGAGTCTGGAGGCAAGACGGGTGTAAGCAGGTCGTAGGCAACAGCCTTGTCTGTAGATTGTACATGTAATAAAGATATTGTAACAATTACAAAGTATAATTTTATTAACAATAACACAAATATAACACTACACAAATGGAAACATATTGTGTGGTAGTTTAACCCACTCCAGCCATACTACCCCTAATTGCTAACCTAAACTAATTGGTGTGTGTAACTGACATAACAATTTGAGTCAACTAAAGGGAAATAGTAGGCAGAGTGAAAATTAGTAACATTACCTTGGAAACAGAAACGTGATACAAATACTGGGTTCCAAACTTCCAAGCACTGGACTTTACGCTTCCATTCAATCTATTCAGCTCTCTTCAGAACTAAGGGTGATCAAAATCAGTTATGAGTAGAGATTGTATGAGTGGTGTACCGAGAACGGACAGAAATTTCATTATAAACTCTTTTATTTTTACTCGGGAGTGGTTGAAACGGGATCCGATCCAGGGCCCACATTTTCAGTTATACTACACCTAATCTATCTGTTTAGCGTTTGAATAACTTTTATATGTTATTTTTTTATTTCAATTTCAGCCGATTGTATTTTAACCGATACAGTTATTATATGATTATACTTTATTGCACTATATTATTCACACATTTCAAATATTACAGTTTGGGTTGAACTGTATAGTTTGAAATTCTAAATATTATAAAGAAGAAATGGTTTTATTAAAATTACCAATACTATAGATGTCGACCAATGATTTCGAAGTGTATGTTTGTAATAAGACCAAATCAACATTTATAATTAATTATTTTCTTTCCTATTTCTCTCGTAGTATAAAGAAAGCTGTGTCATGCTACAAAAACATCCATACTCTTATCAGTTTTTAAAAAAAATTTTGAGCCTTAAGAAAGTTGTTTTACATAAAAGATTTTATAAAGAACTGCACATATGACGGAGAAATCTCTTATGTATAACTACTTTCTAGGGGCTCAAAAAAAAAAATAAAACTGATATATATATATATATATATATATATATATATATATATATATATGTATATATATATATGTATATATATATATATATATATATATATATATATGTTATTACCTATATAACTCGATTATAGATGTTTTTTTTCCCATGACTTAACTTTCGTTATATTACGAGAGAAATAGGAGAGAAAAAAATATAAATGATGATTTGGTTTTATTACAAACATACACTCCGAAAACATGAATTGTATTGATTAACACCGGTATTGGTTGACATCTATAGTATTTGGGATTTTAATAAAACCATTTGTTCTTTAAAATCTTGAATTTCCAACTGTAGACTTCAGCCCAAACTGTAGTGTTTGGGATGAGTGAATAATTTAGTATTTAACAACATGTATCGGTCATAGTTCAATCAACTGATATTACAATAAAAATAATTTAATATAGTTTTTTAAATGTCAAACAAAACTAGTCGGACCAAGTATATCTGAAAATAGGAGGCCCTGCATCGTATCCCGTTTTAACCACTTACGAGTCAAAAAATTGTTATAATAAAATGTTTGTCTGTTACATTAGTTATAATTGATTATGATCACACTTAGTTCTGAGGGGAGGTGGATTGATTGAATGGAACCGTGAAGTTCAATGCTTGATAGTTTGGTATCCCACTATTTATATCACGTTTCTGTTTTCAAGGTAATGTTACTACTTTTCACTCTATCTATTATTTCCCTTCAGTTGACTCAAACTTTTATCGCCACGATACAAACCGATAAATTTAGATTAGCAATTAATTATGAAACGTATGATTGAAGTGGTTTAAACTACCACCAGTATTTAACTCCTTCCTTACTGACATTTTTACACAGTACGTGGCCGTTTCTTTGGCATATTTAGCTAAATGTTTCTCTTTATATTGTAAATTAATAAAATTTTCAGAGTAGCTAACACCTTTCAGTCGGCTTTTGACAAATTATGTTAAATTGTATCCTGTAATTAAAAAATATATTCACCAACTTAGTTTAACTGTTATTTTGCCAGCTATTTGTCTAAAAGTAATAATAAACACGCAATATTTCATCTAGTTTATGGGAATGATTACTCTTTCTTTTTTCTATCAGATGTATTACGATCAACTCTTGCTCTCACCCTAACATGACACTAATGGAGGAATATATTCAATATCCAGCTTTTGTTAAGGCGATGATGATACCATTAAAAAACACAATGTAAAATATTACTAATAAATATATTTTTCGTAATAAACGGAGCATCCCGATTTTTAAGATTAAAATCACAAATTAGTAAGAACGCTTTAAAAAACGTTTTGATGAAATATTTGCAAATCAAGCCACAAGAAAAAGTTTATTTTCATTGAGAATAATTTTTTTAAAAAACAACTTTCATGGAATTATTTTCGTATATTTTTCAAATTATTGTAGTTGATGTTGTAATTAATTTAGACAGATTAATAGCTGATACAAAGATATTAAATTTGTCTATCTAATTTTTAGACAACATTTAAAGTCTTTTGAATTGTTTTTCGATTTCAGCGTTTTCTGTCTATGCGTCTAATATATGTTATAAAATGATCAACTCATAACCACATTCACACTTTATATAACCGTATCTCATACATATTGTGTTTCATCATTCCCATATAATGATATATTATTAAGAGATTAATTTCTTATCATCAAAACATTATCGCTATGTCAATTTACATATGTAATTATGATGTTAAATGATTAATAAATATTTTATGTATTTATAGTTGAATATATCTCTAGCGGAATTGTGTTTTTTTTTATCCTTCACTTAGTTTCAAGTTATAGTAGAAATGAAATTCAAGTCTTTAGTATTGATTTTGGAAACTATAGTAATTTTTTCGATTAAAATCAACGCCAAGGTAAGCCTGTGATATTACATAGTGCACAAACAGTGTTTTGTGTTATAGTTATACAGTGTTTATTGATTATGATAAAGTGTCTTGGTTTAACCTTTTAACATCATTTTCTATTTTATTCTTCTCTCCGTCGATACAGCAAAACAACATAGGTTATTTGGAGAAAACTGTGATATAGGTCAAACATCATAGTCGAGTGGCTTAATTGTGCAATACACTATAATCCAAACGAGTGGACGAAAGTGGCCATAGAAAAAAAAATCTCTAAATTAATATTTTCGTTATTCCATCATAACATTTTTGATCGTATATAGTACCTAGAGACTCAAACAAATTATACAGTTTTTTTTTATTTTCGAAAATACATGTTATTGTTAAAAAACTTTCAATTTTCACCCTTAAACTAGAAATATTAATTTACTTATCTTTGTTTTTTTCCACTGATCAGATTCATTATAATGCCTGAATAATAGCCACGACGTAACTAATAGTAAAAAGAAATAAAGAATAATTCTGAACAGTCGAAAAAATAAAGGTAAATAAGTTATTAATATAACTTATTAACTTAACTTGACTGCAGGGCAATCAAGGATACAAATAATTTGATAATATTGTCTCCTACGATTTTGTTCACATTTTAAATCACTGGGAATAGTATTACCTTTATACAGTTACAAATGTCCAAGTAACCCTGAGGTGATATTCATAAAAATTAAAACCAGGATTATCCGTAACGCAAAAAAAACAAGGAACAAAACTATGATTAAAATAAACTCAACCGGAATTCATTTAGCAGCACAAATCTAAGTGTAATTACTATGTTAGCAAAATGTACATACGGGATCATAATAAACATACTAGATTTATTATAATCTTACTTTTGTATTTTGTTTCTATGGTACCTAGAATGCTTGTTTTCTTCTTCTTAAACAATGTGTCAAATTATAGGTATACAATATTCCCCAAATTTTTTTTTTAAAACCTTGACTACCATCATTAAAACTCAATTTAATTAAATACGATTCTTTAAAATATTCTTTAAAATATTTTATTCAAACACAAGTGGTCCCATTTAAACTTTCAATAATTATTAAAATATATAGCCTGTTTAAATTTAAATTTTTTGATAATTCTGTACTAGACCACCATAGTTATCAGTGGTCCTTTTTGTCTATTTTCTATTTCTCTTTGATATGGCTATGATTACTGCAATAATTTTAGAATATATATATTCTGCTTTTATTGTGTTAAGTGTGAAGTAAATGGTGTACCTGTTTATTTAATTAAAGGAATGTGTTAATATTTTAATAATACAGAACAATTATCTAATCTCACAATCTTGTATCTTTTTCTTCAGGATGTAGAATTGATACCTGAGTGTGGTCATAGGAGGAGTGATTTTATCAACGTTGTAAACACAACAACTTTCATCGATAAAACAATGTTTATGAAAACAATCATACACCTTGGCCGGTCCTTACTCACTGCACCTCAAGGATTTGGTAAAACTACAAACCTGGACATGGTGAAACGGTTTTTAGAAATAAAAGTTAACGAGAATGGAGACCCAAAGGACATAAAAGAAACCTTAAACTACAAATTATATAAAGACAATAATCTGAAAATTACAAAAAATGAAACATTTTTCAACAAACATTTTGGCAAATACCCTGTTTTACACATTGATTATAGTGGACTTTGTGGTATAACTAGTTTTGACAGTTTCGTATTAAAATTTTTAAGTCTTTTAAAAGATATTTTTCTACAAAAGAAGTACCTTTTAAGAAATCCAAATATATGGTCTGAAAACGGAGATAAGGAGAAATTTTTAGAATATATGAATAATAACCACTCAAGCGAAAAACAAGATAATTTGATCGAAGAACAACTTAATTGTGTAAGAGGGGGTTTAGGATTTTTGTCAAGACTTTTATTTCAACATTTTAATAAACGTGTGTTTGTTTTGATTGATGAAATTGATACCTTTCTAATCAAAATACCCCAAAACTATACTTTAATTAAAGATAAAATTGATCGTATTGTAAGGACAGCCAATGATGTTTTATTAAAATCAAATAAATATGTGTCTCGTGCGTTGATAATGGGAGATTCTGATGTAGTCGAATATCATGTTAAGTTGCACCCAAAAAATATACGGAGAGAGTGTGTTTTATATGAGGAATTTTATTTTAAATATTTTGGTATAACTGAAAAAGAACTTGAAGAATTATTACCAAAAGTATTAAAAGATGAGGATGAAAAAAATAAATTAAAACTTGTCATTGAACAGGATGCAAATAAAAGAAAATTACGGTATCAAGAAAGAGAACAATGGGAGTGTTATGGAAGTTTTTTCCCACCTAAGGTGTTTAAATTGTATAGTTTTCATTCATTTATAAATTTCTTACAAAATAAAACTAAATTTGAAAGTAATTCTACATAATTAAGATATTATGTCAACAATTTGCGTTTTTTATCGAAGAATTTGTATATAATGTTAAGTTATAAGTCAAAAAGTTATACGATTTTTCAACGAAAATATTAGTTTTGGCTCCTTCTGATTAAAAATGAGTGGTTTTGATAAGGATGTCTAACTTACGTGACGTGTTGTTATAACCTAAAGGGCGAAAAGTGTTTGACCAATATTTGTTAGGACCTTTTTTGACAAACCCATCGGACTCAAATTAAACTAAATGTTAAAGTGTAAAAAAACTAAACACATTCACCATCTTAACAACAATATCGGTTCCAAAGATGAAAGATGACATTGAAAAATAAATGTAAAATAACATTACAAACAAAATTTTACAAACTAACAACAGCTGTTTTCTATAAATGTTTGTGATTTTTCAAATCTATACAATAAAAAAACGAGGAAAAGAGTAATTTTAAGAATCAAACTGTATTTTTTTTTCAATGTTAACAAATAATTTACGACTTTTAAGTGCGATTTGGGACAATTTTTGATACAATAAATACTTACTGACAGCTGTACTATTTAAGAGGGCCTTGAAAGTAAATGTTTACTTTTGGGCAGAACGTTTACTTTTACCCTGTTCCTAACTTTATGTTAAGTAAAAATGGTAACGAAATCTTTTTCATTGGTTAATTGTTTTCACAGTCTCTTGATGACACTAACGATAATTGGTTTCAATTGGTTCTACTTTATATGAACCATACAATTTTTTGAAATTTAAAATTGATATATGTCATGCTAAGAGTTTACCGTAAAATGAAGTTGATAAATATAAACTCGAGTCAAAACTATCGGAAGTGCTTTTTGTTCCTGGTAATATTATTATATCATTATGACGAATTTGTCATATTATTAATATCGATTATTCCGATTTTGACATTATTTGTGTCAATAAAATTAATAAAAGGATATTTCATTTGAAAATCAGATATTTAATTGGAGAGGGGTAAAGAGAACCCCTAGTATATCTTATCAAGAAAACCGTCAGAGATATAATATCAATATACTTTTTGATGATAAATCAAATATATTAAAATTTAAATTTATTCTACTTATGTTATATTAAATTGTTTTCATTAAAATTGCCAGTATTAGTGATAACTGGATCGCAAACGACACTTCTGAAAGAGGGAATACAAGGATATTCACCAGGTAATATCACCACTCTGCTGGCACGGAACTCCTCTCTGTAGGTTGTTTTGTGTAAAATACTTTGAATATGGTGCTCTCAAAGGTACATAGCCCTAGCGTAAAAATGATTAGTGTACAACAACTATTAAAAATTATACTAAAATAAATACAAATCTGTTTTTAAAGTACAACATGTAAAGAGGTGGGTAGGGGGAGATTTATTCCAAACCATTTCCTAATCTGTTCTTTTTATTGTGGTGGATATATTGGAAAAAAATCATTAAACTAATTATATATATAAATCTATTAGTCATAGATTTGTAGTCATAGAACATGGTTATAAATTAGATTAAATTGTAATTTATAAATATGATTTTGATTTCAAGCTTTCAGAATTTGTTTTCTTGTAATAGCTAAAATATTACATACAATTATTGAAAATATTGTGAAAAAAATATTTCAAATGGAAGGTGGGACTTGTCAATGTCTCAAGAAGTTGTTTAAAAAAAAAAGTGAATAATAATAAAAATAATCTGTTTGGCTGTATTGGTTGTAATGTATTAGACGAATATGTTAGAATATATAATATTTCAAAAAGCATCAAAATCATATTGCAATACGTAAGTGTTGTAAGGAATATACTATTGCTATAAAAACAAATGAACTAAATAAAACCAAAAGGGAGCACTTTCGAAACGATAAGTGGTAGGACAGATACGATTTATATAAATAAACATCGTATTACCACAAATTAAAAATTATGTGTTTTGTGTAACGTCTAAAAGAAAATTGATATTCTTCACTTATTTGCAGAATTTTCTGTTTTGAGTGAACTCCGTTTTAAATTATCTAAAGAACATAAGTTTAGCAAATACGTAAATAGAAACCTATTTAAATGCCGAGCTTGAGTGTAAGACTTAATTATTTTGTATGCTCATTTGGGTTATACAGACATGAACTCTTAAAAGTATTTAATTGTTCCTTATATTTTTTTTTTTCAATGTTAAATTTATCTTTTTTTTTTCATTATTATTTTGCAATACATATAATAAAATAAATTTATTTTTTGCAAAACTTAATAGATACTTACTTTTAACATAGTTGCAAAAAGTAGAACTAATAAAATAAATTTAAAATTATAATTATTTTTTGAATAAAATAATGCAAAATTAGGCCCCACAGTGGATATCCTGTTTTGAGATTACTATTACTTTACTAAACTTTGTAATAGAATATACAATAAAAACAGGGAGGTGCAAAAAAAATTAACTTTGAAAACAGACAAATAGGTTATTCTATGGAAAATATCTTTCCCCTTACCACACTATATGACATTAAATTGCTTATATGATAATCACTTAAAAACAAAGCATAATTATAAATAACTAGAAGTTTCCATTTTAAATTTGATACAAATATAATATACGTAGACATAACTAGGTCACAGGGCATCAATTACACAACACATGTCATTAACAATTTGGTAACATATTCTAAAATACAAAAAGGTACTCATTACACTTTAAAGTCCAACATTAACACCTCAATAATTTGGTAAATATGAGAAGGTAAACATTTTTGTTGAATATATTCTCAGTGTTTGTTCAATCAAACAACGTGCTTCATAATAACCTCAGGAAACGCTGCATTGATTCGAAAATCTCTATATTGTCTGGTATGGAGTAGAAACGTTTTGGTACAAATTAATTAAATGATCTGCTGAAAACTTCATTTAATTGTCAACTTTTTGTAGGTATATTTACAACTATAAACTTTATGTTACATTAAAAAAAAAATTCTTCTTTTTTGTGCCTCTAAGAATAAAAAATAGTCTCAACAACTTAAACCAAGCGTATTAAAGAATATTTTTCAATTGACTAAACAATGTATTTGAAGCCTTAGCCCTTCGTCTACGCAATATGCAACGAAATATACTCGTTTGAACTACTACAACTTATTTTATGAAATATTTCAAATAAATGTTTAATTATTTTTATCTTCTAATTTTATACAGTGGTACGTTTCGAAATCAAAGTTTTATATGTTTTACTTCATTCACTGTTTCAGGAGAAATTTTTTGATTTTATATATGGATGTATTTGAGATACTGAATAATTTAAGGTAACGTCTTACACGGCCAGGAGTGTTTTCTGTTTTTTTATTTATGATTTCTTTCCCTAAATTAAATAAAGACGGTATTATTACTATTTTAAGAGTCTACCATTTTTAAAATGTGTTACCGGTATATAGTTTTTGTTTTCTAGTATAATAGTAAATATATACAAATATTATGTATATCAAATATTCGTTGACTATGTAATCTACTTCCTACGATATAGAACGTTTTTTTATAAAAAACCATTATAAAGTTTTTCTACCTATAAGATTTACATTATTTTCTTCTTTTTTTACTCTCTCGAATCAGATGTTGAAATACTGACGTACTATTTTATATCACCCTATATACCTCTGTGTTTATAAACATAATTATTCACCTTTCAGAAACTGATTTATTGTAAGTACTGGCATACATATCCTGAGGGACTTTAGCTGGATCTACACCTTCGTTTCTTGTAGTATTCAATGTTTTGAAAAGGAATTCAAAAATGCCAACATTTTTTTGGAACAATACAATGTTTCTTTCCGTAACAGACATGTATTTTTGGCAGTAATAAAAGTAACTTTACAAATTCCACTTTGATTACCAAGTTGAAAAATAAAAAAATCGCACACAAGATCTCACAAAAACTACGTTTATTGTATCGAACGAGATTCAACAACAAAGTCCCCATCCTCAGTAATAGTTGAGCTACAATAACGGAGTTATAACTTGAGTTATAGTTTTGTTATTGTAACTCAAGTATCACTGAGGATGGTGATTGTGTTGTTGAAATGCTTTTACTAAATAAAATAATTTTAGTAGATCTTTAGAGATTTCTTTTTATTAATATTATCTCACTTGTCAAGCTCAATATTTATTTATATTTGATAGCTTGGTTAACATTATACAGAAACTTTAAGCTATTTAGACTTATATGAAAGATGCATAACTTAAATTGTCATTCGGTTAATATAAATTTGTGATTGTTTAAAACTTCCTATAGGAGTATTTACGTAAATTAAAATATTCGAATACGAACTGAGTGTTTCTGAAATACATTGGCAAACTTCGGGAGGGGATTTCTTTCATAAAATGCATATAAAAGCTCTTATAAACATTTGTCCGCAACTGCTTCGTTTTCAGACAATCCGTAAAATGACAAAAAAGTACTGGGATTATGTAACTGACTTTTACTCTGAACGAATTTGATTGAAATCGGTTCAATCGTTTAGGCCAGTGGCGGCGGTACAGGTGGACAAGGGGGCATTCCCACCTTGACAGAATGGGGTTGGGGGCAGTTTTATCAACTGTGAAATAATATAAATAGTTCTACATTACGATTGTTCATACGGAAATAACAAAATAAAATCATAAAGTGTAATTGAATTGTAGTGAGTTTCTAATTAACTGTTATTCAAACTGAAGATGAGAAAAATAATTTAGATTTTGTACGAATTGTAGTCTAGAGCGAAGTGAAAAATGTTTATGAGAACCTCGTTTTAAATTAAACTCATCTATTTCAACCCTAGAGAATTCAATAAAAATGTTTTCAAATTTTAAAATGCCCCAAAAGTGCTTTTTTTGTGTGGTAGGGCTCGTTTTTTGGACCATTTTCAAATGTAAAGTCAGGTCGAATGATACCTTATTTAAATATCTTTTTTTTATTTAAAATTTGACTTTATTTCTATCCGTTTCAAAATGGCGCCTGGGAAACTTATTTTCCAACAATAATTACCACCTATTACTCAATGACAATTGTCATTTTTTGTTGATGTGGTAGCGGGGGTATTGACACCAGTCTTTCCTATTGACATTACTCTTACTCAAAAATTACGCATTAAAAACAAGCATTTCAATAACAAAAATATAAATGATTTTAAATTTTCCAAATACTTTTAAAAAATATTTAGTAGCTTCCTCATCATTAAGCAGATACAAATTGAATTTCTCATTCATAACAGGAAGTTACTGAAAATTTTCCAAAATTGACCACCACCCAAAAAAGTACCTTTGAGGTATTTTTGAGATTTGAAAACATTTTAAATGAATTCTCTAGTGTCAAAATAGGGGGTTTAAGTTAATACAAAGACTGTTGCTCATTTTGTTCAGTGCTTATACATTGCGCTCGGGTGGTCTGATTCACCCTGTATATTAGACTCTGTAATGGATTAATCCATCGAAGCTTGGTTATAATTCCTTATAACTATCACATTATTTTTTAAATTTTGTTTATTTTTGAACATGGAAAAACCAAGTACTGTAAGTAGAAATGAATATACAAATTTGAACTCTATCATACATACATATCATGAGTTTCAACGAAACGGACCATACTTAAACCGATATGCAGATCTTCTAAAACAGTTCTTTGACAGTAAATATAATAGAGTAGAATATAGAATCCGACTACTTGAACAATAGAGACTTTCATTTTATTTTGTTAGGTAAGCGATCTGTATTTCTTTGTGAGGCATTAACAATGTGAAGCTAAGAACTAAATATTCCTATTCACATATTGAGTATTATTTTCAGAAATTTACTTCATTTTAAAAAATAATAAAGTTTAATACATTGTTCATTTATAAATTTAATCTAAATATTTAGAATAGATTTTTAAAAAGTAGGAATTTAGTATTTAGGCATATGGTAGGTACTCTCAAACTTCAAGATACGATATTGCGAATTTATGTCGACCTATCTCAACTCCCAACTCTAAAATCTCCCATATTTTACATAATTCGGCCCTTCCGGCCGATCAACTATTGCTCTGCGACAGACAGATTAGCGTCATGTATATCTACAGTGATGGGTACTGGCCTTCCTCATTATGCCATCCATAGATTCTATTTAGTTTAAATCATCTCATAGAATAATTTATAGATAGCTATCATATTCTCATCCAAGGTAACATTCTTAACTCAAAATACATTTCAACAACTATATTTGTTGTCATCAGTAAATTCTACTTTAATTAAGTTGTCGTTGTACAAGAGATTTTCATAAGTAAAAACCTCTAAGAAATAAAACATGTTTTCTACGAAAATACTGCAATCATAAAAATAATGTTGTGACAGCAAAGTAGTCAACTAAAATTGTTTTATACTATTGTGATACTACAAGTGTATGTAGTACCTTAATTATATGCTCACAAGTAAATTGGAAGTATTATTTTAATAACTGGTAACCGCAACACATTATTTCTGAGTCTTCTATCTTAAGCCTTTTAATACTTCACTTCCTTAACTACGTGTCCAGCCAAATACACTGCATTGAGGAAGACAATAGTTCGTTTAAGTTACGCCATATATTTATACATGTCATCTTCATGTCAATTAAATAATATCACACACATTCAGCATGATACGTAATAAGACGATGGTTTACAACAACAAAGAAGAGAACTGTTTGTACTTATTCTACAAACTTATAGAGTTATTACACATTACTTACGTCAATGTTACAAAGAATGATGAATTCAATTACAGCTCCACAGGAAATACTTAGAAACAATGTTACAAAAATAATTGGTTGAGAGTGTTAGGAGAGTCACAAACATTCTTTTGTATGTATTATTAATAATAATGTTTTCTATTCAATGTATCGTCCATATGTGTTCGAGTCTGTAGAACTGAACTTGTGTAAATACGTTTCAACTGATTCACTTCATTACTGACTTCTGAGAAAATATATTGGTCAGAGATGTAAACAACCGTAAAAAATCAGGGCTGGTAGATATTAAGTTTCTTAATGATAAATTAACTGGTATTTTTTTAAACACATAACACTAAACATTTCTACAAAGACAACATGAATCTTTTAATTAATGCAATAATAATAAAAAAAAAAAAAGTAAAACCGCAAAACGGATAAATATAAGAATTGAAATTACCGTAAGAGAAATCAATAAATATTTCACTGCCAACACAATATATACAATAATTAGATACACATAAAATAAATTTCTTCAATAATGAAATCAAATACATTACTTACAGCAAGTATTACCGATCCATTATTATGTGGACTAATCATGCAAGTTGGATATGTACACTAATTACTGCATCGTTACATTGTTCTAACATACATGTAACTACCAAGCAATATAAATAGGTATTGGTTATTGGAAATTATTGATTCAATTACATCAGACAACATCAAATACGCTGTGTTGGATTGTAAAACATTCCAATTTATCATCTATTTCGGAGATTTGAACCCACTACAATTATAATTGTGGATTAGAAATATTTGTCCAACTCGCGACGACATTGTTAAATTAAATGGAATAAATCTACAGCCAACCAACTTAAGTATTATCCCCTAACTCGATTGGAGTTAGTAACAAATATGATATGATTTGTATTCACTTAATGAAATTAATCATATCTTTCTTCAATAAAAACTTAATTTTTTCAAGGCAAAGTTTTGTGGTAATAATTGAGGATTTAGACTAAGTCATTATAAAATCGTCTTGAACAAATAAAGTATATTGTTAAAATAATTGTATTATCTTTTATCTCGTGATAACGTTCTCACAAGTTTTACAAATTTAATGAAATGATTTATAATTTAAAACTATTTTAGCAATTAATTACTACATTATAGTAAAAATAGTATAGGATATATATTTATGAGTGTACATAGACAGCATACATAACAACAATTAAAAAAAAACCAATCAATTACTGATTGTTTGAATAAAAAAAAATCAATGTTAGGTAATAACATAGATATGCATGGAATATGTTATTTTTTTATTGTACGAAATATCAATCCAATTTTCATTGAAAATATTATAAAATGAGATAATTATAATACTATCTTAAAGTATTGGTGAAGACCAAAAATATCATCAAGTATAACCTGTAAAGGATTCACCTTAAACCTTTACGTCAAATTGTTCAAAAACCAAGTTGGAATGTTTATACATTATTCATACGTAATATATATTGTGTACGAACTAATCTCATCAAGGTTTCTAATGGATGCAGAATATATTAACAGAATAAATATACTATAGATTGCGCACTTGTTCATAGAGATCAGAAGAATAGTCGTTTCACTCACACTAGTGCATGGGACCAAAAGCTTGTCGGCAGTTTACTCATATATAAGTCTCTTAACATTTAAAACTTTTTTCACCACTTAACAGTGCTAATTAAACAGCAGACCTTATATGTAAAGTGGTTTGACTGAAACCTCTATTTTGTTTATTGTTTTTAATGGACGTTTTGAGATATCGGCCATAAAATCAAAAATTATTACTTTTGTTTTGATAAAAATTGGCTCTAAGTATATTTAAAAAACTTAAAAACTTCTTCGAAAATTCTAGTTCGTAATATACTGGTGAAAAAATATAAAAGATCCATTGGATTCGTCATAAAGTTCACATAACATAAAATGGTTTAAGACGATTTTGATCAAATATAAAGATTACCACAAGGAAGAGTTAATTACACTTCGTTTCATGAGTAATCTGGAGTTTTTCTTCAAAAAATATTATCTAAATAATTTTGACAGTTTAATTACCGGTTGCTTACTTCCTTAACTCTAACTTTACTCTAAAATATACTGCTTTATGGAACTTATTTCTTTTCTACATTTGTTGTGTGATATTTCAATACGCTTATTTGCCTGTAGATGCATGTGTAAATTTTTCTTTAAAATAGTATGGTAAGAAATTTTGCGACAATTATTATAATTGGAGTTATAACAACCTGTTTATATTTAATATTTGCTTAATAAAAAAAAAAGTATTTTGCAATTTTTTATACAAATATTTCATGTTATGTTGTTTGTTAGAAAACTAAAATTTAAATACAACTCAAATTAAAATAAATTTAATATTATTTTTTACCCATTTAACTTATTTATAATTTGTAAATTTCAATATACTCTCTGAAACTACTTTGTACAATTGTTATTTACTTAAAAATAAAATAAAAGTTCTAACAAACATAAATCCGAAAGCGTTTTATTTCCCATTTATCCGACATTTAGCTTTTGCTTTATTACGGAAAATCTTTAGTTCTGATGTCCGAAAACATGCCTTTCTACTCTCTAAAAATAACAGAGTTTATCATAGATTCAACTATGAAAATGAAGCTCCATTATTGGGATTGGCTTGCAACGTTCCGCAAAAGATATCCTTGATTTTTTTTGAGAAAACATGAAGGCAGTATTTTGTGAGATTTGTTATTAATTCTTTGATGTTTTCAACATTAGTTATGATGTTTGGTTTAGTTTAAGTTTCGTTAAATTGTTTAGTTTAGTTAACTGAAAAATTGGGTAATTTAGGTAAAAAAGGTATATAAACTTTTTTAAATTTCCTGAATACATTTTCAGTAGCATAAATATGTTTATATTATGTCAACTTGTTTAATATGACGGGAAAAAATTATGTAATGAAGAAAAATGTGAAGTTTTTATGGCACAATCAATGGTATGTCATTTATGCGTCTAACACGACATACAGTAGGTAAACATTCATAAAAAATTAAGATTTATTGAATTTTTTTAAATAAAATACTAATATGTATTAAATATTGTGCATAATTTGTTTCTACAAAAATATTATTGAAATGCCTTTAATAAAAGAAACTACAATGAACGTTTTAAATAGTATGTCATTTTAGATTGACCTCCTCTAAAATATTGTTATTTTAAGTTATTACTGCAACTGTTATTAAATAGACTTGTTGCTAGACGACTGTTTATTTAATTTAAATACGTAAAAGTGTTGTTATATTGATAATTATTTATTGCATTAATAGTTTAAAAGAGGTCAACCATTTCATTATATTTACAGTACTGTTTGAAAGACGACCATCAACACGGTTGACATAAATAAATCTACCAAGCATCGACCGCCAAAACACCTTTATTAGTCTTTTATTTTAAAGTTTTAAACAGCTGATATTTTGAAAAGGTTAAAAGCAACATTTTCATTTTCAAAACACTTCTGATAATACAAATTATTATTATTAGTTACTTATTATTAGAAATATTTTGGTTTTAGACAAATTGTGAATATTGTGGCAACAACCTAGATACTAAATTGTTAATTTTTGCCAATGATTGGGTTATGCTTCAATGTACAGAAAAAACAATAATAACACGATTCATTTGTCATTAAAAAATTAACTATTTGTCCCTTGTAAATTGTTTTTTTCTAAATCTAACATAAAAAATGTAAACAGCCTACATTATGGAAAATATAAAAGGAAACGTTATGTTATTGTGTACACAGGTAAAAGGGAACATCCAAAATTTGTGTACCAAATTTGAACTCAATATTTTATCTACTTCCAAATATATAATGGTTTTATATTAAAAACAAAATGTTGGATAAATAGAAAATGAAACTTTTTGGACCTATGTTTATTGGAAATTGTATCTTAATTTTACCGAAGGAACCATTCTTTTAAAGCGTTTCCAGATAGCTCCGAGATACCATTCATAAAAAAGTATTTATTAGAAAATGTATTTAGTAAACACTATATAGTTAATATATTTCGGCATTACCACGTTATAAGTAGTGATAAAGTTCACTCATGAAGCTATTACTTGAGTAATATTTAGCAATCATCACAGTCATCTTGTTTGCAAATATTTATAAATTAATTGCTCTCGTTCTATCCTAATGAGCTTCCAAAATACTATATGATTATATTGTTTCCCGTATCAAATTGTAAGATTTTAATTAAACCATGCTATCGTACATAGCTTTCTTGTATAAGTAGTACACTATTTATTCATTATCTTGTAAAACAAAAAAAAATCATATTTTATTTAAAATATTTAATAACCTTTACCAAGCTTGGTAATTAATGCTTAAACAGTATTATGTATATATTACATTATACATTCTATTGCTCCCTTCTCCTTCGTCTGCTAGGATTATATGATTTGATTTAATTAGTGTGTGGAACTCAATATAGTTAAAATCGATCGACCTTTTATCTTAAATTTTAAAATAGATTGGTACAATACCGGATATTTTAATAATTTAAATATATCGTCCTTTTTTTTTTGATTCAGTTATATTTTCGCTTTTAAGAAGAAGAGAGGAGAAGATGAGCAGACATGAAAGATATGGATTAAATCTGAGCGTCAAATTGTAAACTTAATTTTTTTGTTACGTTAGGAAACAGCAAATAGAGATTGAGTAGACCGATTGACCTTGAGTTTTGTATGTTGCTAGAGATACATATTAATATATGTGTGTTTAAATTGGATCAATTGTGTTCATATACAGTAACTGTTACAATCATAAAACGTCTGAATTACAACTCTTCATATGAAATTTAAAAAAAATGTATAAATATTTACCCATGAACCCAATGTCACAACATATAACCTAAAGTTTACGCTTTTCTACAGAAATATTTTCTCGCTGTTTTACTTTAAGAAATAACTGTCCATTCTTTTCTTTTGATTTATATAAACATGTTATGGTGACTTTTTATATAACCTAGAACACAATTTTCCAAATATCAATTTTTAAAAAAATTCTGTATAGTATAGGGAGTGTAAATAAAAGTAACAATAGTCATGCCAAAAGAAACATTCCAGAAAGAAAATATAGGACTGAACTAGTATTTGCACATCTGTTTCTACAGAGTAAGCCACCCAGCTTTGAAAGTTAGTTTCAATATTTACCTTATGTCTTAGACACAGTAGCTCGCGCCAGGGAAAGAAGACTTATATTGTTACCTATACTTCATTTTAAATCCTATTTTTATTGAAAGATACAATATCGATAATAAACTATTATGATTATCGAATATACAGTTTTACTACATAGTATTTATTTTTCTACATTCTTTTTTATTTAGCCCCTGAATTGTTTAATACTATATTGTACAAATCAAGGCCGGACGTAATATTAAATGACAAACTCAAGCTTAACTAAGATGAAAAATATAATAAAACAATATTAGTAGAAGATTAAAAAAAAGACAAATACCCCACCACGAACTTTCATTTATAAGAGATAAGATTATATCTGTACAGTTAGACAGAAGACCATAGAACATAAACAGTGTTTTGTTCTTATGAATTTTAGTAAATGTTTCATCAGTATTTATGTACGTGTGATTATAAAAAATATATTATTTTGAAGAATTATTGACATATGAAAAAGATGGATAATGTAACTCTGAAGTTGGCGTCATGAAGTGTCGAAACGTGTTGAAGGATAATTAAAAGGTGAAAACGGATTGTGACAGTAATGTAAATTCATTAAGGATATCATAGTTACCAATGAATACTTTCAATACATAAAATATAAAAACATTAGTTTCTAAGAAAAAGAAAGAGTCTAACTACAATGATAAACACTTAACGTAAATGACGATCTTTAATTACGTAGATTAAAGAATGAAGTTAGATATGTTTCTAAAAAATATATAATATGCACAGCTTTTAATGGAAAAAATATATTTAGATTATAATTCCGTGTTTACAATGTGAATGTGACAAGCAATATATAAAAGACAAAAAAATCTTCCACAAAAAGAACACGTTATTAAGCCTAATGGTCACATCGAAATTAGCTAAACATATTTGTTCCGACTATCACAAATGTAATAAAATTGTAAAGAAGTAAAAATAATACAATGTAAACAACCTATATAAATTAAAACAAATTGAGGTATAATGCTATCGGAAATGCTATCAACTAAACCATTTAAGGAATAAGTTGCTTGCCTTCCTTTGTGGAATTTATGCTTGAGTATTAATTATCGTTTTATTTCATTACGTTTATTTATGTTTTAGCTTTGGCTGTTCAGGCCTAATGTTAGGTTTGACTTATTTTCTTAGATTATAACATTAATTTTAGTATCCAACAAGGCAGTAGACAACTAGGCTATGTTCGTGTTCTTACTTTATATATTTTACTTATACATTAGAAGTCGAGAGATAATTTATATTTCGAAAGTAGTGTATTTGTTTTTATGTACACTAATGACAGAAGATTAATCTGTTTGTTATATATATATATATATATATATATATATATATATATCCATTAAAACTTGTTTAGACAATTTCTATAAGTTTTTACTTGTAAGAAGACCCTCTCCCCCTCTACCGGTGGTTTAATCTATTGCTTTATGTTGCGGCTGATGAAGAATTACATTCCTATTGGAAAGGAAACCATATACCCCATACTTGGGAAAAGTAAATAAATTTATGCTATATGGAATATGTTGTTAATAATGTAATCCAACTTAGAAATTTATATAATATAAATAACGAAAAGAGTTTTTTTTTGTTAATTTGAGCGACATAATTTTACTTCGGTTTAAATGTTGTTTAGAGAATTACACAATGAAAAACCTGTAAAACGTTATTTTAATGAGACATAACACGTCACTGCCCTAGGACATAGAGACGACATTAAAGGATGGTAAAAGACAAAAGAATGTACATAATTTTTGTTACATATATCAACTTCTTGCTGCAGGGTAAGAAGAATTATACCACAGAGTTTATTTCTAAATATTAATATATCTCATTTTTTTTACAACGGAGGTCATGTAAGACAAAACGTGACTACAGTTCGTTTTGACTGTTGAACAAAAACTACAAATGATAAATGTAGTTTTCATTTTGAGATAAACAGATTCTCTCATTTCCGATTGTATTAAATATGATATTCTCCTTACATTAACTAAAGTTTTGTTTCCGCAGTTCAAACGTAACTTTAACATTGCCGTTAGTGATCATTGTCCTAAACGTTATTAGAAATGAAGGAAAACCGTAGTCTTTGTTTTACATGAAACAATTACAACTCTCAAAATGAACGACCACAAAATGAAACAATGAGAGTGGTTTTGCTTCATCATTGAGGTTAGTGATTACTTCTCAAAGATTTCATCTGTTTCGAAGCATTATTATTTCCAAATATTACCTCGAAGGATAACGTGTCATGTTTTTATTTCTTCTAAAATCTCGGTGTTTTAACGTTCCATTTTTTCTCTGCATACACAGAGTTAGAAACATTATTTTGAGTCTTACTTTAAAAAACGTTTTTGATTTTTGTGTGATTTTCAGTTACTTTATAAAACAAATTCTTTAACAACTCGTTTTACACTAACTTATAAACAAGGTGTCTTTGTTTCTCCTAATTACATATATATACACTATATATATATATATATATATATATATATATTCCAACGATAAACCTTTTCTTGGTTAAGTTGAATGATGTTGTCGGACCCCACTTTTTTTTTGGGACGCCGATTTATTCAACGGTTTTTCGTTTGAGAATAAGTTATTTCCACCTACTGGAAGTTTTATAGGCAATCTAGTTTTGTTTGGCCTAGGTGAAATAACTATGTGTCGAATATTCAGTTTTCTGAATATCCTGACTAAAAAAAAAACTTCTACGTTATACTTCCAGTACTTTATATTTGATTTTAGCTCAGTTAGAACACAAGTGAATGATTTTACTTTTTGTAAACCTCTGAGTAGTGAGTACACTGAAACTAACCTTGTAAATTGTTTATTTGTGCTTGCAAATATTTTATGAAATTTCAATGCATCAATTCTTAATCTATAACTCATAAACTATTGGGATATTTGAATACTAGGTGTTTTTTGTAAATAATAAATTTTTTATAAAGCAAATAAAATTTTAATAATTCTTTTTTTTTTTAATTTCAAACATAAAATAAAACTTTTTGGATTTTACTTTCTCCAACAAATACAAAATAATAACTTTCCTTTCAATTTAATAATAATTTCTTAAACTACAAGGCAGAACCAATTATTTACCTAACTATAATTTATTCTAATATTTTATAGACAATTTGATTTAATTAATATTTTAATAAAAGATTTAATTCGAATTTACGATTTAATGAATTTAATTTTTAATTAATAATACAAATATTTTATCTAATCTAACATCCTAAGTAACCCAGTATTTTAAAATAAATTTATTTGAATTTATTTCAGGCAAATTTAATAGGGACTAACGTATTTACGTTTCTACCGACCTTTTCACAACTGTCCAGGCGTCGCGACGTTTGATATGAAGTCCGCGAGCGTTGTTTAGCGATGGCAGGCTACAGATGCTCTGCGTGCTGGTTAAGTTGTCTCGTTGATGAAGGTTGATCCCTGTAGGGTTGTCTGGAAGAATGTTGGATGAATTTTTAAAGATGGTTGTGGTGATGTCGTGTCTGAAGTCCCGGTTCGGCTATTCTCTCGACGTTAAAGTTGCATGTCCAAGTGGTCGCCTGGTGATGTCCTGGAGTCCTATCCGGAAGCTATACGAATCACTCCATGTATCAGCTGCTATGTAGGTTATGTTACTTCTCCAGAATAATCCAAGTTAGGCCAACTTTGTAATAACTAAGTTGCCACTGACGTTCTTGTAGATTATAGTTGTGTCTAATGCTGCATTCCAAATTAATATCGCAATGACGTATGTTCACTCTTGTTATACAAATTATTAGGTTAACTAAGAAAATACTTAGCTTTTTGCACACTATGGTATTTTATAAGAAACGAGATCAAGGCTCGATGTGTTCACTTACATCGCAGAAATATCAAGGCTCGATGTGTTCACTTACATCGCAGAAATATCAAGGCTCGATGTGTTCACTTACATCGAAGAAATATCAAGACTCTCGAGTTTCCCCGAGCAATCGTTTATATAGACTCCTCTTCAGCCAGCCCCTTCTACCGTTCCTCTCTTATCTCTCTCCGTGCAGTTTTGGCCATTGAAAATCCTTTTCCTTTGTAACTCCTCCAGGGTTTTCCTTATTTTATTGAGAGTGACATTTTTGAATTCAGCTCGTTGTCTTCTTTACACACGAACTCGAGTGATGTTCGTACGATTCTTGGTTCGCGTACACGACCCGCGCCCGTTTTTCCGCGGCGATTTCTCCCGGAAAAGTCTTTGTTTTTTGTTTTTCCCGGTTTTTTGTTTTCTCTTCTTTATGTCCTTTTGGTTTGTGTTAACTAGCCGGATTTTCTCTTTTTTTCTGCTTCTGGTTGTCTTGCTGTAGGGTTAGGGAGTTAAACGATTTTCTACAAACTTGGGCTTTCCTTTACTCCCGAAACATATTTTAAATACTGGATTATTTTTACATAACTACGTTATCAGCATACTATTTAGCGTTTTGAGTTAATAAAAATTTAAGTTTAACTTTCTATCTTGCTGTAAAGGTGCGAATTCTGTCATCTTTTCCCTTTAATAAAATTTCAAGTTTTTCTTTTTAATTATACATTTTGTTTATAATTACTAAAATTTGTTTTGGTTAGAATTTAAAAAACTTTCTTTTTTATATATTTTTTTATCATTTGAACTTAGTGGATTAACATTAACTTTTTTATTTAACGAAATTTCGCAAAAACTTATTTCACCTTTATTTTAGGCCTTCTTATGAAAAGCCTGAAAAACCTTTTCTTTTTCAATTTAGAGGAATTTTGAATTCCTCCCCATACTTTAATAGTCTGTATTTTACGTAACTTTGTGACTTTATATTATCTAATCTTGCAGTAAATACACACGCGGTTAGCGTAATGCATTTCCTGAAGATATTTGTTTTTATTTAATTTCTGGATTTTGGCTTCCCGTATTAATTTTTAAGTATTTTTTACAAGTCCTTATTCCTTTTCGAACAGGCAGGGTCCAAGAGTTTAACTTAGCCAGATAACTACACTCCCGCGTCAACATGATTTTCGTGACCTACATGCGGCTTTAGCCCGCGGTAAGTCCGGACTATTCAAATTTATAAAATTAATTACAAATTCAAAATCCAGGACCTACAACGGGTTGTGTCCGTTGTAATATATAATTATAACAATATATATAAATGTTACATACTGAATACAAAACCATGGTCACTAAAACCCAATATCATGTGATGAGTTTCGATATATTCCTTGTTTCCGTGTTATGTAGTACATATTAAAAGGTTTTGTCATTACTTACTTTTAATTACTTCATATTATCACCTTATTTACGGTTATCCTACATTTTCAGATCCCCTGAATATTATACACCCAGTTCTTGCATTGCTGTAATTTTATCTGGGGTAGGTTTTTTAAGTCAAAACTGTAGAACAAAAATTACCAATTGATTCAAACACGTCCACTTTTTATGGGGACAATAATGAACTCAACATAATTTATGTTGGCTTCGTAATCCTGGCGTTATATAATGAAATCTTCCAAATATGCTTAACTGATTAAAGATAAAATTGGCGCTCAGAATAATAAGTTTATTTATGAAAGTATCTGAAAAGGTTCATGTGTTTAACAGTTGAGGTAAGAGGTAGTTGTTCCAATTAAATTTTATAGTGCTAACTTGATTTATTTTTCCTCTTATCTCACAACAATACGTATTAGGGAATAGTTGACAGGTACGCAAGGTCTAGAATTTAGAAGTCGATGGATTGTTTAATGTGTAACACCCTATCCTCATTCCTATAACGCCCTAACAATATAACGAGTAAAACTTAAACATAAAATGTTTCATACTTTTATTTTTATTTAATTTTCTTTTGTACAAATAAGGTAACTGTATTAGATATCCTTTATTTATATATAATTATATACATATACTTAAAACAAGTATTTAAATGTGACATTGTTTTGTTTTTCTCTTGTGGTTGCTGTTCCTTTCTCACTCTCTATTAGGCTGTTGCGTAGAAGATAGGACTAATTAGTCTTAACATCGCCATAAATAAAAGTAGATATCTCTCTAACTTTCTTTCAGCATTTTCTCTCTCTTTATCTATCTGTTTATACTCGATTATAAACAATTGGATGACTTTGTTTGTTGCAATAAACCTATATATATATATATATATATATATATATATATATATATATATATATATATATATATATATATTGAATACGAAGGAAACATGACAATACATTTCGTTTATTAATGAAATAAAAAGAGAAAACTTATTTGGTTGGCGTGCGGATTACTGCACGAATGCAGTATGCTGCACGAAGTTGAATTACATCAATTAATTGAATTTTGGTAAAAAAACTTCAGTAGAGATATTTTCAATTTGTTTTAAAAATATTCTATACTATAAGGTTATATAACAAGATTAAAATATTTTACATATCAGTTTTTTTTTTCTAAATAAGGTACAGTGTTATTTTTTCTGATTTCATAGGGGTAACATTCTTTATTTATTTAGAGTTGAAATGATAGACGGAATTAAAGTAATGGCAAGTAATTGTAATTTATGTTTGAAAAATTTTCAACTCTAATATGTAAATATAATTAATCGAATAAATCTGAGATTAAAGGGAAGACTGCTTAGTCCTTGTTCACAAATTCTTTGTAATTTGTCACTAATTGACCAAAAAATTCATGGTTTGAAATGACTTTATTTTATTCAACCAAGACAACTAATAGCGGCGTCAATAAATATTACTTTTTTATTTGGTAGTTCATAAACAATTATTGTCATATATGAATTCACATAAATTTAGTATTCTAGTTAAAATTAGAAATATTGTGTTTATTAAATAGTATAAATAGTTTTGTCATAAATGGATAATTGTTGTTTTATTTCTTTTCACAACATAAATATTTGTTATAACCCGTTATCTGTCCAATTTGTGAAATGTTTATACCACCGTTAGATAAAAAGTGATTCAAAATGATTATTTGTCTCACTTCTTTATAGTTATTTAAGCCGTTTGGCATTTTCTGCTCTCTTGCCATGCGTTTCTATAAGTAAACATCCCTACATTTACCTACCAGGGTGCTTATGGCCCTTTTTGTTAGAATATATTATTATAAATTTGTATTATATCGATTCTCATTGTATAACTTTAGAAAATATGTGTTACAGGTCTGAGAAACAAACCTATTCAAATTGCATATACCCCTTGTAAGTGAGTAAATTGTGTGAAGCAGGGTTTTTATTTAGGCGTTGAAGAACGTCCAATGTTGTTTTACATGTGGGTTGGGTCTTATAGATTGGGAATTAGATGAAGACCCTATAGTCGCGCATTACAAATAAATGTAGTTTAGGAAGATGTCGCTATATAAATTATCTGGATGAGCGTTTACGGAAAATAACACCCTCTTCATCACCACTAGTACTAACACTATCACTCCTGCGTGTGAGTGTAAGCTATGTAAAATTCGTTCTCAATAGCAAGGACTTTTATCTTGAGGAGATTTACTAGCCTCCCAGCTTGTGCACTTCAATTAAAAGGAATCTGTGTAGCCTAAGGATAGATGCTACTGTACGAATATATTTTACATAGACATTACGATTAAGCTGTAGATAGGAGATTTAATTTTAAATGTAACAATAAACTATAAATATATAACAAATCTACAAGCTTGTTCTCTAATTGTGTATTTAATATATTTTACCTTTAAATCAGTATTAGGGTTAGAGATTCAATTTGATACAACTTTTTATCAGGAATAAAAAATAATTACCTAGTAACGTATATGATTTTGTGATCACGTCATTTTAAGATTTTTGTAATAGAAAAAATAGTTCTTAGTCGAATTACTATGAGTGATACAATTTTTTCAAAAGAGATTATGTTTTTAACTAATTTAGATTCGAAAACGTGGGTAATATCATTGTTTATTGGTATTAAGACAAGCTACTCGTACACTTGTAGCTACCTACACATGTAAAGATAGTAGATAAGTATATGTTAACAAATTTGCAAGGATTCAATAATCCAAGTTTCCACCTAAATGAAACTCGTTAGATTAGAACCATCTAAATAGTCGTCATAATCTATCATTAGAATGTATGTTTAGAACATATATTGATGGAGTTGTAGTTCTGATATCACACGCATAATTAGTCTTTGCAGGCATAGATCTTGTTAATTTACCATCTGAAGATAAATGGGACGAGGAAAATTAGATTACAGCTCTTGAAGAGACAATGTTTATTCAAGACGTACTTACTCAGGGGAACTTTTCGGAAGAATGGGGACCTATGTAATGGGAAGTTACACCTTTGTATAATAGGTAAGTATTTTGTTCTAAAAATTTGGTAATTATTTAAATATATGTAGCTTAAGTATTTATTCAATTTGTAATAACTATTGAGCAATTATTTTCAATCCTATTACTGTTATTGCTCAATGAACTAAGTTATCAATATTATTAAATATTAAATAGTAATTGAATTATATCACCTCTTTTGCGTCACTGACTAATTTCTTCACATTCTTTAGGCGCGTTTCGGGATCGCGATCACATCATCAGTATTATTCACATAAATCGTCATATTGTAATAGTAAAACAAACATAAATCAAATATAAACAAACACATATAAAGATGAATAAATATAACATGATAATATTTAAAACACATGTGTATGGTTAAGAAAATCGTGAAAATTATCTGATCCTATCTCTGTTATCACATGAACTTCAAACTTTGACATTATAATAATATTTTATGGCTGTCTCATAAATAGAATTTGAGTAAAAATAAATAAATAATTTTATCTGGTTTCCGTTTAAATGCTTTGTAAATTTCATATCTCTTCTAATACTCCAATAACGTATCCTTTTTTACATATATGTAATGTTGTAAAATTGTTATCTATATTTGTATATGAGAATAATACCTTCTGTTTCGTTTTTATATGAACCACGTACAATAATTATATTTAATGCCTATAGTATCACCTTTGTTTATATTACAGTATTTTCCGAAGTATGCCCGACAATAGGTTCCAAATTCTTGTGGGTTAAATCCCAACAGTGGAACTATACTGTTAGGTTTATCAAAACGAATAGATTTTTAAGAAAACATTTTTGTTTTAATGTATATATTATTTCCTTTTAAATCCAATAGAATACTTGTTATAATATGCTTTTCGTGAAAAGCCACCTGTAAGTATGAAATGTTATTATCTATTTCATATGATCCTTCAGGTAGTTGTATATCATATTCGTCTTTTTGAAAGTAATAAAACTTATCATGCACAACAATTTTAATATTAGGTATTGTAATATTAAGACAGATGGTCAATAATTCGAATTAAACCCCCCCCCCACCATTGTTAACTGGATAAGTCTATTGATAGCACAAGTTAGCCGAGAACGACGTTCACTGAACAAAACGTATTAACAGTTTTATATGTTATCTGATAAAAATATTTAAAAAAAAAGACATTATCCCTCCTATTATTGATACCATTCGTCAACCAAGCGACATTAAAATAATTGCCCTGACGAAAAGTACATTTGTAAAGGTAGGAGTTCAAAATCATTGCAGATCATTCCAATTAGTCAATGGTTGAGCATAAAGTTACTTCCCTGATAATGGCTGCGGCGCGATCAAAAGTTCACCCTCATAAAATTTTATAAATCAAATCACAAGCATATAGAAAAAATGGAAAAAATAACTCGTCCTACAAGGTCACAATTAATATAAAAAATAAAATAAAGGTAATGATGTTAAAAAGTGTCCTTTGTTTCGGTTTCAAAATCCCACCAATATAGTAGTAGAGTAGTAAAACAGTTGTTGTTAATAACCAGTAATTAAATAAGGTTATATGTTAAATGTATTATATAATTAATATCAGCAGGTAATAAGGCACAATTGTAAAGTAATAACTTTAAACATGTTGTCACCTTCCTAATAAGTTTCCATACTAGGAACGTAGAAAATATAAATATTAATAATCTTCCACATTTGATAATCTAAAAATGGATAACATATATTTTAATTTAATCGGATATAGTTAGTATGCAAGATAAATAAGTTTCTTAAAATAGATGATTTTAAGATAACTTGTTAGAGAAGTTTGCAAGCAGGCGTCAGCTGATTAGGCTGTCATAGAAGTTTGAAACAAGTCGTGTTTCAGAAATATTTTATTCTGATTATAAGGGTATAACTCTTCTCGATACATATTTTACAACATATAGGTAATGTAGTTCAAAAAGTGTCATCTGTGTCGGCTTAAAATTATTTATAATTGTAACGCGTTTCGCAGTTCCTCCATTTTTGAGACGTACTTTTGTATTCTAATCTTCAGGTGTGAATCCAAGTCACAGGTAATAACCAAATCAAGGGTATCATTAAAAAGTAATGGACTTCTACTTGAATTTACTGTAGGGCCATTCTCATTCTTTAATTGAACATGTGTATGAAGAAGTCGATGAATAAAAGATCTATCAATACTCCAACTGGAGTCACACAAAATTCAAATCATGTCTAGTTTATGGTTTTCAATGTGCTTTTAAAAGACGCAAGTATCAAAGACATATTTGTTAAAACCGTTGACTATAAAATTTAGTTATCCTTGTATCTTTAGAAATACCAAATTTTATCATGATGTTCTACAGCTGTACATATTAGTGCCTTAATTATAAATGTTTAACTAATCGAACAAAAAATGTAGCCTAATTATGGAATTATTGTTATGGTTTGATCTAATAATAATTATAATAATAATAATAATTTGAATATGTTACATTTGTTTCATAACTTTTTGAATCCAGTAGAGTAAAAGTAGATTAAAATCCTATATACTTATAATACTATATACATCGTATACTTTATTTGAATATCTACGTTTTATACAAATTATAGCAAATATGCCGTGTAGCAACTAACATCAATTACATGTCTATTACTAGAGTAAAGAGTAAATTAAATTCGAACATAAATTCGAATTATAAAAATATCAACCTAATTTGATCATATATTTATTTTATTTGAAATAATTTTACTAGTTAGGTATAATTTTGATGTAATGTTTTGTCCAAGATAAATCATAAGGACCGTAAATCGAACTTGCAAAGACCGTTATCTTCGAAATAAACTCCATCTTTGTATTTATCAAACATTAAATAATGACAATAAACGTTAAAAAAGAAACTGTAATATTTAGAACTATTTTACTTTTCCTTCATTTTTATTTGATCATTTATGAACTTTATAATTGTAAACAATCGCGTACTTAGGGCAGGGACATTTACTTCAAGAGAAACCTTTCTTTAGTAAAAGAGTTTTATTATTTATTGTAATTTCCAAGTCATTCAAATTCCCTTGAAGAGCCTCAAAATTAAGCAACATATTGTATTAACCGGAAAGAATTACACATGTTTTGACTTCTACTTTCCCACCATAAATAAGTCAAAACAATCTTTTTATAGTGAAAATAATGTAAGTTAAGATCGTTAACAAGGTAACGTGTAAGTTGTAGCCAGCCCGACACGGTAATAAAACTTACTGGTTAACCATATCCATGAAACACGCCTAGAAATTATAGCCACTTTTAAATTAAATACAACATCACTAATTAAATTTATAGCGTTTATAAACTTTCAACGATTATTTTAATTACTAGGTAAATTTTCTATTAACAGAATACTGCAGGTCTTTAATTTGAGAATTACACTTGGCCTTGCATTTCTACAGTATTTATATTAGAATGTAACACTAATAATTTGAAAATATATAAGCTATTCCTTTATACAATTAACAAATTGGTATGTTGTTAAAACTATGAAACCCCAGTTTTATTCAAATTTATACACAAACCACAAAACAAGATTGATATAAAATTACTGTTTTAAGAGTTATTTATCATGTTAAAGCTGAATATTAAATATTTCAACTCTGAAATTTTTATTTTTATTTAACTAGATAAAAACACGGAACAAGTATTAAGGTACTAAAATATAAGCCCTAATGACTGTAGTTCATAATCTCCCTCACAAGTGGTTAACATTCATTGATAATTAACTGTAATTATTATTGCATATTTATTAAACATGATGGCTTAGCGTAATAAATAAACATAAAATATATTTTGCTTTGCTAAACCTAAAATAACTAAAATGTAGTTATCGTGCAAGAATAAACTTTCAGTGAATTAATTAATGTGACAAAGTTATGTTGCTTTTACTGAAACGTTTCACTATTATAAACATTATAAAATATTTCTGAAATACGATTTGTTTTGAAACTTCTATGACAGCCTAATCAGCTGACGCCTGCTTGCAAACTTCTATCCGAATCCACCTTAAAATCAGCTACTTTAAGAAACGTATTTATTTTGCATGACAACTCTATCCGATTAAATTGAAACATATGTTATCCATTTTCGGGTTATCAACTATGTAAGATTATTGGTATATATATTTTCGACATAAGTAGTATGAAAAAGTATTAGGATGTTAAATATTTTTTTAATTAATAATTTACAATTATTTGACCCTTATTTCCTACTGATTATAAATATGTAAATACCTTTAGTTGATAGCTGACCATTTTTTCTTACTGGTTAATAACAACAACTGTGTCACTACTCATATGGGATTTTCAGGCCGACACAAATGACAGTTTTTGAACTACATTACCTTTATTATTATTTTTTAATGTATTGAGAACTTGTAGGCAGAGTTATTATTTTCCTTTTCTCGATATGCTTTTGATTTGATTTTTCAAAATCTATGGTGTGAAAATTTGGGCGCGCTGGAGCTAATGTGGGGGAGAGTTACTTTATGCTCCAACATTGACTAATTTGCAATGATATGCAAGTAATTTTGAATTGACACCAGAGTACTTACAGTTTTACTTTTGTCAGGGCAATTGTAGTTATAATGTCGCTTGGTTGAACAATGGTCTCAAAAATAGGATGGATAATGTCAGAAGATTATTTAATTACTGCAAAGCCAATGGGTACTGGAGTGTAACAATGTCCTCACAATCTACAGTCTGAAGATCAAGAAAGCAAAAATCTAGGTCTAAAGACTGTTCAAGTACGAAGTAAACATCTAGGTGGCAATGCGTTTTGTCTTCTAATCCGATCAGTTCTCTAGGCTCTCTAAAGATTTGACTAATCTCTAAAGATTTGACACTAAAATTTCGCGGTTTGACTAATACCGCGAATGAGAACCTCAGATTTCTAATTTTATCTCTTTTCTCGCGGTGCTAATTCAGCAAAGTTGGCAATAGTAAATTTAATAATTCAATGGTGAGTTGTTGTGACCAAAAGCGACTCGGGAGGATAGGATAATTGACAGACACATTGTCATTCTATCTAATGTGAAATATCTCAACGTAAAATTAAACAAGGTAAAAACATCTCTTAATGTAATTAGACTGCTTTAAATTTAATATCTTTAACAAAGAATATTAACTTACATTTCACCTACATGCATACAATTCTTCGTTCCTTACAAAACATTCATTATGCAAAACCAACTTTACGTTTTTACGCAAAACCAACTTTTAACATTTTTTACAAGAAAACTGAATTTTAAAATTATTTAATGTTGTGATTGTATGTTGAACACTACTATTATTATAAAATTGTATAATGATAATTTTCCTTATTCAATGTTTCGAAGTAACCGTTATTTTAAGTATTTTTATAATTTTTTTAGCAAACAAATTCATATGATAAATTTACATATATTGCAATGGCGTTTTTATAATGCAACGCCATCATAAAAAAAACTATAATTTTTTGTTAAAAGTAGCTTCTAAATGTAATAGTAAAGTTTCATTCCGTAAAGAAGACTCTTTGTTTTCTAGAGGTTATTACCGAAAATTTTTATTTGAATTAGACAGTTGCATAATTAAATTGATTTAGATATGGAAATAATAGTCAATTATCACTTACATTTGAAACAATACGCCTATTTCAAATTTTTTACTATACGAGTATATTATTGTTGTTGATCATTAGTTATTATTATATTTAATATCAGAAATACCATATTTATCATTCAGTATAAATTTACCCGTGAGGGGTTGCTAGTCCTCTATCGGGCGCCTCCCCAGGTGGCGGATAGGGGAATGCCTCCCAGATATGGGTGGTACCGGTGAAATCAAATAGCCGGGGCGGACCAAAACTAGCAACTCTGGCGGCCAACGGCTTCGGGCGGATGAGCTAACAGAGAGGGCTCCCCTTTGTCCTGGAGTTTGGAAACGGGCTCCAAAGGCGGATGAACTGCAGAAGACAGTCAACGGCATAGAGATGAGGAAGAGACATCGGACCCAACACCTCATTAAAGATCCTTAATGGATATGTCCTAGTTTAACCAGCAATCATGGCAGCACTCACAGCTAAATTTAATTCCGGAGTTTCAAGTCCCCCATTCGGATCTCCGGGGGGGGACGGTTTTGAGAGGTGTCATTGAAGAAAAGTATCAAGTTAGAGAGAGAATTAGGGTTGGAACATGGAATGTCAAAACCATGGCACAGCAAGGAAACATCCATAATGCTATAAAGGAGATGGATAGAATGAAGGTTGATATAATGGGCATTAGTGAAATGAGGTGGCCGGGTACAGGATCGATCAAGGTTGATGATTGCATGGTTTACTTTTCAGGCACTCAAGATAACTCATACCAGAATGGGGTAGCATTGATAGTGAACAGAACAATAGCAAACTGTGTAACAAATTTTGTACCTTTCTCAGACAGAATTATGTTGCTGCAAATCAAAGGCCGACCTGTGAACCTGAACCTTATCCAGACTTATGCACCCACCGCAGACAAAGAGGACACAGAAGCGGAAGCGTTTTATGCAAATGTCGCCCAATTATACAGAAAGTTACCCAAACAGGACATAAATATCGTAATGGGAGATTTCAATGCCAAGTTGGGACAGTGACAGAGGACAGAACTCATTGGTGCGTATGGTCTTGGGGAAAGAAATGATAGAGGAGACATGCTTGAGGGTTTTGTTGAACAGCATGGCCTGGTGGTGCTAAACACTCAGTTCAAACAGCATCCACGCCGATTGTACACATGGAAATCCCCACAAGACAAGCCTGGCAGAATTGTCAGAAATCAGATTGACTTTATTATGATCAACAAACGTTACAGAAATAGCTGCACAAATATGAGAACCTTTCCTGGAGCAGACATGAAGTCTGATCATGTCCCAGTAATTGTGCAGTTCAGAGTAATCCTGAAAAAAGTCAAGAGGAAAGAAACAAACAGAATTAATCTTAGACTATTAAAAGATGAACAGATTAAAAAGGAGGTTAAAGTCAAACTGAACACAGCTATGGAAAGGATAGAGAACAGCTTTTCTGTTGAAGATCAATTAGCTGAAATAAAGGAGATAATAGAACACGTAAAGAAGACTTGCATGAAGGGAGAGAGAATTGAAAAAAGGACATGGATGACGAAGGAAATATTGGATCTGATGGAGCAAAGAAGGATGAATAAAGGAAATCTTTGCGAATACAATAGAATAAACAAGGTCATCAGAAGGGAAATCAGAAAGGCAAAAGAGAATGAACAAAAAGAAAGGTGTCATGAAATAGAAGCATATCAATGTAAATTTGATAATTTTAATGTACATCGAAAGGTCAGAGAGGTAACAGGCCTTGGTAGAAGAGTAGTTCATGAGAAATTGCTAGATCATAGAGGTGAAATCATTGTGGATATTGCAGAGAAGAAAGACACTTGGATAGCTTATCTTGAGAAGTTGTTTGAGGATGATAGGATCCATTCAATTGGACAGATAAGAGCGGAAAGTGGGCCACCCATTTTGCTATCAGAGGTACAAGTAGCAATTAATCAAATGAAGGAGGGTAAAGCAGTGGGACCGGACAACATTCAGGTAGAATTTATAAAGCTTTTGGAGGAAAAAGGATTAGAGAACATCACAAATCTTTTTAATAAGATATACTCATCTGGCATTATACCACATGACTGGTTGGTCTCAGAATTCATTGCTCTTCCCAAGAAACAAGGGGCAAAACGATGTGAGGAGCACCGCACCATCAGCCTCATGAGCCACATTTTAAAAATTTTCCTCAGAATAATTTATAGGAGAATTTACAAGAGATGTGAAGAACAAATATCTCAGAATCAGTTTGGTTTTGTCAAGGCTGTTGGAACGAGAGAAGCGTTATTCGCTTTGCAAGTTTTAGTCCAGAGGTGCAGAGATGTGAATTGTGATGTTTTTTGCTGCCTGATTGATTACCGGAAGGCTTTTGACCGGGTAAAACATGAGAAGATGGTTGAAATAATGAGAAAAACAGGCATTGATGACAAGGACCTAAGAATAATCATAAACCTGTACTGGGGTCAATCTGCAAAGATGAGGGTGGATAAAGAAACAACAGAAGAGATAAAGATAAGAAGAGGAGTCCGACAGGGATGTGTCTTGTCACCATTATTGTTTAACTGCTATTCCGAACAGATCTTTAGAGAGGCATTGGATGGTGAGGAGGAGGATGGAATACCAATACAAGGTCAGAGACTTAACAATATAAGGTATGCGGATGACACCATAGTGTTTGCTGATAGTGAAGAAGGGCTACAGCGTCTAGTGAGCAAAATAGCAGCAGTTAGTACCAAATATGGCCTTGATATCAACAGTCAAAAGACAAAATTCATGATGATCTCCAAACACCGAAACGACAATGCCCGAATATTTATCAATGATCAGCAGTTGGAACGAGTGGAGCACACAATGTACCTGGGAACAATAATAAATGGAGAGTGGGACATGACACAAGAGATTAAGTCACGCATATCCAGAGCAACAGCTGCCTTCAATAAAATGAACAAAGTTTTCAAGAGCCATGATGTTACCATTGAAACAAAAAGAGACTTTTGAGGTGTTACGTATTTTCTATTTTTCTGTATGGAGCAGAGTCATGGACAGTAAACAAGAGCATGATTAAAAGGATTGAAGCTTTTGAACTATGGTTGTACCGGAGAATGCTCAAAATATCATGGACAGAGCATGTAACAAATGAAGAAGTTCTAAGACGGATGAAGAAATCCAGAGAGATTTTGGACACCATTAAGATCCGTAAGCTACAATACTTAGGACACATCATGAGAAATGAGTCCAGATACTCTCTGCTGCAGCTCATCATGCAGGGAAAAATAGATGGAAGGAGAGGACCAGGAAGACGAAGAATATCCTGGTTGCATAACCTTAGGGAATGGACCGGAAAAACATCTGTTGAACTTTTCCGAATTGCTGTCAACAGAGTCAAACTTACCCTGCTGGTCGCCAACGTCCGAAACGGATAGCGCACTATAAGAAGAAGAAGATAAATTTAGCTGTACGAGACAATTGTTTCAATTGATTATGATACTAATAATATTTTCTGTTGTACAATTAACAATGGCTGGGCTCTGCTATTAGTGGTTAGCATGTGCCAATAAATAACTTAATTCTCAATTTCACTGGCAAATGTGTAAGTAAGAGTGAAGATTAAAATCCAAACCTTAAACATGAAATCAGGAGAATTTACAATTCTATTGTACTAACGCTAGATGAACGCTTGTATTTTATATTTTTATTTTTTAAAGAGTGGTACTAAATATTGAATTTCAATCTCTTTGTAAGTGTCTATTATTTGATTAGATTTCACTAAACAAGATCTTACAATTGGAGTTTTTCTCTTCGTAGGAAGTGACAGGAGTCTGATAGAATTGTAGCGTACTATTGGCAGTTTCTTTGCAGGCTATTCACACTTTTTCTGATAATATTCTTTATAGTTCTAATGTACTGTACCAGGATTTTATTTGTCTTTATGAACGTAGAAATATATCATTTCGCTTCTCGTTCAGTATAGATAGGTTTCTTAAATATAATTTCTCACTGTTGAAAATTAGGAAATAGAGATGTCCGCGATTTATAAATCTACTCACAAAGATGAATATTTCTTTTGTTAAAAAATTCAAAACTAAACAGAAAAAATTGAAGAATTGAAGCATATTAAACAATAATTATTCGTGTTCATCGGTATGTATTTAGAAACTCTGTCCAAAACTCATCTTTTTATAACAAAATTAACAATTTCATCAAATATACATATGATTAACTTAGATTTAATATAAGATAGTCGCCTGAGGTATTCTTTGAATACTACAGTATCTAATCAAATGTCTCTCTTATTTGCAACTTGTTGGAAACTTGCACTATTTGAACATTCAACAAATAATATTCATAAACGAAAACCTTCTCCTCCGTTAGTAACGCCAAAATGGTCTATTCTCTGCTTATATTAGTAAATAAATTATTGAGATTCCATTACAATAATTGAATTAATTATTTTGGAAATCGTTGCTTGTCTTATTGTTGTTACTTTCGGTATAGTTTACTTTATGGATACCTTATACTGAGTCGAAGTACAAAATTTAATGTTTGAAGTGTTTACTCTCGACGTAACACAGTTTTGCAATAACAATAACTGTAACTATCGTGGCAGACCAGTATCTCGTTATCGTATTTACGTCAAAATTTGTATTTGATTAATATCAAATTGTATATAGATAGTGTTTACAGGTATTAAGTTTAGTTAAATAATAAGTGTAAGATAATTATTATATCATTAAATAATTTAGGTTCCATTCCCGTTGTGAATAACAAATCATGATACCATATGATTGTATTACCTTGATCCAAGTATAAGAATATTTGACTGTTGATTACACAGTTTAGGCCTAAAGTATCATCCCGATGTTAAAGTTGAAAATTAGATTACAAGTTGTTACAAGCTTGGACGTGCCTTGAAACCTAACTCAAATCAAACACATGTAAACGAGATCTCTATACCTTATTCTGGGAATAAATTACTATTGGAATAGCAGAATGGAGGCTTGTTTTCCTTAATACAGTTCTAATACAGTTTAATTTTTTAACTTTTAACAAGTGCAGGTTATGCATGATAATTTGTGGTAGAATTTTTATATGTTTTGTGATATGTGTATGAACTACGTGTCAAGTGTTTATGTTATTGGCTGGCCTGATGATGCTGCCTATGGCAGCGAAACATGTAGCGACTAATATAATATAAACAAATACAAAAGGAACTACTATCGACTTCTAGTAAGGTACGTTAACGTTAATTGCTTGTAGAAGTCAGACCAAACGGAAATCAGATTCCCAGAAAAAAAAATTCTCTCCAATGTTCGAAACATTGTTAAATAGAGAAAATTTAAAGGGATCTGATATAAAAGATTATATATTTGAGTACGAGTCATAAAAAGTATTTGAAAATATCAGTCACTGAAAAGAATATGACGAATAATACTACAATTATAATTTGTTATAATTTATCTATTATTTTATATCCAAAAGATAAAAATTGTAATCAATACGATATATGTGTGACTTAAAATAAATACATCCTTTTTTAAAAATTGAAAAAAGTTCCAATTCCAGTAAAAATTTGTTAAATTGCAAGTACATAGCACAAGAGATCTATTTTTTAAATTTATATTTCACAATGTATATAAACGTTTTCTATCTTGGTATTCAGAGAAAACTTTTGGTTGTGGATGAATTTCACAATCTCAATGATATCGCGTGGGACCCTGAGTAATCATAATATGAGGTTGGGGGGAGGGGGAATTATGACTACTCTTCCAAGAAGTTACTTTTAGATATGATCTGGCAGCAAGTGATATAACTGATGGCAGTCATTCTGAAACTAATTTGTCCGATTATTCGGATGATTCTTTCGAGTTAGATGTCACCCAAATTGGAGATTTGGTAAGCTCAGGCAATGAAAATTTCTTCGAGTTTGTATCTGAACATCTTGAAAATGTTCAACAAACACCCACATTACCACAAATTGATCCGGGTCTAGCTGAATTATTAAACATTATATCTGTTCCTAATATAACACGAAACATATAGTAAGACAGACACAAACACAAACACCGCTGCTTCCGTGAGTAAAGATATATCCTTCAGAACAAGAGCAGGATATACCATTTAAATTCACTGTAAACAATGTAGAGGGTAGAAGTACTTCTAATAAATATAACCTTGAATAAAACTCTAAGGTAATCAGTAACTATAATATTGGCACGACTAATGCAGGATGTTAAACCCACTCCCAATTAGACATATGGGTATTATACATGCAATGTTCTACCAACTTGTCACAATAAACTACTCGTTGAAAATGTAGATATGATTCTGTCAATGTTGATATCAACAGACTTTCAATTTAAACATAAAGTTAGTACACACTAGCACTCTCTGCTTAACAAATTTCAATATTTTGAAATAATTTAATCGTGAATCCCAAAACATGTTAAAATGAATAAATTTGTTCAAAAATAGAAATACATATATTCTTTCTAAACCATCATCCCGCTCCAAATTATATTCTTAAATGCACAAAACACTTATTAATATTTCTTCTGATCCTGAAAATGATAGTTCAGAGAAATGAAGCAATAATCATCTTTCATCTCTTCTTTTTCAACAGTTTTAAAGTCACGTTCAAACAATTTAACACAAAACTATTGTCAACTGGATTGCACAGCGAATATTTATTTCTTATTTTGTGAAAACGTGCTTAATAATACCGAGGTATCTACATCTTTTTCCAGTTAGTCTTCGGATAGATCCCTCTCTTTCATATTTTCTATAAAGTATCTTTTAACTAACTATTGTTTTCTTTCGACGTTGACAGTGGTAGAATACTCGAAGTCTAGGAATTTTTAATTTTTTAAAATTTTTTTATTTTTTTTACTTTCTTCATTTTTAATAAAGAGATGATGTTTATCGGTTTTAAACAATAAGAACATATATATTATGACATGGAGGTGCAATATTCGATTACTTTGAACAAAGTATTGCCGTTGTAGATATCACAGAATCTTCAAATATTTTGTCTTGGAAAAAAAAATTAATTTTAATTTTTAAAACGAATATCTTTAGTTAACTCTTATATCCTTTCACGATTTAAGGTAAAATCTTACGATCGAATAATCATTATCTCCTACATTTTTTAATTATTCTCCATTTTCAACTGTAATAATTGCATGTAAACTTACTAATCAACTCCAATCCTAGGATATTGAACCATAAGATAACATCAGATGTGGTTTAATTTAATAATTTTTCTTTCTCAAACAAATTAAAAAGTCAATCAATACAGTTATTTACGTTTCTTTCTAAAAAAATAAAAATAAAAAAAGTAATAAAAATAGCCCCACTTGTAATATGTTTTACTTGAAGTATTTAAACATCCTTATTTCTAGAATGTCTTTCTAATAAAAACACCTAAGAGGTATAAACTTTGAATTTATATTAGCCAATTAATTTTAATTGAGTATAATAATTTTCTATACGAAAATCCGGTCTCATCTCGTTATGAAAATCCCGTCTTATCTCAGAACTAGGATGGTAACATACTCCAGTACCAAATAATAATCACCCATCTTCATTCGTTATTTTTTCATACAAAAAGATTACTTTCTTTATAAAATGTGTTTTTGATTATAAAAAACTATAACCCATTATATCGTTGAAAATAATCTTCTACAATAGTCATTCATACAACGGTTAATTAATTTAATATTAAATAGACTCCTTTTATTTGCTCCTTCTAGCCATAGGTCGGATCAACTTTAAAGGGTTTTTAACAAGAAAATGTAGTATATTATCGGTGTCTATCCGTTGCATCGGGTAGCCGATGGTTCCTGTAATTTTAACATGACCCAGGAACGAGCTTCTCAAGAAATCTGTAGCATACTGTAGCCCATATGCTGCTTTTATCGCCTTTGCTATAGTAAAAAAATCAAATGGTCGAAGCCTTCTTGAGCGTGATGTTTATTGCCACTGTTGGTGTTTAGGTCACATGTCCAGTAATACCAAAACAAGCCAGCCTCTGAGCCTTGGCAACAGTTAATTTGGCCCAAATCTAATCTAATTTAAACCACCACAGCAGGATAAACTTTATTATTAGCACTGTAGTATTTCACTTAAAATATACAGAAAATGAACAAACTTTTGGGTGTGAATTTTCAGTATTTTTTATTTCATATTTTATTTCAATTCAATACCTACAATAATTCAAGGTAAATTTTTATTAAAACTGTTTTAAAATGAAATTGGTCAAAATTCTTTTAGTTAAAAGTAAAATAATTAATTTTGGATAGAATAAATCTATTTTAAGTTTAGGAACTTGTTTAGGCACGTGGAAGATATGTGACAACTTATTAATTTAAAGTATGCAGGAGTTCCTCAGTCTTATTGTTTTTAACAATACAGGTTTGAGCATTGTCTGCTGTTGCATTGAGCAGAGACTTGTGTTTTGTTTTACTTCCTCATTATATCGAAAGTATTGTTATGGTGTGAATAAACACATATGTGTTTGACTAAAAAAAAAATCAATATCAAATTATTTGAAATATAATTGTCGCAATGTAGACTATAATAATATATATATTATATATATATATATATATATATATATATATATATATATATATATATAATGTATGATCGTTTACACTAAACCATATATCTTATATCTAGATCCTAGTAATGTTATATTAGTCAATAGAAATATTAAAAATTTCGAGTAATCGGTAATTGATAAATAAAAATGACATCTTTACCGTTAAAATTAAATTTGTTATGATTTGTATTTTAATTTACATAAATATCTACCTACATAACTTTACGTTGCTCAGCAGGGTATATAATTATTAACTATTTGCATGTAGAATTGTTTCCACAGAGAACAACTTAGAGAGGTAAGCAACTATCTGTATATCAACATAAAATTCCCTATAGACGATAACAACCTCGCCAAATCGTTTTGCTTCGCCTAAAGATAGTTTGCTTCACCAAGGTAAACTGTAATTTTTCTATAAAATATACGTTATTTTTTTCTTTATCAAATAATGGTAGACAAAATGTATAATTTGTAAATTGAACATCTTAAATACATAAATACATTGTTCTTTGTCTCAATCACGTCTCTCAAATAATCATATATATATATATATATATATATATATATATAAATTCCTCTTGTAATTATTTGTAGTTAATTTCAAGTTTTATTTTTGGGTATATTTTTGTCATTCTATTTATTTGTCTTCAAAATTTGTGGACGATGTATGCCTCAAATAACACCTTGTTAAAAATACATATAAAAAATATACATTTTATAAATAATTCAAAAACAGCGTACGTGTAATAAAGCTCAAAATTTCTACGGTGTACTTAGCCAAAACATAATTCCTAAATAATAGTTTAAGTAACATGGAACCCACCAATTCCTTAAAAAACGTTGTGTACTAACAGAACTAAAACTATTGGATTCAGTAAATAAATTAGGGATTTATTATTATTATTAAATTTTTTTGTTATTTGTTTACAATTAATTATTCATACAATTTTCACATCAAGTAAATTTAGTATTCTCACACTCAATCAATATTTGGACAAAACAATTATTAAGAGAGTATTTCTTTTGGAAGAGTAGATAATTTAAATAATCAATGGTAAATATTATTATTTGAGTGCCAAAGTAATAACGAATATCTTTTTTGGTATACCTACGTTCAGAAATATTTCATATTATAGAGATAGTTAATAACAACATCAAATTGTATACTCAATTTATATTTGTCTCAAATAATTAAATTAGGTTACCTTATTTTATTTTAGGTTGGACTTGAATGCTGCCTAAAATGGACTATTTGTTAAATAGAAGAAGATACAAATTGAAATCCCTTTTTATCAACTCACACCTATAAATTTAAAAATAGAGAATATTTATATTCTATGTAAAAATAATATCTAAAAGCTATCATCTACATCGTAATACCTATGTATGGTAGTGTAATATTTAAAAATGTTTTCTACCTACAATTTACTCAAATACTCAAAGTGAGCAATAAATAATAACAACACTTTTCAAGTCAATAAAGTTTCAATTCATTAACTTAAAAGTATTGGCGCCGTTTTATCACTTTAATAGCAGCGATGTATTTATCAAGAATCTTGTCTTAAAATCATTCGTTCCAAAATAAATTAGTTTTAGAGTAAGGAATTAGGAGTACTTATTTAAAGGAAAACTTTATGTATTTAATCTGAAGGTTAAACGTAAAACCTTCATAAAGTTTTAAGTCGGTAGTAGATTATTTCATTCAATATCGCAACAATTGTAGTCTTCTTAGTATGTTCATAGAAAATGGATTATTTCTAACAAAATACACGGTTCGAATATTTTCACGGAAAATATCTTTATACCAGTTTTAACACAGCGTGTCAAGATATATATATATTTGCAATATAATTTCGAATATTATATGGCCTTGTGGTAATCACGAGATTAACAAACTTGTATAGTAATTACTACTATAATTTCTTTAGTAGAAATCACTTTAATAACTGTGTTGGTCCTTTAATAAACGTAATAATTTTTATGTTGTGCTGTTCTGTGGGTATTGTAATATATAGCACAGTGTTTGTTTTGTATTATGTTTACACTAGTACACTCATTTGTGGCACACTTAAATAAAATAAATATATACAATAAATTTGTAAATCCTTAGCTTTCACTTTTATTTGTGTTCAAAGAATATGGTCACCAGTAACAAAAAGAATAAAAAAATATTTTAACAATAGCATACAAAATGATATAGGCATAATATGTAGGTAGATAATTATTACATTTTGATGGTTTCATAACTACCTTGTTATAAATCTTCCCAATTTAGTACAAAATTTCATACTACACAACATTATTCGAACACGTGTGTCAGTCATACACAAACTTTACCTTAACATTTTGTTTTGACTTGACTCTTGAAAATGTCACATGAAGCTGCCCATGGGACAACATAGGGTTGGAAAAATAATGTCCATCGTGTTTAAATAAATTCCAACTTTTACTTTTGTTGATGGTGAAGAAAAAAAAATACCCTAACGCGAAATTGTCTTCATATTGTGTAAGGTTTTATCGAGTATATAATTTTTAGCGAGAAATACATTTTCTCCTTAATCTCAATTTGTAATAATTGCCTTTTCTTCTTCGGTCTTGCAGGGTAAAATCATAATAATTAGTCATATTCATCGACGATTCAAAGATTTGATTTTAAATTGCGAACTTGAACCAATAAAGTGTAACAAAAAAAAATGAATATTAGCACTTCGTTACTGCAATAATGGTTTAGTTATTTTTAACACGATTACAAATTATTATTTAGGTTTTAAAGCCAGGATATTGACGTTGAATAAAAACAAGCACAATATTTATGATGCTTTTGTGTTTTTAGCTTATATAAAGTTATTTTATTCATTTGGTTATATAAACCTATACTATGTTAAGCTAAATTATTTATATACATAATATTTTACTAAGTTTATATTTCTCTGGACATTTTAACATGGTAATTTATTTCAATTAAATAAATAACGCTGAAAGATACTGAAATGACCTGACTGGATATACATTAATGAATAATTCATATTTCACAGAACCGGATACTCTAAATTATATGCGCATAATACATATTATCAATATATTCAAGCTTTTTGTAATATTGGGAAATGGTAGAAGAAGATATTCAGCTCTAGTATTTTAATTATAGTCTATAATATGTTTTTATTTATAAATAAACTATTCTTTATCAAAATATCCTTCAATTATTGAATCATAAAAACTAGTAGTAAGATTACACTATTTATTTTAGTGAACATGAAGTTATAAAAAAAATTAATAACTATTTATATAAAAAAGTACTAAAATTATGAGTAGGCCTACCTCATTCTAAACATTTTACACTAAGTAGATAATGATTTTGTTTAAGATAAAAACTTTATAATTCTGTTTTACAGTGATAGGAGTTTTTTTATTAGAAATTCACAAAAGTAGAGTTGATTTATTTTATACACTCTAATGAAATTTATTAATATAACTTCCAATGTGCTAAAAATAAGAATTTATAAATTACCACAATTATAAAGAGGTAAAACATTTTTAATTGATAGAGTGGTTAAACATGCATAATCAGATACATAGTTTAAATAACTTATAATAATAACAATACATAGTTCATTAAAAATAGTATGGAAAAGTTATCATTTATTGAATGAAGACTTTATTTTAACTATTTTGTGATGTTTAAGATAAGGACTGTAAGGAAATTTGTATAACAAGGACATTACTACAAGGTGAGAGAACTCTTGAGTTAATTACCTAATTTATTTTATCCGAATTAATGTTGTTAGCAGATTGAAGTCTTGCGACAACTATTTGCTTAAATTATTTCCTCTATAGTCGCTAAAAGCTGAGAGAGCACTTGTGATAAGTAATGTTGCTCCGGAATTTCTTGTTATTACATTTACCAAAGATAAGAGAGCACTTCTGTTTTCGATAACTAAGAGGTGTTATTAAGAGATTACGACTTAGAAATTCAGCTAGCTCATATAGTATATTATGAGTAATTTGGTGGTCGTCAAGGCCATTTCACAAGTCATGATAATTAGAAGTCACTTTTGTATAATTTATAATCCAATATTTGACCAATCTACTAATAAATATATTCCTTAATGATCATGCCTCACAATGATATGGAGATAGTTGGTCGGTCTAAGTTTCTGAGCTCAATGTTTGTAGAAACACCAAAATGTGAGTTAAAGTTAAAGTGTTTTAAACTAAACAGCTTATATTATGATTGTGGCGTATCTTTATATTGAAGATTCCGGTGAAATATATGTAGTGAAATTAATGGAATTAAATTTATTTCAGTTTGATAAATTCCTTTCTAGCATAACTGTTGAATTATAACTTAATTTACCAAAAGTGATTATTAATATTAACAATTCTATTTAAGGATATATTTTTTTCAAATCATTCTTTACAATTGGAAAATGTATTTTATTGTGTATACCATGCGTCCCTTATTTCACTACATTACAATATATTTATTAGTAAATAATATACTACATAACTTACATATCGATATCTGCAAAGACTTGGGAACTTAACAAACTTTAAACTTCTGTCGCAATCAATGAATATATCATTATGAAATTAATAATGGCGTACACTAAAATAAAAGAATAATTAAATTCAAGTTTAATATACTTCCCCTCTCATAAAGTTCCAAATACACCTACATTGATTGATTAAATACTCATTTTATATAAACATAAATTGTAAGAAAACATATTAAAACAGTTTTTTGTATTTTAATTATACTACTTGCAAAACAATTCTTTAAATAATTTAATTATATACTATTGGTATCATTGTCGTATTTATGATATTTTTGTGTGGTTACATTAGCGCTGTAGAACTGAAACCTTGTCCAAATCTATTCATAGTCAAACTAGCTGTATGTGAATTATTATAGACCTGTATGCACTTTAAAATCGTCTCCTAAAGTATAGTGGCTAGCAAGGGACATCTTATACGTATGTATGTTCCTAGTGTCGATTAAAATCTTTATTGATTCTGTGATATTATATCATTTGTTGACAACAGCCTGTTGATATGTTATTAAAATGAGAGTAATTCACTTTATGTAATAAATGTTAAACAATACACTATCAGAAACTGTTACCATTTCACTAAACTATTGTTATAATTTGGAAATATTATAAGTTTGTGTTGAGGTGAAAGTTTGACTTTAAATAGGGTAAAGGAACAGATTTTGACGATTCAGATTAAAATTAAGCAGCGCTACTAATTTTGGATCGTGATAAAAAAAGTATGTATTAGAGCCCATTATAAAAATGTAAGCTGAAATGAATGCGAATATATATAATACAGCTTTAATGTAATAGCAGATATTTCTTGTTGAAGCTCCATATTCAAGGATAAAATAAAGCAAAAGCTTAAAGTTTCAAATATTTATTAGTATAAATGAGCTACAATTGTTTCGCCTTGCGGCATCGACGGGCTACTGATAAATATTACTAATAAATATTTGAAACTTTAAGCTTTTGCTTTATTTTATCCTTGTATATAATACAGGTTTTAACATGTGTAAACATGTTATTGTAGATGATAGGCACCAACTAGACGCTAACTGACGTAGTCTCAACTTTAGAATTAGATCATTTTATGAAAAAAATATTTTTTATACATTTTAGCACTTTGTAATTTGCAAAACAGTTGTTTTTCGCTCTGTAGATAGCTTAGGTAGAGACCCTTAAAAATGACGGGTCACCCAAATTTTTATGTGGAGTAGGAGCAGTTGGATACTTTTTTGCCAACCTATCTCGTATAGATATAAATTAATTTATTTCTTAAATCAGTGGTCGTTTATCTGTGTTTTCCATATTTTCTTGGTAAGACAATTGTATCTTAATTAATCTACCATGCACAATGCATTATACATTTTAACATATCATATTAAAAATATAAAAATATTTGCCATATTCTAGAACCAAATGAAACGTAAACTTCGAGAAACAAAAAAAAAAAAACTTTTAACTTCTTGTCTCGATAAAAGACGTGGGAATAATATCTTTAATATTTTTAAAAACCAGATTTGATAAAAATTAAGTAACTAATTTCCATTGCAGTATTGCTTTTAACTACACTAATGTAAAATAATCTTATGTTTGACAAGAATTTTGAATACTTTTACAACTATTAAAATGAGACAAAAGTTTTAAGATACAACATAACTTGTACATAAACTATTAGGCTACAGTTTTCATTAAACTATGAAGAAATTACTATGCCTTGAAATTTATTTATACCAATTTATAAAAATGTACACTCATAGAATGTACACATAAATGCACACTAGCTGCATGCGATAGTCTGTGTAATAATAAGTAATATAAAACAGAACCTTGTTGAATTTATACCACAAACAACAAGAGAACTGAAAGGGCTTTGTCATCTCTTGCATGATTGATCACATCCCTCTACATTGTTGGAGGTAAAGTCAGTGGATTTTGGAACAAACACAGCATTCAAAATTAATACATGTATAATAAAGTTATCGATTTCCAGCTCGTAGTATTTCATAATATTTACATAACACAATAATAAAAATGTAGCAATAATTGTTTTAACTAGTACAATATAATAATTTATCTGTGAAATATTATTAATTAATTAAAAATAAATTTTAAATAAGAGTAGCTGTCAAGAAGGTGAAAAGTATTGGTGAATTTTAATTACATATTTCAAACAATAACTCTCATTAGGAGGAATAAATAGGGCTGTGACAAATATAAAGGAGTAGATCCTGATTAGTATTGAGATGAATCATATTTAAAGCGAACCAAAATTATACAATATCCATAAGCCTAGCTATGTGTTATATAAATTGCAAATTAGTTCGTTGGTATTATAGATAAGAAATTCTATAGAGTGCAAAATTGTGTATAATGATAGTGCAACATCTTTACAATAAAATTATTAATGATAGAGATAAATTATTTTCCGTAAAGAGACTATACAAGTGATAACTTTATCAATTATCTAAAAGTAAATCCATTGAAAATCTGCCGATATACGTACCTCTGAATGTTTCGTCTTACAGTTGAAATAGCAAGACAAATTTGTATGCCGTTTTCAATAATCTTATACATGTAAACCAATTGTGTACTACAATAACTGATTAATAACTATTATTTTTTAAACCCAAATAACTTAAATAAGAAAAATTCAATATTCTCTAAAAAAAATAGTTTTTGAATAACTTAGAAAATTTTGTTGTTGTTTTTTATCATAATTTATTTGATAAAACAATGTAAGTTCATGAACAAAGAATAAACGAATTACATGGTGTTAAATTTATAATTTACTTTATAAAGTAAATCCTTCTCTTGTAATTTTGGGTTTGACTCCAGTTTTTGGGTTTGACTACGCTACAAGTAACAGTTATCTCCTCAATGTTTACAAACAGCATGTACAGAAATCCCGTAGTATTAATATAGAACTACAACACTAGTTCTCTTCCGAGCCTGACACTATTATTGTATTCGGGGGATAGTGGTTATTAATTAATATTTCACCTGCATCTATTTTAAAAAAAAAAAATTTCTAAGGCTTAGATGACTTTATGTCGGATGCGAGTTTGTCTTC
>OY740769.1:119566297-119622449 GCA_963513935.1 Aphrophora alni
ATTAATAACCAAGAAAATGTTAAGGCTTTGTAGTACAAGGTTATTTAAACGTTATCCAAGAAAACTTGTTGAGTTTCAGAGAAATTCTCCTAAAAGTACAAACTGATGTTGAGGATTTGTCTCAAGTTCCTTATTTATTACTTTATTTTCTGACAAACTAAAACCTTTTCTCTAATGATGTAGAACTTTGTCTCGAAGTATGTCAGCCGCTTTATGTACTTTCCTTTTACTGTGACACTTTATTTTAAAGGAACTTGAAGGTGTGCCCAGGAAAAATAGAGCAACTTGCTTTCTTTTACTTTTATATTTAATATTTAAATAAGGATCTTAATATGAAGTTATAAATATAAATTATTAGATTTTATTAAAAAGTAATATTGGCTAAATTCAGAAGAGAGAGGAGACCTGAATTTACAAAGTAGAAGTTCATAGTAACTTTAAATTTAGTCTAAGTTTTAATACGAATAATTTAATTCCTTAACAAATAATTAATTTTATTTTGAAAATATCATGTTAATAAATCATGGAGGTTTTTTAAGACGGTTTTTAAGACGTAACATTAAATTTACATTGAAAATGTCTAATAAATAATTAATTATTATGATAATTAGGTTGTAAGCTATTTAAAGCGGACACAATTTTATACGTCTTGCCAATATTGTTAATTATTGATTTATTACATATTAAAATATTGTATATTTAATCATCCATAGCTTGATATATATATATATATATATATATATATATATATATATATATATAACATTGCTAACAAAAAGTATTTCTTTATGTAGCTGCTATTAATTTATTTAAAAAACTGTTTATATCCAGCAATAAATTCTGCAATTGAGAAATCCAATATTTTGTACAAATACTTAAATTTTATCTGTACAAATAATTTATGAGCGTGGTTTTTTTAATTAGATCTCCAATAAAGTGAAGTTATTTAACAGTTGGTGTACCTTATACACAATAATATACTACATATAATAATCGCCCCATATGCTTCTATACCCAATGACTATTATTCTTCAAAGACGTAATTGGTGTTCTTTCACTTTGAATTATATTTTGTCTTTTATGGAGAAAGTAATTTGTTTATTTGGAAGGAGATTTGTATAACGAATTTGTGTATTGAAGTACTTTTTTTATTTTTTAAGGTCAAAACGTTTAACAACATTATAGTTCTAATTTTACATTAAAAACACTACACCGAGGAAAATACGACTATTAACGTTTTTAACTACTATCTTATCACAATATGTTGTACAAGTACAACTCATTATAACTCTATTGGGTGTTTTATAAAGTTGGAGTGGAAGTATCTTGAGAACTTTCATAATGGAAATTTGTACATAATGTTTTCTATTGTAGTCTTGGGTATTTTACAAGACACTTCCTTTAGACTTTAATTAACTAATCAGTATAATCGGAAAACTTAAGATAACGATATATTCATTTAGTCGATTGTCCTCTATTTGTCTATTCAACACTGCAGATGTCGCTAGTTATCGTTTATCTAGTTGGACATAAACTGAAGAAATATTACTCAACCATTTAGAAGTGCACTATAATCTGGAACCGAATTTTTCAAACAATATTATAAACTTATCATTCTTCTTATACAAACATTTTTGTATATATTTGTTTGAAATATATTTTACAACACTTCCTATCTTTACCCTTAAACATGTTTTTTGAACGTCATCTTTTTAACATATACATTTACTTCTGAACATTTATTGGTACAAAGATATATATCCATTTCAATGATTATTTAAAGTCTTGAGGATGGGAGAATATGTAAATCAAATGTAGAATATGTTTGCAGTAATTATATGTGTCTAATGTAGATCACTATAAAAATATAAATGTAACTTCAGCTAAAGTAGAACAAAATATAATGACGTAATCTTCATTAAACTGAATTAACAATATGCAGTTAAGTATGCGTATGAAATACCTCTCTTTAAAAGTATATACGATATTGGGTTAGGTTAGGCTGGGTTGGGGGTATATCAACTCCTATATCAGGTTGGCCAATAATATTATGCAAAAGCTTTAAAGCCCATACGGTAGTAACTAACATTGATTTAACTTTAGGCTTTGAAGAGATAATGATAAAATAAACATAATGCAATAAACTGCGAAATGAAGCATTTCTGAACTTAAACTACAAATTAAAATCCATTCCGTATTTCATAAAATGGTTTTTCTTATTTCATCTTATACGTGCACCATTTAGAAACCACTTTACTAAGACATAAAAATATTATTTTAGATTATTAATTCAATTTATTATTTTGGAAATAATGCAATATCAATGTATTTCATTGTACACATAAAAATATAACACTTTAGTGCTACAAAACTCCAAAAGCCTGCTGCAAAACTTTTCAATTGTTTATGTGGTATTTCGCTCGACATAAAGTTCACTTCCACATAATTCAAGTCTTTGCACAGAATAATCATACCAACTGCAACCACAGGGTCGGCACCAAAAAACCTTTCGAATCTCCCATGTATTGGTTCACCCTCGGGACTTCTCATTGAGTTTGTTTACAAAATTTGACATTTTATTACATAATATATTTTATAAACACGACTTTTATTTTCAAAAGTGATTCAGGTGTTTTGATAAAATTCGCTGAGCAGTAAAAACGTTTATTATTTCGTTATTTATTAATGAAAGGGATGTATTAAAAGTATTTAGTGAGATTTATATGTCAGGTTATGAAATGCGTTTCACGCAGTGTTAAAATAAAATTAAAATATTTACTAAAACACCTTGATTTTTTTATGACAAAAGAAATGTTTTACAATTTGTATTACAATTTGTAACACTTAATATCATAAATTTATTGCAAAAAGTATCTTCTCAGTATTCAGAAATTAACCAACTACATGACTGTGAGTCATGACTTTGTGAGTGGGTTTGAATTCAAAGTTAATTTTTATGTGCGAGTGAAAACGGAGAAAGGGAGTCAAAATAGGGCTATAAATTTTAACAAACATTGAAACTACACCCTATCTTACTTTTAGTGTAGATAGAATGTTTGCTTAAAGGCCATTACTTTTGTTAATAATTTACTTAATGGTATTGTTTTACTTAATTTACAAATCTAACCAGCCACATTCGTTTGTGAGAATCGTTAATTGTCCTATCAAAAAGTCGGTCTCGAAAATAAATAAGTTTTTGTTTACATACTGCTTAGTGAATGTTTTTTATATTATATCACCGATCGTATCTTGCTGTTATCGGAGGTTATCTTCAATTATAGAGATGGAGAGATAATGTAATCTTAATTACTTTGAGGTTTCGTTGTGTATTATGTTATGGTTGAGACATATTCTACGATATGTTATGTCTACATAATGTAAACAAACATGTCCATTCTTATTTATAATATCATGGTAATTAAATGAAATATAACACAATCTAAATACTAAATTTGGATTATTATACTAAACTAAAATATTAATAACTACGTTTGAAATTCAGATTTTCTTAAAACAATATATAAATTACAAAGAGACATTGTCAGTTTTTAATTGTTTTATAAATACTTAAACTTGAACTTACTGAGAATCTAAACAATATATTCTCTTACCTCTGCAGTGACATATTTTGATCCCGTCTAATAATACGTAATTCATTTATCCAATTGAATCGTTCACATCTTAACTATGTTTGGATGGGGTTTATAAGAGGAAAGATGTGACTTCTTTAAATTGATTTAGGGGCTTTTAGGAAATGGCATAAAATATTTCCATTTATATCTCATGAGGTAGGCTACTAGTATAAACAGAGGAAGAAGTTAAAAATAAGATTATTATCTCTATATAAAACCTGTCTGAAATTTTACTCCTTAAGAGTAAATACGAATGTCATTAGTAATATAATCATTATGTCAATTTTATAATTCGTTTTCCAGCACTTATGATAGAAGTACCAATTTACAGTGTTGTTATATTATTAGGTCTGGTTAGGTTGTGATATATTAAGGTTATATAGGTTTAATTGTTTAAAAAAAGTAATATTTAAATCCCTAGACGATTGTAGCTATGTTACTGCAATGCATATATGGTTTTATTAAACTTGTTAACTCTAATTGTGTTAGTCCTTTATTCGTTGAATTGAGAGTACTTCTTTCATATCGCTATTACCCACAAGGCTCATTGCATATTGTATGTTGATTGTTATACATATTTATTAATTTTTGACTTTCTCTGATAAAACTGCTTGTTATTCGTTGTGTTATACTAATACAATTTAAAACCAAATTAACACAAATAACCTATATAATAATATAGGAATATTAAATTGATAATTGTTGGATTAAATCAAGTACTTAAATTAAAGTTTCAAAAATTTAATAACATAAGTATGTTACAATTGTTTCACCTTGCGGCATCTTCGGGCAACTGATAATTAATTAACACGTTTTGACAACTATATATACATTCACAATGAACAGGAAACTGAAGTATTATAAAGAGAATGAAGGCAAGTGAGAGGGGTTGGGGGAATGACCTAGCAGGTAGAGGAGGGTTAATAAACTAATGAATTTGTTAAGGATTGGTTTTAGAAGGGGTGAAGAGTTTAATACAGTTTGTTCATTTAAGTTGTAGTATGCCTAAGTAAAACTGATTAAATGATATCTAAAATAAATATTTTATAGTAATAGTTTAACGTCCAGTTTAGGAACAAAATTATGACCTGAGACCAAAAGGTGGTTAGCGTAGTTCCTATAGGCATGTTTCCATCTATTTACATGTTCTTTAATCCTAACTTTGATAGATCTACTTGATTGACCTATGTACTCATAGCCACAACTTTTACAAGCTATTTTATAAACTCCACAAATTTTTAATATTTCTTTTTTATCTTTTTATTATAACCAATAATTTCCCTAGATTTTTTGTACAATAAAAGGCTAATTTATGATTACATTTAGTAGAATTAAGGTTACTGATATTATAACTAGTTCTGTTAATATAAGATATATTACAATATTTAACTTTATCAATGATAACATTTTAGGAAGAGTAGACATGACATTCAGCTTTACGTTTTAACTTCTTTCTTAAAATATTTTCAATTACATATTATACCTGTTACTATACTTATTATTATCAGCAAATTGCCTAACAACATCCAGTTCATAATAATTGAAGTCATTAAGTGAGAGAGATACAGTAATAAGTCTGTTTCAAGCTGAGTTGGGGCTGATATGATGGCTAAAATCAGCAGAAAATTTCTGAAATTTTTTAATTTATGAGAACTATCAGTGGAACTAATGTTAAGGTTAAGGATAATAATGTTGTAATTTCCCTAACTTCCTTAGTGAACTTAATGTAAATATTTACTGAATATCAAGTTTTAAGTAGAGAATCTCTCTGTTAGTGCAAGTAAACAAACACTAACAGACATAAAATCGTCGACATAACTGCTATAATAAATTATATTTTTAAACAAATTATTGTATTTATTAAATAAATTATTTTCAAAAAAGCCTAAGTAGAATAACTTAGGAATTTAACACTATATTCGTTCGGAAATTCGGTTTTTGTCGAATAATACATTATTTATAAATTATTTGACTTTTGCTACTCTTAAAAAATGGTCGACCATTCAAACAAAGCTTTAGTTTATATTTATAATAATATATATTTTTAAGGCTAAAGAAGAGTGGAAATCACAATAGCAAATGAAATAGTAGCCTATACGTGGTTAACCAGATGTTAATCCTTCAAATAACTAATCGTGGCGAAAAGTTACTTTAGACTCTTCTGCTAGATTGTCTAGAATATTCTTTTAAATGCTTTTACCTTTTCTCTTCATTAAATTGACATATCAAGACTTTAGTTATTCGCACGAATTTAAGTAAGTTGGAATATATATATACAACAAACACCTTCAGGGATGTAGAATCCGTAGCAGAAATCACCGTTATTGTTAAAAGTGATTGTTTTACTGAGAATGATTGAGAACGACAAATGTGGCAGTGATAAAGAAGGGATTGTTGAGTTATACCGTTTTTATTTATATTAGGACTCACTTACTCTCTAGAATACAATGGAATACATATTGTCCTGGTAAAGACGACTTACTTATGCACTTTTACATCTTTTTTGAAGCTATTAAGTTATGCAAGAAAACAAATATCTGAAATTATAAATGAAGCAAATGGCAGATGTGTTCAATGAAGTAATAAATTGTCAAAAGGATGTAAATTATATAGAAATAACACAATATATCATGTATTATATGGAACTATAGTACAATTTTCCACTTTTGATATTACTATGGCCTACATATAACGTGACCTACATTCCACTTCAGTCGTTAAGAGTTGTTGCTGAATTTAAAGTTACAGAGTTTCTAATGCGTGTTATAAACTTTTCTACCGATAAATGACACGTGTATAATATAATAACCTACTTTATATATATATATATATATATATATATATATATATATATATATATATATATATATAAATAAATATATATAAGGCAAATAATTACGCTTAAAAATTAAAGGTGTAAAGTTTGTTACTAACTGTCTGTTAGTTGTATCAATTAGGAATTCTGGATGAAAACATCTGTCTTGGTGAATCTATTATTGATGTATGTTGTTTTTATTCTGGTGTGTTGTAATCTGGTGTTATATGCGTATAAAAAATACATTGTAGTGATATAGATGTAAAATATTATTCATCTCTACAAAACTATTAAAAATTACATAAATTATTGCTTAAGCAAATTAAATAGTTACCTTCTTAATTCAGTATTATGTTTCCTTCAATTTCTCCATACAAGTTTAATTCTAAACTTTACTATGCAACTTTAATAGTAAAAAATCTCATATAGCACTTTAGTACAAACAGTCTCGTATATGGATTACTTAATTATGGATAACTATTTATTATATTAATAAAAAGTAAAAATCGAATTTAAGAATGTTATTTATATTCCAACAAACGGTACACACACTCATTCATCTATCCCCAAAACCAATTAAAAAATCACCAGAATATGTTCGTCACAAAATATATCAGTTTACATTTAAAATATAATTATGTAAGTCAAAAAGTGAAATAATATTTATGTACTTACGTAGAGTCAGATCTAAACTTGTTTTGTGCCGTAAAAGCATCGTCAATAGTATTTTATTAAAATCGATTACTGTCAAGTTATTTTTTGTTTTTTACAATTATTCTCCAATCGTAATATTTTATCACTTGTTATTTTTCACACGTGTTTAGGATGTTTTTTTTTTTTTTTTTTTTTTTTTTTTTTTTTTTTTTTTTTTTTTTTTTTTTTTTTTTTTTTTTTTAGGAGAAATGACCTCTTTTAATATTATCCAAACGGGAATTACTAGAGAGATGGGGAACAATACGAAATATTTGGATCCTGAGATACTAAATTTAAGCAAATTTCGATATAAATCGTTACAACCTTGTAGCGTTATTCAGAAATTATAACAAAATTAATAAAATATAAATCTGCACAAACTTATCAACCGTCCACCCCTCGCCTCCTCCATCTACCTGTCCCTGATAGGTGGCGCGGCACAGCGGCAGGCACGGCAAACCCTCGCCTGACATATCTCTGTCCTCTTCTATTACCGGATTAAGGTCCAATCTAAAATACCGTTATGTTAGTCACTTCAGTTCAACCTTTTCAGAATATGTAGTCGCTCTAAATCTAACTGGTCTTCTATTCCACAATGCTCTGCAATCTTCGTTCTAATCATTTGCTAAGTTATATTTAACATCTTGTTACGATGCATTAAGTTTTTCTAAGAATGTCAGTGTTTTAGAGGTGTACAGTTGATGTGTCAGTGAGCTTTGTTTTTATAAAATACGGCGTATGCTTCTATTCAAAATTTCTCTGCACTTCACTACCAGTCCAGGTACCTTATTTCTCAGATTTTGCTATACTATAAGATTTGTTAATATTTTAAGCTTTGTTTATTGAAATGTGTGTTTGATGTTTTATTTTAGTATTCAAAATTTTTACTGAAAATTAATAACTTATAAAAGCATTTCCTTTCTTTAAAAGATAATTTACATAAGCTAAATGTAAACCTTAAACAGTCAAACTTTGAGTATTGAGCAGTCATATTAGATCTTAAACAGTTAAAATATTGAATATTTGATCATATCAAAAAAACTAGCAAAAAATGTTTTTCTGAAGCAGAGTTTTTGTATTTACAAAATTTCTGACCCTTGTTTTAAGTCTTTGTTTCAAACAGAGATGAAGATATCCATATACTATTAGTATTAACAACTAAAAGGACTTAATTATAATCTTTTCTGGATTTCTGTAATTCCGATAATTTTCTTGATTTTGACGAATTAACAAAGCATTTTGTATAAGAGAAAACTTGTGTTATTACATGTATAAAATTGCATAAATCTCTATTAGACCTGTGTTTCTTTCCAACAGCTAAAGCTGGTTCAAGGTTGGTGGTTCAAGGTTTTTGTATTCTGGATTTTGCAAGTCAATGCAGCAAAAATAGGATGCCTGTTTAAAAGACTTTACTTAACTGTTTGAAACATGTTTATATGAAAAAAAACTTTAAAACGTCGTTATGTGCACTATAAAATGATTTTCATCTGAAATACTGACTTTTGTGAAACTGTTTATATATATATTGTTTTGAAACTGAACTCTGTTTAACAATATGTCCTTTATTGTCTATATGAGATAATGTGTAATTATTTATAATATAATATATGTATATTGGGTGGTGCTGCATGCAAACTTTTGGTCCTAACAGCCCCAAAGGGGTTATTTCAAAATTAATAAAACAAAATTGACGTCAATCTTTAAAAGAATTTCTTTATCTAACAATTTCAATATTTAAAAATTTCAGTATTTTAAAAATTTCACTATTTAAAAATTTTCCTTATATTATAAACAAATTTCCTTTTTTTTAAATATATATAAGTTGGCCAACCTAGAACGTAAGAAATTTAATAAACAAAATCATGATAATTTATAAGTAATTAATGATGAAAACTTGTTAGAATTAATATATCTTTTGAACTAAAATTTTAATTTTGATTATAGAATCTTTTTTTTATTGTTAAATTCTTTTATAACAGTTTGTATAAAAAGGGGGGATAAATGTCAAAGTTTAATTGTTAATTTTTTTTTCTCTTTTACTTATTAAGGGCATTTAAACTTTTTTTAAGTAGATTCATTTGGTAATCTTATTCATTATTAAGCTTTTTGTGATGACAAGTAATCTTAAGCTGGTTTATACCTAATTGTAAATGGTAAAATCTGATCCATCGAAATTTCCGTTTAAACTTAATAAATTTTGGCTTTGTTAATTATATAATTTGTCTTTGTCTTTTTTTTTATTTAAACATTGTTACCAGTTGGTTCCACCTTTTGATAATTTAAGTCGCCTGGTAACATGTTTCTGGTAGCAGAGCGTGGTTTACTCTAAATTATAGAGTGGTTTATTTTTAAAATTTTGCTTTGGAACCATAGAAATTTAAATTAAAAAAATTTTTTTTTGTGCTAAACAAGGCTCACTTTTCTTGTCTTTGCTGTTTTCTCATATACTGAACAACTATTGTTGATGACATTTTTTTAAAAATATATATAAACTTATTAGTCCCAATTTTTTTTATTTACATATAAACACATATTACACAAAAACGTCTAGACCAATTTTGATAATTTTTTTTTCTTTATTTCACTCTGTTTAAATAAATTATATATATATATATATATATATATATATATATATATATATATATATATATATATATATATATATATATATATATATATAACATACTTTAGTCATTCACGGAATTTGATTCAGACAGGCAGGGCTCATTCGGGAATACAAAAAAAAAAAAATATAAAATAAATAAGAAAACCCAAAAATAGATAAAAACAAAAAAAAACAAAAAAAAACTATTCAAAATTCTTTTAAAATTTTCTCGAGTTTTCATTTGCTTGTCTGTTTTGATTATTACTTACACACATACATATATACATCATATACATAACATACACAATTCTCAATTATTCATCTTTTTTTTTGGTCTCTTCATTTCAAATTTTATTAGTCATCTTAAGAGAAAATTTTTTTTTTAATTATTATTTTTTTTGGTTCAACAGTAATGCGCAATATGGCGGTGGACTGGTTGAGGCGGATGGTAGCACTTGTTTCATAGTTAATTGAAATGTTGAACACTGATTGAATAATATAACCTTGTGTACTAAATCTTTTTTTTCTTCCAAATTATAGGGGCCCAGTTTTGTATGTAGGACAACATGGTTGGCCTGTTTGTCTTTTCTTTAAATCATTTGTTTGTTTTATTCTTAGCAGGCCAACATGTTTGTGTCCTCTATGTAATTGTTAGGGTTAAGAAAACCGGAGTTGGTTTGCACTTATGGGTCACCTTTTTATATACATCTTTACTTTAGCTACACCTTTTGCATCTTTTTTTTTTGATAACCACTTAACATATTTTGATGAATTTTTTTTTACATAATTTTTTTTGATTAAATTAAATTTTTTTTGGGGCACATGATTACATATACATAAGACCTTAAGTCAAATATTACATGCCCTGCTATGCGCAGCAGAAAATTTTTTGACTCACCAATGTTTCATACTGCTTCTTTGTTTATTTTTAAAAATGGATTATTTGTTTAGATCTTTCAAAATTCTTTTTTATCACGGAAATTGTTAAGAGCTGTGAACAGTTTAAATTTTTCTTCGTATGGGAGAAGAGGAATTTAAAAATAACGACGTTGAGCATGATCTGACCTAAAAGGCTTCAGGAGTTTTGTTTTATTTTTATTTATTTTTGGTATATATATTTTAATGGTCGGTTCAGATAATTCTCCTCCCGTTTGCCGAGCTTTCTCTGAGTCCGACCTTTCCTGAAGTCCAAGGTGCTATGCACTTTCCTTCCCCTGGTCCCCGGAGTGGTAACCTCCTCTTGGTATCCCGAGGTGCCACTCCACCCCTTTCCCCCTGTACCTTAGTGTACAAAGTCAGTTCATGCACAGCAATGTCGACACTTTGCGTCATCCTTCGACTCTTTCTCTCCTGGGCTTATCCCAATTATAGGTGGGAAGAGCTGAGACGCTGTAGAAATTTCAAAATTTAATAAGTAAGTGCCGAAGGAGGCTACACCCTAGAGTCGTGAATATAAGCATTATGAAGCGTTGTTTATATCAGGTGCCCCGTTTCGAAATTTTGTAGGAGGCCCTTCTGGCTCCTTCTTTAAAATTTTGTAGGAGGCCCTTCTGGCCCCTTCTTTAAAATCTTGTTGGAGGCCCTTCTGGCCCCCTTTTTCTTTCACCCTAACTCCGTCTTTCGGGGGGGGGGAGAGCTGTAGCGTTATTCAGAAATTATAACAAAATTAATAAAATATAAATCTGCACAAACTTATCAACCGTCCACCCCTCGCCTCCTCCATCTACCTGTCCCTGATAGGTGGCGCGGCACAGCGGCAGGCACGGCAAACCCTCGCCTGACATATCTCTGTCCTCTTCTATTACCGGATTAAGGTCCAATCTAAAATACCGTTATGTTATTCACTTCAGTTCAACCTTTTCAGAATATGTAGTCGCTCTAAATCTAAATGGTCTTCTATTCCACAATGCTCTGCAATCTTCGTTCTAATCATTTGCTAAGTTATATTTAACATCTTGTTACGATGCATTAAGATTTTCTAAGAATGTCAGTGTTTTAGAGGTGTACAGTTGATGTGTCAGTGAGCTTTGTTTTTATAAAATACGGCGTATGCTTCTATTCAAAATTTCTCTGCACTTCACTACCAGTCCAGGTACCTTATTTCTCAGATTTTGCTATACTATAAGATTTGTTAATATTTTAAGCTTTGTTTATTGAAATGTGTGTTTGATGTATTATTTTAGTATTCAAAATTTTTACTGAAATTTAATAACTTATAAAAGCATTTCCTTTCTTTAAAAGATAATTTACAGAAGCTAAAAGTAAACCTTAAACAGTCAAACTTTGAGTATTGAGCTGTCATATTAGATCTTGAACAGTAAAAATATTGAATATTTGATCATATAAAAAAAAAACTAGGAAAAAAGGTTTTTCTGAAGCAGAGTTTTTGTATTTACAAAATTTCTGACTCTTGTTATAAGTCTTTGTTTCAAACAGAGATGAAGATATCCATATACTATTAGTATTAACAACTAAAAGGACTTAATTGTAATCTTTTCTGGATTTCTGTAATTCCGATAATTTTCTTGATTTTGACGAATTAACAAAGCATTATGTATAAGAGAAAACTTGTGCTATTACATGTATAAAATTGCATAAATCTCTATTAGACATGTGTTTCTTTCCAACAGCTAAAGCTGGTTCAAGCTTGGTGGATTTTTGTATTCTGGATTTTGCAAGTCAATGCAGCAAAAATAGGATGCCTGTTTAAAAGACTTTACTTAACTGTTTGAAACATGTTACTTACAAAAAAAACTTTAAAACGTCGTTATGTGCACTATAAAATGATTTTCATCTGAAATACTGACTTTTGTGAAACTGTTTATATATATATTGTTTTGCAACTGAACTCTGTTTAACAATATGTCCTTTACTGTCTATATGAGATAATGTGTAATTATTTATAATATAATATATGTATATTGGGTGGTGCTGCATGCAAACTTTTGGTCCTAACAGCCCCAAAGGGGTTATTTCAAAATTAATAAAACAAAATTGACGTCAATCTTTAAAAGAATTTCTTTATCTAACAATTTCAATATTTAAAAATTTCAGTATTTTAAAAATTTCACTATTTAAAAATTTTCCTTATATTATAAACAAATTTCCTTTTTTTTAAATATATATAAGTTGGCCAACCTAGAACGTAAGAAATTTAATAAACAAAATCATGATAATTTATAAGTAATTAATGATGAAAACTTGTTAGAATTAATATATCTTTTGAACTAAAATTTTATTTTGATTATAGAATCGTTTTTTTATTGTTAAATTCTTTTATAACAGTTTGTATAAAAAGGGGGGATAAATGTCAAAGTTTAATTTTTTTTTTTTTTCTCTTTTACTTATTAAGGGCATGTAAACTTTTTTTAAGAAGATTCATTTGGTAATCTTATTCATTATTAAGCTTTTGGTGATGACAAGTAATCTTAAGCTGGTATTTACCTAATTGTAAATGGTAAAATCTGATCCATCGAAATTTCCGTTTAAACTTAATAAATTTTGGCATTGTTAATTATATAATTTGTCTTTGTCTTTTTTTTTTATTTAAACATTGTTACTAGTTGGTTCCACCTCTTGATAATTTAAGTCGCCCTGTAACAACCTATTTTGATAAATGAGTAACTTTGTGGTTTTTCCTTTATGACAGATAAATTTTGAGTTATCTAGAACAGTTCAGTTCCTTGATATGGTAAACATAAGCCCACATACCAAATTTGATTAAAATCAGTCCACAAGTTGAGGTTCTATAAAAACTCGATATTGAATAATGAACAGATAACTTACTCAGAACTACATATATACGAGAAAGTAAAACGCAAAAGTATATTTAAAATAAAGTGTTATAAATAGAAATTGAATAATGCACGTAACTAAAGTTACAGGTAATATCGAGTTCTGCATTTAAATGCATTTGGTACAAATCTAACAACCATATAATTTGTTTAAAACCTAATAAATTTATTTATTATTTTTTTTTTTTTCACATGACTTCACTGTGAGAGTTTTTGAATATCATTTTTATTACTACGCAACTTTATTTATTTTCAGAAAGGATTTCATACTCGTATTTTTTTCTTTTGCAGACACTCTAGAACAAGAATATAAAACATTAAAATAATATTCATGAACCTATTTTATGAAATATCGATTATTTATAGAAATATTTATCCGGCCGAAATAAATTAGTCTGAAAACCCATTGAACGAACGTCGAACCTATAGTCATATTGATAAAGGGTGAATAAATAATCAAAACTACTAATACGTCAATTACTTTATTGGAATATATTATTTTGTTGTCATATTTCAGTATTTCGTACCTAAAAACGATGATGACGTATTCCAAATTTTCAATACAGTCTATCTTTAACACGTTACCGAAACTATTAAAAATCTTCTAAGTTATAAAAGATCTATAATAAATTCGCAATTTATAAAGATGATAAGAGTAAGAGGGCTAAACAAGTTTGTCCAATATACATATGAAATCACATATTAACCAAAGAAGTTGGAGTTAATTAAGGACATATATATTTGGGAGTTCGATGAACTTTTAATACTTTAACTTATATTTTACAGATTGTGTACTCATGTCGGTCGTTATATATATATATATATATATATATATATATATATATATATATATATATATTAAATGGTTATAGTCATAATTATAAATATTACTATCTTACAAACGTACATAATTTAACATTGGAAGTGCATTACAACATATACCTTATATGATAATCGATTGAATTTATGTTACACGTGTTATAATTTCAATTAAAAAAATACATCCTCTTTGTATCTTGATATTTATTTTAAAACACCAAAAGGTCCAAAACTCTAGACAATATATTTACTACACAACTAAAAATAATAACAATAACGTAATAAATGGTTGATTGGAAGATTTTAGTAGCAATTGTAATTTGTATCCATATTATTTAGAGGCTTATATTCTGGCATTCTACTTATTCAAAATAGTATTGCTAGACAATAGTTATTTGTCAAATGAAGGTAGTTTCAATTAGTTGTGCACAACTTCAATATTTAACTATTGAAAAGTTATAGTGATTGAATAAAAGTAATAATAAAATTTAATGTTAAAATTGTAATATTTTAATAAATAAAATAACATTGTGTTTAACATTTAGTTTCGCTTAAAACCGAAAAGGAAAATACTTTTTTTTTTATTTGCTTTTGGCCGCATATGTGATACGATTATTATTGAAAATGTAATGTTTTAAAATTTTACAATTATAAATATAATAATCTATGTCATAAATAGAAAGGTATGTAATCAATATTCATGATTGAATGATAAAACAGTGCTATAATAGTTTTTCAGAATATCTACAAAATAATGTCAACCTTTATTAATGTTGCAACTCATATGATTATTTGTTTGTACTATCCCTAAAATTGTATATTTATTTTAATTAATCAGGTTTAAAATGTAGTATCACAATGTCTGAATTAAAAAAAAAATCTTACAAAAGCATTATTTTATGTTGTATTAGAAGGCAGTTGATAACAGGTATTTCAGACACGATATGAGTATAATAACAATAACCATTTAATACATTTATATTATTGTGAAAGGTTAGATTACAACGATTTTGAAATGTTATCCTTCGGAAATTTTTTGAATCTTTTCATGGCTACTAATAATCATGAACATTTTAAAAGAGGAAACAAGACGAATTAAATTATTAAAATACCAATATTATGGTTAAGACACAAATAAGGTTATTTGTGCAAAGAAGAAAACCTGGAACGAAGTTCCAAACTAAAGGAACTAAAGGAAGGTGTGAACGAAGTTCTCAGACTTAATATGTTTTAACCAAATACCTAAAAACGAATAAATCACAAAAATCTTGTAAAATAATTTCAACACTCACTATACTTCCATATACTACATATATGTCAATGTGAGACCTAACATACGAACCAATCCTAAAACTGATATTAATGTTATAAGCAACACAGATTTTTAAAAAAAACATGGATTTTGATATTATTTATGGGTTTTGGGATAAGAGTGTAACATGTACTAAGAAAATCATTTTAAAAATTGTGTTTTTGTTTACCTTTTATTGTTTTAAGTTTCTTACTGGATTTGTATTATTACACTATAACTTAATAACTCAATTATATACTTATTGATAACAGAATTATTTTACTTTTATTTAGTTTAAGATGTAATTACATAATATTTTTAGAATGAATTTAAGCATATTATTTTAATTATACGATCTTCGTTTAGTTTGGTTAATTCTACTTTGCATATATTATTGTTTTTAAACATATTATAAAAAGAAATACCTTTTGCAATTCAAAAAGATACTAACAGAGTAACATTATTTTTGTAGAAATAATGCTGCAACTGTGGTAATAAGTATAAACAAATATTTTTACTACAAAAATACAACTGTAATTTGTAGAACGCAGTCTCTCTCTTGATCTGTTATTTCAGAGAGGGTCTGTTATAAGCAATAAATCTACGGTCGTACGCAGATTATTTGGGATAAGTCAGAATATTGCGTGAAAACGAGTTGAGAATTTATTTCTTAACTGTAAAAAACTGCGCCGTCGATTATCGCTGTCACTTATTAAAGTGGACAAATTTTATAACTTTACAAGTGTGAAATACAATTTGTGAGTTACATCAGTGACGCCAGTGCTAGATTGGAAATTTATATTTCATTCTCAAACGACAATTAAACTATTTTAATGAACTGCGCATTCAACCATACTCAAATAATTACTAGTATTAAATAATTTATTAGTAAATATGTATAACATAAATATATTTAAACTCTATATTACTAATTGAAAAAATTAAGATGTTTAATGTTCGACAACAATGAGAAGTGTATATATTTTTACTCATATTTATTTATGTTCTTTAATCAATAATTTTCGACGAAAGTTTGGAATATATATATATATATATATATATATATATATATATATATATATATATATATATTTGAAATTTTTTAAATTATAAAATTTAAAAATTATATAACAGGGTTTTGTCAAAATCTCAATTATTGTTTACTTTAAACCTGAAATAATTTTAGTAGCTTCGTTTTTGAAAGTACAAGACATCTTTTACTTCTGTCGTTACACACTAATGAAGTCTTCTCTGATTTGGTTATCAGATTCTTTTTTTTTAAATCACCAAATATATAATAAACCTATTTGGAATATTTACTGTCTTAGTTCTGTTTCTTTTTTTCCTTTTCTTTTTCCCCCCTTTTTTTCAATGAATCCTTGTCTTATTTAATCATACGTGTGTTTATTCAATAAAATATACAATTTAAATCCTACTCAAAAATCCAATTGCATATACTTGTTTTGTATGAGTATAAGACAAATAATAAATTCACAACATATATTACCGACTACTTAAAGATTATTCCATATTTTGAAATAAGTTAGTCTTATTACAGTAACAAGAGCAAGACACTGTGGCTGCCTTTTTGATTAAAGTAATCAAACTAGTATCATCCGGAAATTTTGTATCGATATGTTTCCAATACCTCTAATACAAACCAAAAAGTTACATTTACTACAAATTAATTATTATATTAGTTTTTCTCTTTTTTACATAATTCTGTAAGCTTATATTTTTGTTTAGTTATATTATATGGAAAGTTAGAACATAACTTCCACCAGTCCCCTTTCAAGTATACTGTGTGGGAGAAATGTACGGTAACGCTTCTAACATTAAAAAAAAAACCTATATACCTTTTAGATAAAAAGTTGATCCTTTTTAAAAGGTTGGAAATGGTATTTTGGTTAAAAAGTGAAATATATATCGTCTGAAGAATCAACACTTTATTCTGCTCTACTGACTTAACATTGCAACCCTACAAGATAAAAAAAACATTAGGAAAAAAAAAAAAAAACAATACAATTTACGTAATTTATTCAGAAAACCCATACCGTCTACTATGTGTAATCATTGTAAAAGATCGAATTAGTGGAAAATAATATTTTTTAAAACCAAAAAAGCCCTTCCGTGATTAAAGAAGATGTGTCTAATGTTGTAACCAGAACAAAAATCGATCCATAAGGTGAGTGAACTTATTTTTTTAACAAAATCCTTTAAGTCCGTTAAAGTATAAACAAATTTATAATTATATAAATAGCGAACATCAGAAGACATGTAAAATAATATAATTAATTAAAAAAGATATATTTCTTAAAAGAAACAAGAAATGCATGATATAAACTAAATATGATAGTAATTTACAAGATAAATCACGTTTTAGATATTTTTTTTTAATTCAAAGCCTTAAGAATAGAAAAAATGTATAATGTACAATGTAAATGTAGCTAGTTGATAATTTGAAATTTAATTAAATGTTGCTTCCCTTTTAAAATATGGAATATCGTTTCTCAACGTTTAATTTAACACATCTGCTTACAAAATTTCTCTTCGTCGACAAGTTCGGATTATTACACAATCTGGTCACGTTTCGTTTTATCAGATTCTGTATCTTACAACAAGAATGAACCTTAGAGAATAATGAGGTTTACTTACAGAAATTGTTTCAAATAAATGATTTCAGCCATTTTGTTTGTTGTACGCAATGACTAAACCTTTGCAGATAAACAAAAGGATAACGTCAAAATACGATTAAATACTTTTTTTAGAATATATCTGTGTAACACGGGATTTCATTTGTGTCTTAACAGTAACGTTTATCTTGACAAAAGTTTTCATTTTAGTTGAAAATTTTCAGTATTTCATAATCAATACCCCATTGGAGTTTTACAAGGAGTAACCTTTAGAAGATTGCATTTCAAATATTTGTTTCAAATTATTCAAGTAGCTAATTTGTATAGATTATGTACAGATAGGCATAGATAAATCATAATTATAACTTACCATTGTTGCTGTGTTAAATATAACCAAAATATCGGTTTTAATTTGTTTATTAAATCTCTAGTTTATAACAATTTATTACGATTCTATATCTATAGAGAAACTAGTAGTATTTACTTTAAGAGCAGAAATTATTAATGTACTTTGCAATTAGTTGACAATGTTATGACGATATTTGTGTTTGTATAAATATAAACATTAGAAAATATTTCAATACCTAATTTTATGAATAAAATGATAAAATCTATAATTTCCTTTGAGTCGAAATTATTACGCTAATCGCTTAAAATTAAAATCTAATATTTCGTTGGATAGAAATTGTATTATTCACACAAGGTTGATTGAGTCTTTTTTGCCCACGGAAAATATTTACATGCAGTAATTTTCTTTTGTTACATATATTGTAACATATATGTATTACATATATGTAATACATATATTTTTCTTTCAGCTTGTTTGTCAAGTGTTATAATGTGAAATAAGATACGTTACCAGAGACACTGGAAATATTTATTAATTAGCAGTAATATCAAGAGCACTACTATCAATTAAATAATAAAAATGTTTTCATTACTAGCTTTAAATACGTTTCACTTTCTCTTTTATAACTGTGTAATTCTTGGTTTGTTTTATTCATATTTTCTGAAATTATTTAATCAATGAACTCGATTTGCTGCGTATGTTAAATAATAATGATAATATTGCTATACTTAAATTATAATCCACTATAATATCCATCCTCAAGTAGTTCTATTCACTATCAATGTATTATATAATACACATATGCACAAGTTATTAAAATTGTTTGCCTCAAGAATTGTGTTATTTTTCAAATAACTATGAGTATTAATAACAAATAACTGAATTGAAGGATTCCTAATAATGTGTTACTTTTTACAATTTTAAAAAGGGAAATGTCAAATACTGCACGCTCAAGTGGCCAGCAATAAAGGAGCAAATTTTACTTCCGGCTTAATAAAGAAGATCGAACATCACTAGTAGTAATAATTTACAGTTCAAAACGTGTACACCTATTTATTTAACAAGTTTACTGTGACGACTTATAACTAAAGTGGCCATACCTTTTTTTGAGTTTACTCTGTTATTTTCCGTAGATTAAGACAACACACATTAAAATTATTATATCAATTGGAATATTTAGACATTTAGTAATTTTTTCTTTGCTTACTAGTACGTAAATATGTAAATAACATTGACTTATAGCTTACTTTTTCATTCCGGTTAAACTTCTTACTTGTTTTAGTATTTATATATAAATACTACTTATGTTGCCCTATCGTTTAAATTTTTAGAAACCACCAATTGTAGGTCTTATTATATGAGGTACAGTATTTAATAAAATAATTTAAGAATTTCAATAAAACTTAGGTCTCTTTTTACCAATTTAGATCAACGAATTGGATATTGATCAAACTCGTTCAAATTTCTGGAATAATCAAGGACTCATTAGTGAAGGAAAGTGGTAAGAATAAGAAATCAACATGGTAAATATTTAAAACAATTTGTTTACCGGCTGTATACCTTATTTACAATATAGCTAATTATAGTTGTTAAAATCTGATAAATTTATAATGCTGTTAAAAGGTCATTAGCCTTCTCTTATGATACACAAAATCGATCATACACTATACATAATTTAAAGATAAATATATAAACAAATCGGATAATAAAACTTTAATCGATTTTAAAAGTTTTTAGTAAAGCGTATGGATTGTTGTTAGTAATGACTTAAAAACAATAAAAAATAAAAAATTGCTATCATATATAAGCTCTTACAAAATGAATTTGATTTATTTATATATATTCTAGCTTGAAACAGTAATAAGACTTAATAATTGTTTCCAACAGACTATATCAGTAAATTATTTAAAACGTATATTACCACAATGGCATATACTAAAATCAGGTCATTACAAAGAGAGAGCAGTCATTTTTTTTTTAACAGTTACCAAAGTCAAATTACAGACTTAGACTGTCAACTTGTGGAAAAGGAAGTTTCATAAAAATGTAGGTACTAACGTTGAGTTTGTTAGCCCATAAGTAGTATCTCCGAGACTACGAAATTTTGAGACAGTGCCACCCTAACTACACTACTGTAACTTGATAATCAACCATTTAAAAGGATAATGATTAAAACTTTAATAAATAACATAATATTTCATCACAACTGTGTTTGTCTATTTTTTGTATTACTGTGTAAACATTTATGATTTTCCGAGAATTGTAATGGATTAAAATGTTTTAACCGAGAATCTATGTTAAATAACTTTTAATATTCAGATCGGATTATACGGGTCGTTATAAAGTATTGGTTTTATTTTAGATATATCTATAATATCACTTTGAAATTTATAAACGGGTAAACTCAATATAAACACTATCCTAATGAATTGTTAGTAATAATATATATCACTACTATTATTACTATTTACAATAATTACTGTTTAACGTAATTACTATTATTGAAACTTTTTAAATATTGTTGTTTTCATAAATGCAAATAGAAGAGAGAGTGAGAGCGTTGAGGAAATAGGATGGGGTTTAAGTGGTAACCAGTTATTGACTTATCTACACTTTGTCAAGGACGATTCGTGGACATAATATTCCCATCTACACCCACACATGGGTTTAACTAGTCGGATTACTTGTTTTTAAAAAATACTTGTATTGCATAACAGATATTACCAAACTCTCTTTTAATTAAAATACAAAACTACATTGATCATGAACACTTTGAATTTTCAGTTGGAGTATAATTATGATCAATAACACTCATAATAATTGAACTATTAAAATGATTAGAAATGATAAACAGGTTCCTTTAAATACAAATATTACATTTTTTTAAGTGGAAAGATATAAACTCGACAAAGGTTTTCAACTATGACCGTAATTTGCCTTCATAACTATTGATATAACCAAACGTAGCATCTTAGAATAATTGCATATCACATACCTAGTGAGAAGTGAGGTACAGTCCATGTAGAATTCATCAGTCAGCAGAACACCCCTTTTAAATATCTATATACCTATCTACATATGTATTTTCAAGTATAAACTATGAAAAAGTACTAAGGTTATTGTTTATTTATAAGAATATTAATACAAGTTAATTAATTGCAAACGTACTCGTGTTGGTCGGAAGGCAATTGTAATTTATAAAATTTAATTTTAATTATAGGCAAATGTATAACCTAAAACTCTACACAAATTGCCACTTTATCTGACTTTATGTCAAAAAGTTATGTAGTTTATGAAATAGGAGTGCTAAAGTTTCATAAAGAATGTTTGATTATTAAAGTTTTAGATAGCTGTCTACTTTTGGAAGTGCTAACAAACTATTTATAAATATTAAAAAAATATATTATATATCCTACGTTTTTTATTATTCATCTTGTGTTTTACTTGTGAGTTGAAGTTTGCAGTTGTATATTTTCGTATGTATTTGTGTTTAAGAATTTTTTAATAATTTGGCCGTCTTTTACACATATAAGAAATTTATAGATGAACATAATAATTTCATGTAATAAGTAAATTCTGAATAAAAAAAAAAAATCCTTATATTCATAAGATACAAAATTCTAAATTTTATTATTTTTTACTGTTATTAATTATTAAAGTTGTGTAATTATTTAATCAAAACAGTGTGTTTTGTATTTCAAAATAACATAATTTATAATGAAACAAGTGAAATAATATATTTTAAACGTTATTATAGTGAACAATATTAGGTATAAATAAATGTAATACAATAACGTTGTTAAATTCCCGTCAAAAATTATTTTGTTGACTTATATAAGAATAATAAAGTATAATTCTCCATTTTGAAACAAAATTGTCGATAAATTTTGGCTTTACAAAATTTAAAATTAAATAAAATTTTTTTTTACTAGAAATTCTATTCTAAAAAATAATTGTAATGTATTATTTACATCCATATAACTGTTATGTAATATTACCAATAAAAAAAGAACAAATATATATTTGTAATATAAATTTTTATTTTTATTAATTCAATATTACAACTGAGTATGTAACCATAGAGCAATTTACACTTCATATATTTTTACACTTGTAAGGGATATGACCCAATGGTTATTCCTGTAATATAAATATAAATCATTTTAAGACCTACGTGTTAATATAAAGTCAACTATTTGAGTATAAAGAAAATCTCTTTCCATTATCTATCAAATTGAATAACATCTATTGAACTGTTCAACACAATAGAACACATCAACAGCAAAGTTCCCTTTGTGGGACCACTGTTATAAAACACCCTCTCCTACTACCATTGAATTATCCTTTACTCGGCTTTATTAATTTATTATATAAGACTCGTAAGGAATAAAAAAAAAATCTTTCTGCTTACTGAAAATTATTTTTTAATTAAAGAAAATGTTAATAAATGTTTTTTAAAAATACATTTATATAAATGGGAACGAAAATTATATCAGGTGATTTTTCAAGAGAAAAGTCTAAGTTAATCTATTTGATTTAAAATTGTTGAGTGATTGTTAATTTAAATCATTCACAGACGAAAAATATTAAAAACTAGGTTTATTGACACGAGTCATAATAGTTAAGGAGACATCTAAGATCGGATATTTATGAAATTGGCTTTATAACGATGACGTTTAAAAATCTTATTAGTTCTATAAATCCAACATCCCACCTAGGCAATAGTTACATTTCAAGGCGAAACGATACGTAAGGTATTACCATTAAAATAACCCAAATAAATGATAGGTTAAAGTTGAACTATTACGCTGTAAAGTTTTGAGTGTTTATATTATTAGTAGATTTTATTTTTGTGATTATAATTTTTTAAACTTTTGTTTGTTTTGTCCTATCTCACTAACTATAGTTTTTGTTCATGAAATAAGGCGAAATCCTTGTTATGAAATTGTATCTATTCAAGTAAGAATTGTTATTATTAATATGGTTATAACAATTTGGAAATGATCAAAGGTAATTGTAACGCATTTAATTGAGCAGCATATACATCAGCTTATACACTTATTATTGTTTGGTGACTAGATATTGGATATTTTCTTTCTAATCTATTTACTCCTCAAAGCACTTCTTAAAAATCAGTATTATGTAATATGTCAATAGAAATTTATTAAAAATAAACTTCATCACTAAAACAGTCTTAAAACGTTATGTTTTGGAATATAGCATCTAACTTCTATTATGGTATAATTAGAAACACTCAAACACCATATACAAACTATAACGTTTTTTAAGATTGTCAATACATTCATTTGATAACGCTTAAAAAAATTTCATTTGATCTTTTGATTGATATTTATATCCAATACATAAACAATAGGCCTATAAAAAAAATATATTTATCCAAATAGAGGGTTTCAGCTCCATGGCTGTACCCTATCTTACATGATAACTGCGTTCTGCTATATCCGTACTTGGTGCACTGATTACATTTATTGGAAAATATTTTGAAAGCTATATTTAAGTACTTACATACAATACAACCCTTACACAGTTTTACTCTAGTAATTATGTTGATCACTGTTCTTTTATGGAAGTTCTGTTCTGACGTGGTTCATAAATTTAATGTTATTTACGGCCCTCATTTTTGCAAATTACAGAATATAGAAGTTCGAGTAGCAATTTAAAATAACTAGAACTCAGCTTTGTCTTTAAAATTATATTATTTGAAAATAAATTGAAATAATTTAATACAGAATCATTTTTAAATACGCGATTGTCCCCTTTATACTCTTCTTGGAATAACCGTTTCACGCATAAATCATAGTATCTTCTAAGATTTATTTTTTGTGCAGCTTAAAAATCTGCATAAAATACTCTATTTCTGTTATTAACAGTCACACTTTTAAATTAATTGGGCACTTAAGCTAGTACTTACTTGCGGAACCCAATAGCAAATTTTTATGCCATCGACAGTAAATACTATTTTTGGATAAAAATGTATCTTGTTTAAATGGATGTCATAGGATCTTACTGTGAACAGCTTAAAATCTGCGTAAAAACTTATATTTGTGTTGCTAATATACAGAATTTTTATTCAATTCGGCACTTTCATGTAGCTAGGTTTTACTACTTCTTGAATATATTTGTTACACTTATTTAATATTTTCAATTTCAAAGAAGTGGCTGTTTTGGATAAGTTCAGATCATATAATAACTTGTTTTATGCGACTTGGTGAACGGCCCATAAGGACATCGAAATCTGCAACGAACAACAAATATCATTAATATTAATTCGAGCCATCAAGACCACTTATTACCTAGGAGTTGAGTTTTATTATAAATATTTCACTCTCTTTCCAAAATTTATATTATATTAAAATCAACTACTTATTAAGAGAATACATAACCCATGAATTTAAAACTCAAATATTTGAAGCAAGGAATAATTATTGTTGTGTAGTATATATTGAGTGTTTAATGAAGTACCTAATATTATGAAAAATATAACGACATAGTACAATCACAGTTCATAACATATTAAAAGCTTTGTTAAACATTTTATAAACAAATTGATCTTTGAAATGGCGGAATTTTCTACCACACAGTTTCCAATCTACTGAAATTATCAGCAAGAAGTCAAAATTACATAGTCAAAGCATCCATAGACTTTAAAATCTGGCCCTACAAATAAAGTCAATATATCATTTCAATAAATTTATTATATATATATATATATATATATATATATATATATATATATATATATATATATACACACACAATGTATTTAATGATAAAGGGAGATGTAGCCACGTACGTAGTGTTTTATAACAAATCGTATGTCTTAAAATTTAATAGGAGAAGGGGGGGGGGAATCTACGAATCTTATTACAAAAGACGGTTTATGACGGTGTTTTAGGTATCAATAAGTTAAGGCTTTGAAGAAATAAAGACAACTCACATAATACTATTAATTTTTTCAATTTTATTATATTCCAATGACTTAAGAAAACTCATCTGACCTGTGTTCGTTCTTTAACGTTGGGATTAATGTCATCGATATAAAGTCAAAATGGCTTTAGTTGATTGAATGACATAAACCTTAGTTTAATACCAATGCTGCAAGGAAGGATAAAGGATTGAGAACAATCAAAAGAAAAGTGTTATTGGTTAAAACATACACTGAGAGTACTTCGTCAAATAAAATATTTACGTTTCCAATCCAAAATATATTTTAGTCTAAATCTATAAAGATTTTATAGGAAACTAATTACATTTTTATTATTATTACATGCATTAAGTTAGTTACGACTGCATGAGGTTTTAAACCAGAATAAAGCAATGGAAGTTTAAGATATTAAATGTTTTAATCTTGATTAATTGTAGGTGACCAAATTTAATTAATTATAAGTACATAGAAATAAAATTAAAAATATTATCCAACACAACAACTCAACACAAATATAATATTACTCTAAAAATATTAATATGAATAACTAGACAATGGTACGATGAGGATGATAGTTCTCATAATAAGAACATATAATAATGGCAGAAAACAAATGAGAAATACAAATCATTTTAAACATTTCATGGGACGATATAAACCTAAAATATTTTATTCTTTTTTTACAGACGTTGTATGTTCACATACTTTAAATATTTACAAAATGTTGAGGTTTTAGTTCTGGATATTTTAAGTAGAGTATTCTGCCAATCCAAGAATTTTCTTATTATATATATATATATATATATATATATATATATATATATATATATGTTTGTCTATGTTTAAGACATCTTCCTAAATTGCACTGTTGTAATAATAACCTCATAGGAACTTTCATTTCATATGGGATATGACCTTCTATTAGTTAATTATTAGTTATAATTTTAATCTCCTTTATCGTATTTTACAACCTACATGTTCCTTAAAGTAGGTCTCAAAGGTGAAAGAACTCCAAAAGGCGGCTACAGATATAAATATAATAGTAAGAAGCTAGAATGTCAGATGATAGTACTCAAACTCTAAACGTAACTATAGAGATCATAGCAGATATAATTATAACAATATCTTCTTTTTTTTTCTTTCTTACTTTTAACTGTGACATCGACTAAATTACTTGCTATGAAGAATAACTATTTTTATACTACAACTTTAAAATAAATGTTATCTTAACTCATAAATAAGTCATTTTTCAGAAACACAAATATAATTTGAGTGAATGTGTCAATATATTGAAATTAAATATTTTCCACTATCAGCTTTTTTCATATATTTAGGGCACCACGTATTAAATTTATATAAGCTATATGGTTAGGAGAGAATAATACAGTACAATGGAAGTGCCATTTCTCTAATAATGTGGCAACATAATCAAAAAGTGTAAAAACTGTTTTATAATGAAACTTCATACAATGCAACCTTGACATTATAATGCATGTTTTAATTTAAATGATTAGTTATATATATATATATATATAGAGAGAGAGAGAGAGAGAGAGAGAGAGAGAGAGAGAGAGAGAGAGAGAGAGAGAGAGAGAGAGAGAGAGAGAGAGAGAGAGAGAGAGAGAGAGAGAGAGAGAGAGAGAGAGAGAGAGAGAGAGAGAGAGAGAGAGAGAGAGAGAGAGAGAGAGAGAGAGAGAGAGAGAGAGAGAGAGAGAGAGAGAGAGAGAGAGAGAGAGAGAGAGAGAGGGGGGAGAGATAATATATTAGCAAACTTCTTTATACGATTTATGGTGACTGCAAAATCTTTATGAACATCCTAAACTCTATCATTCCTTCGAACTTAGAAATGTATAGAATAAAACCTATAATTTTACTCATGTTTATAACCAGAATATAATGCTTTAAAAACTTCTACTTGCACAAACACCAAAGTCTCTATGTAATGTTATAAATCGAAAATCTCCTATGTTATTTTCATAGGGTTTTCTTTTCGTAAGCTATCGGTAAGACGTCTGGCCAGGTTTGAGTTTTTGTCCAATTCAGACACATTTATTAGACTAATTATTAGGTTATAAATATTTACGTCTGTAGAACTCGAATTACAGTATATAACGCATTTTCGTAAAATATTCAAGAACAACATATATTTGCAGTGACAAATATAGTATACGATTTTATCAATTGTAATTTGGTACTGTACATATTTTTGCTCCTGAGAAAAAGTGCAGTAGATTCCTCAGTTATAATCTTTTTCGCTTCATGAAAGTATCAAATGTCGAAATTCCAACATGTTTTAAGCATTCTATAAACATTTGCACTAACAATATATGAACTTTCAGTGAAAAAATAAATAAATAAATAAATAAAAATGCTGTATAATTCCTAAAAGAATGATAATTAAAATTTCAAACTTTTTGGAAGATTTGTTTATCGTTTGCTGCTAAAATGTAAAAAAATATTTTTTTCCTCGACGTTTGTTACATATTTGTATAAAAGTTATAGCGAGAATTTACATTTATTATTAACAAATTTGAAAGAAAAGTAAAACTTTATTTAAGATGGAATGAATTATTAAATTAAGCTTCAGAATTCAGGTGGTTTTAGTTTGCATGCCTCAGTACGTTTCATAATGAAACATAAATGTTATGATTTCGGGTGAACCACATACTACTTTTATAGACATGTGAAAGTTCTAGAAGCAATCACAACTACATGCTCACGCTTGGAGATAAAATGAAAAATAATGTTTGAAAAGAGCTCTTAGATAAAAGGGCTTTTCTTATTCCTTCTAAAACTCTCTTCTCTGACATAACTATTGTAACACGTAAATAGTTAAAAAAATAATCGTTTGTTTTTTTTTTGTTTTTTGTAGGTGTCTTTTTTAAAATATCTGTATTTTATAAATCTAGATAAAAATGTTGACCTTTATAATTAAAAATATCATTTAGTTTTTTATAAAAAAACGTTTCCAACAGTTTCCATAAAATTTGCCTAAAAATGTAGTAAATGTAAGCTTAGACCTACTTATAAGTAACAACACTATTTTAATATTTCCAACCCTATCATAAAATAAGGATTTTAATTATATTAAATACAAATTTTGTTTGAGATATGTACAGTTGTTTGTTTCCTATCTATTGATGATTTATTTCTTTATTTGTTATTTGTTACACAGAAAAATAATTTACCAATTTAGAACATAATAAATATAAAATTATAAGACAAAACACATAGCATTTAATTCGTGTATAAGAATTATTCTAACAGGCTCTGTAATTAACTGATCTACTATTATTGACCAACTTGTTTATAGTTTGTATTAAAAACATACTTTCCATTTTTGCATTCTATAGAAAACTTAGATATTAGACACATATAAATTTATATCAAGACACTACTTAGTTTGTCTAAAAATCTTTTTTATCAGTTTTTGTACATAAATATATACATATTTATTTATATTCTTTACTATTATTTATTTTTTACTTATTCAAACATTGAGATCTACTAGGAACAACATTCACATATACATTTTTTTAAGCAAACAATTTAAATAAAAATATACGAAAAAAGTAATAGTACCAGTTTAGTCGACATTTATTAAAGGCGTTTTCGGCAAGAAATGCAATTGTATGTCTTAGCAATCTACTTAATATTATTTCCATGAAATTTCAAGAAAACGCGCAATTTTATTTCCCATGACCTAAACCACAAATAATTGAATTGAAAATTATTAAAAAAAAAAAAAACTTCATTATCTTCATAAATGAAAAAATACATAAATGAACGATGAAGATTATTGAGGAAATTTCCCTACAACGAGTGGCAAAGCGAAAATATTGTAAAAATTCATGAAAATGTAAATATGCTAATCACGATTTTTATTACGATGTATATTTTGTGTTTTGATAAAAACCTTACATCCTATAGTGTAAAACTGTTTGCACAATAAGTTTACCTAAATGTCACCGCATATGATGAAAACCAGCCCCATGGAAGAGAAAATCACCAAATGCAAATATTATAGGCAACAAAGGGAATAGTTATATAATTTAGTAAATTGATTTGTAAACAAGGAAGTAGGATATTTAATTAATATAACATATTTCCATAACAATATACGCGTGCGTCATTATAAAACCTTAATGACTACATTTGTTTTATTGTTAACTAAATATATTATTGAAATGTTACAATAGAGTATTGTGTCTAATAGTACAATATGCAGACATGGTTTTACCTTCCGGCTATTAGCAGTGATTATTAAAAATAAAATAAGAAGGAAATATCAGTATCATAACATTGCTTTTAATTAGAAGAATCTCCATTTTATTTCTGACGACTATGTTTTATAATATCGTATTTCGTTGTCATTATTTTCCATCTATTAAATGATTCTTTTGTGTAAAATAATGAACTATAATATATTACAAATAACTATAAATATGAAATAAATAATATTTCAATCGCATACCGACAATTGTTATAATTCACAACATTAAACTAAAAGAATAAATATATTTTAAGGATTTCAGTTAAGAATCAAGGTTCCTTCAACAAAACCTATAGTCTTACTTTGTATTGGGAGAAAGATGATTTAAATTAAATTAATGTGTAATATGACTGAGACCAATTTCTTATGTACATAATAACAAAAATAAAATATAATTAATATTAAATAAATGTTCTAGAATTTACATTAAAATAATTGCATTATATTTCGCATGATCCATAGAAACAAAAAATTACATAAAAACCAAATAGAGAAAAAGTTAAACAGGTGGAAACTTATATGTTTAATTATCATATTTAAAAACTAAAACTCACATATTCAGCTGCCCAACCAAATATATATAAGGTTAAGTTATAAATAAATAAAAAGTATCATTATAATTGAATATTCACACAAAAAAATATATATAGGTTATTTAATTTAAGTTTGTTTTTGAAAACAATAAAACTTTATTGTTATTGTTCTCAGCGTTTTGTTCTTGTGTTATTGATATATATATATATATATATATAGGGTGAGGCAGAAAGGACGGATGTTTGTGGAACAGCTAGTATACAGGCTCAGGTAGTGGGACTTATGTGGTCTCGTGTTCGGTAGCTCCTGATATTTTAATTAGTCAAGGTCATTGAACCGTGGACTGTGCAACATCGTGTGTTTGCTTACGATAATTTTGTGTAGAGTAATGAGTTTATCGTTTTAGTTCAGCGTAAATTTCATCGCCATTTCAATCTTGCGAGTCATGATAGTGTTCCCACATGTAACACCATTTTTGCTACGAGGAACAGTGATGAGTGTACACCCGCCAAGGGCCCCTCGCTGAGTACGCACTCAAGAAAATCATGAGAGAGTTAGGAAAGCCATCCTTCTCAGTCCTGGTCGATCTGCTAGGCGACATTCTGCTGTACTGCGCCTTATAGTTCATTAAGGCGTATTTTATATACAGATCTAAGATTAAATCCCTACAAAATGGACATTGTGAAACAATTGAAACCAGGAGATTATGTAAAGCGGCTAAATTTTGCTCGATAAACAAAAACTTAAACAAAATGACAACTTCGTTTTGTTTATAAGTGATGAACAACTGGAGCTGTAGTTATTGCATAGATTGTAAAGGATAATTTTTGACATATGCATATAATTCATCCGAGTAATGAAACATAAAGACCAGTTTTAAGGAGCTACAAAGTTACGACTATTATGACCCAAGGTAAATAATAGACTCCTACTGACCTCATTTGTGTTCAAGGTTTATTTTTCGTAACAGAGATAGGCTATACTAAAAAGCAATCACACAAAGAGCATTATTACTCGCATTCACTGTTAAATACAGTAACCTCCGCATGCCGTATAGTGTATAAAATGTGGAGTTACAACAACTTACATTGACATAATGGTGTTACAGTGGCCCATATCGTACCTGAGACGAAACACTAATTAAGCACTGATGAGACAATAATGAGATATTATCTACAAAACCCCATTTTAATAATAATTTAATTTGAAATAACGTTTTGTTTTAAATATATCAAGGGTATTCTTTTTTATTTATTTTTTTTAATTAACCATATTGCAAAAGTAAAAAAAAATTAATATTTCATAACATTGTAAAAATCTGAGAAGTATCTGTAATAAATATATTTTATTATACAATATAAAAACTGAATGTCTTAATTTCATATTTGATATTAAATACAAGGTTTCACAAACTGATTAAATTTCATTTAAAATACTTTAATTTGTATCTGATAGAAATGAAATATAGTAGTTTTATGTCAGTCATTAAGCCGGGATATTTTGTACATAACTTCATAATATAAAGATCTAAGTGACATAGACCTACCTTTCAGTATTATAAAGGCGATATTTATTAAAGAAATTAATACTGGATAAATATAAATGAATATTACAAGCACTATAAAAGGAACTGTACTTTTGTAACGATATTTTAAATTTATTATTTAGATTTGGTTTAAAAGTCTAACGTTTTTTCTCCACTTTAAAAGTCGACAGAAGAAAAGACTACTGAAGTTTTGCTTAATCAACTAAACAAATATATTTCCATCTTGTCGTTAACTCATTATTGAGCTTTAGCTCGAATCTCTGACTATTGGCGATTTATAGCTTAGACCGCCCCTCTCTGAACTAAATCTTTCTGCAGATAATAGTTTATTTTTCTATTGAAAATATTTTTCATACTTTAGACAACAATATTATATGCAGTAAAAATGTTAGTTAAAACAAAAGAATAATTATTTTAAAAGTAAGTTTATTAATCTCTGACAAAATTCGATAATTTAATAATAATTGAATTAATGTATAGCTGTCCCATTGAAGGTAAAACTGATTGGTAATATGTAAATTACATCTATTAATAATCTAGGGAAATAAATCAATTTTAGTTGTGTTCCTTTATTGAACAATCTTATTTTATTAATTAATTTAAACATTAGTTATGTTGATGTTGCAAATATCAGTCCTAGTGAAATCTAAAATGCAAATACTCCACATGGTAAGCAAAAAACATAAACCACCAAGCGCGCGCGTCATGTAGAGAGTGTTAGAAAAGTATAAAAAAGTCTCGATATTTCAAGAACTACTTCACATAGAATGATATTCAACCTTTAGTTTTAGAGATCTTAACCTGATTTACCTGCATAGTGGTAAAAATGCTTTAGAATAGACAGGTTGTTTTAAAAAACGAGAATGTATGATTTTTCTCAAATCATCCTTTAAATGCACTGCTATTATTTTTATACATAGGTCAATTTATTATAAATAAAAGGAATATATATATATATATATATATATATATATATATATATATATATATATATATATAGTTTTGAATTTATCTTTTATTAACATCCGAAATATGGAGGTTTTAAATTCGAAATTATGTAAACTGTCTTTCAATTATGAGTGAATAATAATTTAATATTTGGTTATTATGATACAACGTATGACACAATGTATTGAAATTTATCTACAAGGTACAGAATGTTCTAAAAATATAAAAATAACCTACATATTTCTTAAATACACAAATTATTACAATCAAATTTTACTTTTTACTTTCTAGAATGGACGTGAATTTACGCGCTTAGTAAATTCCAATATATCTTAACACAACGAGCAACTTAGAAAACATTATTTAAATAGACCTGCAAAGAACGTTTAATATTGTGTTTAGAAAATACAAATTTTTAAATTGCAATAACTTGGGTTTTATTAATGATGGACACAAATTTAAAAAATCCGATTAATGTCATAAATAATGTACTATTTTTTGATGTTTTTATAGTCTGATATATAGTAGATTGGCCTGTTTAACCTCAATTTTCAGTTGAAATTTTTAGTATTCATTTATTGAAGATCTGCCCTTCACTGTTATACTAACGATTAAACGAAATGCAACATGAATTGAATGTTTATACCTAGCCAGTGTTCTGCGTTCATAAGAAGAATTTTTAAAACAAAATTTGTTTTTTACAACTATGAATGCATACTATATTTATTATAACGCGAGTAAATAGTATTTGATTGAAACACATTATAATGAAATATGTTACTAATATTTGATTCTTTCTTAATATTTTACAGATGTTCTTACAAGTAGAGTATAGGATAAAGGTAAAATAATATATTATCCATACAAATTTATACCTTGAGTTGTAAATGATCTTAAGCTGAGATCTTGTATGCGAGACATAAAGGAGAACTTACTGCAAATTAAATGACCTAATTCTAATATCTGCGTAAATATGGTGATAGCTTATTAATAATTCTGATATAGCGAGAAATTTAAATTTGAAATTGATAAAACGCCTAAATCCTTCATGCAAACACTCTTTTTTCACATATGACAGTAAAAACATTTTCTATGTATTAATAGAGACTTAACACTATCTACATATTTTTAAATTTCAATTATTGTAAAGTTTTTAAGAGTGGGAAATAATTACGTCATGATATAAAGACGATACCCACATACCTGGGTCAAGGAAAAAAAAAACGAATCTAATATTCTATAGATATAATATAATTGTAAACTTGTAATTACATCCAAAGTGGAACAACAATATCCAGTAATTATTTATTGCACGACAACTACTTCTGGAATAAATCACGACCTCAGGTGTTTGTCAAATTATAAAACATGCATAATACACATAACGCAAAAATGTTATGAAAAATCTCTTTAGTTGAAAGAATCACTTGCTGATTGGGCAAACACAATTAATAGCGGGATCAGTAGTGAAATTATCCTGCTACTGGTAAATCAATTATGAATTATCTAGTCATAAGATTAATCAGTACATATATATGAATAAATGTGTCTGTTTTTTGTTAATGTTTTATCTTATGTAAACAAATAATTTTATTCTAAGTATAAAATCATCATAATAAGTAAGTAATTACATATGCAATGTAAAAATACTAATACATAGTATAATGCTAGAATCTATATTATATTTTTAATTTTAGAATATTATGAGATCTGTTGAAATTATCCCTGTATTTACTCCTTAGTTTTATATTCAGTTACTGTTTATTTCATTCGTGTTATAAAATGTCTATAGTTTCATCACGCTTCCATTTAATGGGCTACTAACCTAGATATGTTTATGACATTCCTTATTATTATAATATTTAATCCGCTTTCTAGAAAATCTTCCTGTTCTGATTTTATACAATTTCTGTCAACTGTTGTAAGTATTATTCTAAAAGAAAAAACTAGTTGTATTATTTTTTATTGCATATATTTACAACACCTCCTACATGACAATGCCGTTTTGGTTCTGTATGATAACTAGTACATATTATGCTTTTTTGTAAATATATTGTTTATATCATGGTCTAGGTAATGACTGTAGTTTATAGCTATATATAATTACTGCTGTTGGGTGTTAATTTTAGAATGTTTTGTCCCCTTTATTTAATACATATACCACCAGTGTGAGGTTATAACCTTTTGTTATGGCAACGTGTTTTACTAATATTAGTTTTCTTGTAATTTTTGGTATAAAATGGAATAAATTATGTATTCTGAGTCTATTTAATGCTATTTTTTTACTATGTTGTTCATAATTGTAAGTATTTAAAAAAAATTGCTGCAATAGAATACCAATTACAAATAAAAATAAGGAATAAATAACAAGAAATAATTCTTAGAATTTTAGGACAAAGAGCCGTGTTTACTGAACTTATGTAAGTCAATCTGTATATCATGAATAACCTATCGAATCCGTAATCCTTGATAAATATGTATGTATAAAAGAATATGTAAAATGAGAGAGAATAATTATTGAGGTGTAAATGGTTTCAGTGAGTGGAGTGAAAAAAATAATTATCATTATGATAAATCAAATATTTCTACTTCGGTTTATTTCATTGGAAAACATAATTATAACAGAATAATAGTTGACATTTTTAAAATTTAAATTTCTAAATTATTGATATCAGTATAATACACTAGCTTTGGAAGTATCAACGACGATCATCTAATAGTTTCGTTTAATGTTCTAATTTCTATATTGTTTGATAGATAAATATATAAGTCGTTGCTTCTATAAAAAATGAAAAGAGAATAAGTTGCTATTGTTATATAACAAATTATTCTAGATTAGTCAGTTCACACATAAATATAAATGAATATAAGAAAGGTATCTGTAAACGATGTTTTACTGTTTACCAAGCTAGAAACCGTGATATTAAAATAGCAGATCATATAAAAACTTGAATTCCTAATAAACCAGTAAGATGTTGCCTGAATGTTAATCAAATTAAGGTTTTGATTCAGTTCCTACGCTGAAATTTATAAAGTAAAAATATTGTATTTCCAACAGTTTACAAAACTCTGACATTAGTGATGAGGTTTATTTATTTGCAAACGATGAATGGAACCATTTTAAACGTGTAACATTAAGAGATTATAACGATGTATACATAAAAATAGATGTGCTTTATTAGGTGATTTTTTTCTTAAATATTAGAACATTGCGTATTGATAACTGTATTTAAGATTGTGCTCATTTTTCAATCTGCCAAGTTTAGATTCCATGTTATACCGAATTTTATAAATGTTGACCTTGAGATGTTTACCGATTACGATAAATATTTATTTATAGAATGAGGAATAAGTTTTGGCATATATAAGTTAAAAGTTATGCGAAAGCTAACAATCCGTATTTAGAAAGTTAAATATCATCCCTTAAACTTGCAATTATAAATGGACGTAACCTACTTATTAAAATGATAATGATTTACAATATGTCATTTTCCCTTTTAATGTGTTGGCCCCATAACAACTGTTAATTCCATGTCCTCTATAGTGCAAACACTATAATCCGAAATAAATAAGTACTCTATAATTTCTATAACCTTGACTACAATTTATCAAATCACCTAAAAACCTAAAATGATCATGGAAAACCAAAAATCGTTTTGTTTATTTATCTATTTGTATACAAAACAGATTCCCTAGCTTTAAAAAAAAAGCTAAAATTTGAATTAAAAATGTCCTACATTAAGGTAAATGGGATAATTTATTATTGCTCATGGTCTGCTAGCTGTTCACGATTCATATTATTTTTGACCATTTTTGTGTGAAACTTTAAAAAGTAACTTTGTCTCACATACTTTATTTTGAATATTGACTTTATAATACTCATTTGGTAGGATTGTTTTAGTACATTAAAAGTTTTGTTTTTCCACTTGGTCACATTCGTTGATGTAATATTATATTATTATTATTAAGTTAATCTTCTTACCCCATAAGGAATTGCTTAAATAGCGTTCTGGAAAATATAAAGCAAAATTGCTATAAATGTATAAATATTGCAAAATAAGTTTGTTTTTAATAAATAATGTAAATAATCTCCTCTTGTAAATTTCTTACTTTTTTATTGCCACATTGGAGGTAGCTTGTCAAAACATATTACATAGTTTCCTTTGTTCTATTATTAACTTCAGATTACACGTGAATTGTAGATGTTTGTTCACAGTTGTTCACATCAATTATAGATAAACATAGTGTAGAAAATATTGTACACAGTTTTATTATATTTTAAATAGACACACACACAAAGCCTGCATGATTGTATACACATTTATATTAACAAATAGTAGTTTTTGTAGCTTAATATATTACTGTTTTCTCAAGCTACTTATAGTTACACAATCTCTGATATAGAATAATAATCTGAGTAATGTAAAGCTTCCTTCCATTTGTGTAATCATTAATCATAACAAGTCAAGTAGTCCGTCATCATAAAATTATTGGTAAATATAAGTGCTGTTCCTTTTGTCACAAAGTTAATTAGCATAAAATCTCTACTTAAAATTTAATAACAATTACTATAGATAATCTAGTCCTGTATTATTATGAAAGTTATCTGAACCGAGTAATTACCATTACAAAAATATGACGTTAATTAAAATATTTTCTCAATACTTATGGCTGTGTCATGACTAGAAATGTTATGTTTTCAAATCAATATCCTTTAGTTTGACCGTATTTTTAATTTATTTCACTACTCATCCCCGATAAAGATACATTATCCTAAAATGGTGTCTTCTGTGTTGAGTTTAATGTTTAAGGAACGAGGTGATAATTGATCCTTTATACAACTCAGGTAATTAAACTAGATGCTTTTCCTTAGTATATTCTGCCAAACGAATGAAGAAAAACATTTAATGGAATATTTGAGACGATTTGTAAATAATTTTTGTAAGAAAAAATGAATTTTTGTAAAGAAAGACAACTTCAAAGACACATTATGACATAGAATACTCCCAGTATACAACATTAATATAAATTGAGTTTATATAAAGAGTAACGAATGTGAAATAACCATTATTGAAGTACACTCAACAAAGTAATCATTAGCAAAGTAGAACAAGTCTTGTTTGTAGAGAAAATTGATTCATCCAAACGTAAACGGAGTGAGTTTTAACTCACCCTTAGGCTTGTCAATAAAAACGATATACATGTTGTATCTATGGTTATAAAATCTCTCTATGTGTAATAGACATTACAAAATATAATTGATAATACATATCTCCATTGAATTTAAGATATCATTGCGTATTTTATCTTAAAAAACAAATGTAAAATACCTTTTGTCGGTGAATAATTTAAAATGTTTATTTTAACGTAGGTATTTTTAATAATTGAATAATAAAATAAATAATTAATTAACCATTGTGATTTAATTTGTTTAACAAGTTCAAGTAATGGTTTTATACAAATTACAAATCAATTACAAAATTTCGTTATATATTTCCTATCAATAACAGTTGACAATTTAAATTTCTTTCTTTATATTACAAATTGTTATATAAGAGATATAATTTGGGTCATTATAAATAGTTTTCCTTTTCATTCCGCAAGAATAACAACGATAATGGTTATATCTAAAGTGGAGGATAGCGTCCATTTTTTTTTTTTTTTTTTTTTTTTTTTACAAATAACAAGTCATTTATACTTAGCACTTCTCTCTTTAGAATAAATAAATCCTTATGCAAGATTTTAGATTGCATGCACCTTTATATGCATGACCTGTTTTATCTGCTGCAGCGAAACATCTTTGCACATTTTATGGGTTTATATTTAATTCAAAGTATATATTTTGCAAAAAAGAATTAAGAACAGATATGAGACAATTAAACATACTCCTGTTTTCCAAAATATAATAGGAATTTACAATCATTATTGATCTTTCTAAATTATGTTTCTAGATTCAGTTCAAAATATACCCAAATAATAAAACCATTATTAAAATGACGAAGAAAATAGAGTAATGAGTATATAACGAAATCATGAGGGGAGTGGTCGATCAAAGGAGATATTTAACGAGTCAGTAAATATAACTGTATATCCAGTAGAAAGCAAGTAAACATTTCCATAACGGAAGCTAGAAGGAGTTGTTTATGATAAACATGAATTTAAAAGTTTAGACCCTTAATAGCTTGAGCAACATTAAAATTTTTAACAATTAAAACAAATATTTATAAAATTTAGAAGATTTGCAATCTATTATTTTTAATTGACTAACATCTTATAAATATTTAGAGATATTAAATATCTTTATTTTTATGAAAAGAACGAGATTTACTCCATAAGAATATAATTCATATGATAACTAAGAGAAAATATTGTTATTATTTTATAGTTAGTGTGTATTCCTTAATATTTTTGAGATTGTAATCAATCATCACAAATGATAATTTCTGGAAAAAAATTGGAATTAATATACATTAGCAGATTCTGGAACAAAGTAGAATACTAAAGGGGCTTTTGAGATTTCTGATGGAACACTGGGATTAATGTTATATATTGTTTTATTTAAGCCCACTTAAAAGTTCTAGCATTTATTGTTTGAAAGGAGTTTTAAAAAGTTAACACAATTATATAAATATATGCATACTCACCTCAATAAAAATTCATGTTTTTAAACATATGTGTTGGTGTAATTATGAATTTGAAATATAGTTAAGTGAAAAAATGAGCATGGTTTGGATAAGTTTACGAAAATAATAAATTATCCTCAAAAAAAACTAATAATAAATATTATGCCTTTTAAATGTGGTCTTCTTTATGGCTTTACCTAAGTATAAACTCATTCGTATTTCTTTATACTATTCTGTTTGTCGGTATTTAATAAATTACAGTAACAAATCTACATTGCATCTGCAATGTTTTAATCTTTGTTTTATCACGGTTACCTAATTAATTCACAGCTTGTCTTCACGCAACATAAAACGTTAGCCGGTATCTGCATATGACTGTGAATTTATTACCTCAGACAACCCCCCCCCCCCCGAATCATTCCTTTTAAATAGGGATTTTACTTTTATAATAATATATTTAAAGTTAATGGATAATGTATAGGAAATGTTTGATTTGAAAATGTTTTATAAAATACAAGAAGATACTGCAAACTAATTTATTTAAAATACATATCCACAAAATAACCATAAATCAATAATCAATATAAAATAATTGAATACGAGGCTTTATGTATGGCACCCATGAAACTTGAGAAATATTAAAATAAACTTAAAAGTCTATAAGAATAGCTTTAAAAATTAAATCATCCAGTTTTTATAAGTGGCCTTCAATTTAACTAGATGTAATTTCTTTATTTGTTAGTAATAAATATGGTTCTGTGGAAGTCTGGAAGGGTACAATAAGTATTAAATAAAAATGGAAAATATAGCAAGATATTGTTATTGCAAAACAAACCTTAAATATTGAAAACGAAAATAGTATTACATCTCATGTATTATGTAACTTTTACCATAATTTGATTAAAACTTCAGTATGGATTATTGTAGCAATACATCAAATTATGCTTATAAGCACATATACATAGCGTAGAATAAGTCGTGATAAACTTCTATTTAATGTAAATGGATTGCTATATCAACAGGAAACCTCTACAATACCTATTATAACACTTTGTTTAGTGTTTAAAGGCGGTTAATTGTTTTACCCCCTGTTCAAAGGGGTTAAAGACGGGAAATTTTATTTTTAAATAACAACCCCTATATTGTAAGACATCATTGGAAAGGTCTATGAAAATAATAATAATAATAATAATAAAAATGCCCTCTCGAAAGCATATAATAGCCTTCATGCTGAATAACAAATACTTTTCTTCGTGTTTTTTCCCTGAAATTTGTTCTCTAAGAGGTAAAATGGCGCACGTTAAAGTTTAAAAAAAGTAATTAGAAGTGTTCATTTTCCTAAGCTATTTTATGAAGAACTCACATTAAGACAATAAATTTGTTTGAATTATATTAAAACTTCCACAAACAGGGAAGATTTCCCAAATTTGTATATCAAGAGTACAAGAGCGTAAAGAATATAGGCGTAGCAGTGTATAAGATTAAATTAATTTCACATATTTCAGTATTAACTATGATACCTAATTGCTTTGATACAGTGTTAATTTCCTTCGGGCGGAAAATGATCGATAAGGTGACATTAAAAATTGTAATTATAACACATGCAAAGTTTACTTTTTATTATAGGGAGAGTATATTTAATGTGAAAACCCTAAGAAAATATATTATACTCAAGTTCGCAACGATATGTACGTTGATTGCTCCACACGTAAATGAAGTGGCCCCGTGATATCAGATTTATCTTTGTAGCACTCTAATGGAGAGCCTTTACATTAAAACAGAAGAAGAAAAGAGATAAGTGTTTTTAGGGCATAGATTAAGTAGTTAAAGTGCGTTTTAATCCAACATTCGTTGTTTATCAGAAGATATTTTCATTTAAGCATTACGTGTCAGGTAAAGGTATTCTTAGTACGTTTATACTTATCTCTATGATTTGTTTAGTTGTTTAAGTTAATACATTTATTTTTCAAACGTAATCAATTTAAAAGTTTACAATTTTGACTAATTCATTTCATTAAATAGTGATTTGAGTCTGGGTGTGTATGTGTGAGGAGATACTGTGGAAGGAAAATTATTCCCTACTCTACTTAATATACAATATATCCTAAGCTTAAACTAAGTTTTAATAAAATTTAAAAAGTAATTGTTTATAGACCAATAACATAAAAATTATAAAGCAATTGTATTTATGAAATAATTATAAGTACATTAATTTTATTTTAGTAGTGTCCGTATTTGATTACACTTAGTCAAAACCTGTAACAAAACTTTATATCATTTAGTTTCAGACTATTCTTAATTTAAAACTAGAGAAATACTTGTAACCGGACGCTATTGACCTATTATTTATTATAGTAATTTACTGTTATCTCATTATGAAAAACTACAATACTAACTATAGACATTATTTCTTCTAACCACGTACGAACGATTTTGTAATAATAACTCTTAATACATAAATCTCGCTGTTATTTGACTTAAATATTTAAAACAAACTCGAACACCAGATCTATCCAAAATTACGTTTACTTAATCGTTTTACGTTTTACTTAAACACGTTCCAACGGTTTCAACGTTTCTTTGCACACCTTGTTTAAATAAATTAATTTCATACTTATAAAGAAAATAATTAAAAAACAATCAAAACACAAAGAAAAAATACCAGTCTGTCATGTTTATTTAATTATTAATTGAACATATCACTCTGTAATACAAAAAGGATGAATTATCGTGTTTAAATTCTTGATTAAGTAAAAAGTTTGAGTATAAGTTGGTACGACGAACAACTTCTCTTCGAATTAGAAATAATGAAAAACGTCTGTGAGGCTGAGAGGTTTGCGATTTAAAAAAAATAAATAAATAAGTTAAGTAGCCAACAAATGTGCGTACACAATATATCTCATAGATATTATGACAGGTAGAATTATGCCCTTTACCTAACTATTTAGCTACGAGCCTCAAATACTTAACTTAAGAGTATGACTATATTTTGACAACAATTTGTTAAAAATACACTAACTGTGGGTCACAAATTATGTATATACACTTTTTTGTCTTTGTTTTTTAAGAACTTGGGTTTACCATTAATACTGTTTATAAATACCTTATTGGTTGTCGACAGTCCGACAGTAGTGTAGGTGTTGTTACACTACTGTTTCGCCAAACATGTCGGCACAGTAGCCTACTAACAGTGGGCACAGTACTAACACATAAACAAACTGAAATAAAAACACAAATTATTACCCGGTGGACAGACTTTGAACTTTCAGTATGATAAGCCAGACATAGTCACAATTGTCTATCCAGTCTCCTTCTACCTGTGGCAGGATAAATCGGACTGCTTAATAACAGCATAATTTAGAAAAATTAATGCCCCAGGGATCTTTTATACAAATTTGAAAACAGTAGTTATGTTTGTAATACATTATTGATTTTTTTTTATAGTTTCTTTTAATCTCAACTGTGTGTTATATTTTTAAAATTTATGTTAGATAATGTTGTGCTCTACAAAATAATGCTTGAAAACGAAATGTACAAGTAATTATTTGAAAAGATTTTAAACTGAAATTTGTATAGTTATAATTTGTTTTAGTAAAACAAAAATAAATGATTATCTTCTAACAAGAATACTTGCTTATTTACACAAATAGAACATGTAACTTATTTCTTGATATTTTATATAGATAACTGAATGGAAGTAACAGTTGATAGAATGGAACGAACTGTTGATATGTAATGGTTATATTTATTTTAATTTTAGATAGCGTTCGAATATATATTTTAAATTTACAGCAATATATAAATAATTTATTCATGAAGTGAAATAGTACAACGGTTGGATATGGTTGTATATAAGTAAATAGTCAACGTCAAATCAATATCATAAATTTTAATATTAACAAGTTCCCTTCTAACCCTCATCCTTTGACCGTTAGAATAATTAATAAGTACTATTTATTGGCAGTTCGTTAACAAATATTTGCTGTGACCTTCAAATCTCTTAACTCTACAAAATTATTATTTAACCGTTTACAACTATAAAATTTTGTTTTAAAGTTTGTATGGAAACTGGTTTGATTTACTGTTAAGGAACTATATTTAAAATCTACATTAAAAAAAAAAATAAAAAACAATCCTGATTTATTATAAAATTTGCGTTTTGATACTCTACTTCATATTATAATTACAGTAAATTGTTAATCAAAATATTTCAGTTTTTTAACCAACAATATCACTAGATATAGACAATGCTACAGATATAAATACAATCGACGTCAATAATAACCTTCAAAAGTTTAAACATATTCATACTTTAATATTCAAGTAGCGTACACTACGCCTGAACTTTAATCAAAAAAGAAAGAATGACATATGTATGAATGTGATCTATAATCAACCAAATGATTCATATGTAAACAGTATAACACATATAAGTATGTTATTACTTCCCATGGGGAAAAAAAACTTGCCTGGAAATAACATGAAGAGTTAAATATTCAATTATATAATATATATTTGATGATGGAAGTAGATATCAATTATCACTACAGAACAAACTAAAATTGTATTCATTTTATGTGCTGTAACAATGAAGAAACTAACTGTGAAAGTTGTAAAGATTTGTAAAAATAAATTTCTAAGGATAAAAGTGAAAATTCAATTTTCAGTTATTAATAACACCATACTTCGACAGTTATTGATTGAATTCGTTAATTCCAAAACAAGCCAAGAAGTACGAATTAAGACTTTACCAACACCATAATTAGGAAGTATTACAGCTGTTAAGAAATACAGATCTACTCCTAATACACGTAGTAAGGGCGTGGCAATTATATATCTCTCATTAAAGTACAATAATAAATGTACGACACAAACAGTTTGAATTAATTCAATAGTAACTTATTACTGTTTGCTTAGCAATACAGTGCTTTGCTATTGCAGTATTGAGTTGTGCTAATGTAATCTCGTTTACCAAAGGACAATAACTAAACTCACTGTTTACGTCATTTATAGTATGTTAGGTGCAATTATTTAAATTACATGCCGTATATCTTGAAATAATAAAACTACAGTTAAATATAATATAGCTATTCTATGTTCGCGTGTAAGAATGGAACGTATTTTTGTAAATAAATTCTACATCTTTTGAAATATATTCTAATAAAAAACTTAAAACAACCATTTTACATCACATGCATAAAGCGTTCCAAATAATAATCCTCTCTCTGTTTATAAACTTAATATGTTTCTTTTTGCTTATCAATTGATTGACTTAGAATGTCATTTCATACAAGGATAAAGTAGTATTTTGACTTTGATATGTTACAAACCTGACCGATGTCAGGAACAGTATTTAGTGCCTCTATACCTTAACTTAGTCATATATGTAGCCGCAAATTACAAGTTCCTGGTTTATTTATAATTCGCATTTTCATATCCAGCGATTTTTCATATCCCCCGAGTAAATATTAAATGAAATTTCTTATAACTGTCCACAACGAAAAATTTATTACTTTTTAAGACCCAAGGGAATTTGTTACATTGCAAGAATACTACTAAAATAAAAAAAAAATATCTCTTCGTTTATTTGGTCTGGGAAATGGAATAAAATAAGGAAAAATGGATCGAAGAAAAGATTAAACGTTTATTTAATATCTTAATATTGGTTGTCTACCTTATATATTTGCATTATATGTTAGGGTTTTTGTTAATAAATAACGTCAAATAACACTTGTTACGTGTTTGAATAATAAATATTGGTAAAAACTGCCAACAAAAATAATGATTGGTTCATTTTGTAATATTAGCGTTTAAAATTGTAAAATTTAATGTAACTTTTAAACAATAAAAATAAAACACTTTTTGAAAAACTTGCAATGATTGTAAATTATTAATATATAAGTTTATTCAAATTGCACGACACAATTTCGGGAGCTGATTCTAGAGTTAAAAATAAGGTAAAATGTTTGAAATTTTTATAAACTTTGTTCCGGAAATGCTTCATTTTCCTTCTGTCGGCCAGTTTGTGTTTAAAAAAAAAAAAAAACATTAGAAATTAGTAATGTTATGAGTTTAAATTTGTCATACTCGTTGTTCATGGTATTTTTAATCAGTATACCATGATATAATACTTTACCACCTAAATATTCAAACTGGCGTCTGTTTTACATTTAATAAAGTTAAATAACTCGGAAACCGTAAATTATACGAATATTTTACAGGAGAGAAAATAATTATATATTTTAATGAAAAATTACATATATTTTTAAACCTGTCAGTAACTTGAATAGTAACCAAGTTATATTTAAAAAAATCGAAACAAAATTTTGGTATTTGTCAAGAAAAAGGAAAATCATGATATTAAAAATTATGATAGACCGACTTAATATTTCCTATTATACAGTGTCAATATCTCATGCTAAAAATATTTGTAAAATTTACGTTTTCCGAAATATTTTATTTAATAAAATATAAAAAATCGCCAATTTGAATATTTATAAGTTAAAGCTTTATATCTTGGTGTACTGATAAAAAAAAAAAAAAAAAAAAAAAAAAACGTAAGTAACGCGTACATTTTAAAGTCATAACATTGCTTATTTGTAAAGTTATAAGCGACAAACTTTAATTTTTGTTTAAAGTCTTTAATTTTGTTTAAACAGAAAATAGGCGACAGAGAGAAAAGGCAGCGTTTCAAGACCAATGTTAATATAAACTTATTTTATATATTTTTAGCTCTAGAATCAGCTCTAGAAATATTGACTTGGAATTTTGAATCACTCTGTATATTGAACTATTATGTTTTGCTTTACAATTAAGATATTTGTAATTCAAATTAAACTTTGGGTACAACTTTTATTTAATATTTCACAAATTTTTAATAAACGTTTTACAGCAAATTAGCTGTAATCCTTTTTCATTTAAAAAGTTGATATTTGAAATCGAGTAATAAGAATGAATTTGTATGTTTTAAAAGTAAAGCATCATTCTTCTATAAGTCATTAATTGGTTTTTGTATGGCATCAACAACGAAAAATAGCAGGTACTTACATACGTAATAACTAATAACTATCTAAACAACTTAGGGATTAAAATAACATTTAGCACCATTCAGAATCTTTGTCTTACCAATCTGTAATACAATAACTTATAAGTGAATTAATTTGCATGTAGTTATTCAATTAAGAATGAAAATCCAGTTCATCTTTAGAAACAATCTGCTGTATGGTTACCTACAAAAACTATAGTTTTTTAAAAACATTTATTTGATATGTGTGCAAAATATACATTAGTCTATTTCATGTTAAAAACTGATTAAATCTAAAAAAAAAAACGGCACAAATGAGTTATATATTTATTTTTGAGTGTAACAATTTTTGTTTTATTTTTATGTATGTATTATTTACGAATTAACAACTGGATTTCAAAATGTAAACGAGTAAAATAAAATATATAAAGATATACACCTAAAGAGTAAAATAAAAAAAATTATAAAAATATACAGTATAATCTAACAATTTCATATACAATTCGATAATATAAATCATTATTTTTCTTTACGTACCAAACTGTACAAATCGTAATGGTCGTTTAACGAAACGACAATGAATTATTTTTATTTTTCATAAAATATATATTATATCTTGTGAAAAACATATTTAATTATTACTTAATTGATATAACGGTTATTAAATGCTATTCAATTGCAATTTTTACACATAAGACTATCAGTAAACAAATTATGTAGCCTAGTTTTTATAAATACTATTATATTAATAGAGACATTACTACCAGAAGTTAAAGTATAGTAATGTGATGTAAATCATTTTTACTGTGACATATGATGTACTCTTATCATGTGGGCAAATCATTAATATAATTGAAATGTCTCTCGTTGGTATTCATGTTACATTGTTACATGACTATGTATATAACATTACTATTGTTTATATGAAGCACATTAAACTAACATTAAATGTGCAAGCTCAGCTCCTTACGACGAGTAATATTGCTACATCATACACTTGTTATCCCTACTCATATTTATTGAATAAAGAAGGACAATAAACACAAATAAAATGAAGGACAAACACAAATGGTTAAGTTGGTAAATAAAATTACGACTACAATTTTCTTAGAAGAATAACACTATCAATTATAATTACAAATTTAAGGTGACGCAACTTTCATCTAACATATGAGGAATAAAATTACTCGGGGTGGGAGGGGGAGGGGTAACTTAGTGACTGGAAGGACATCAAAAAACATAAAAAATCTGCTAAATGTTAATCTTGGTATCGATTCAAAAGTGTTAATAAATATAAAATTAAACACTAAACTATTAGTGACGTAAGTTACAGTCACACAGATTTTTATATGAGTTACCTTTAAACTGGTAATTCACTTGATAATTTTCGATTATATCTATAACTCGTTGCTACCCTTATTTATAACTACACAGTAACACACAACTTGTATTCAATTTTTTTATTGCAATCAGCAGTTGAGAATAATGTAAAAATAAAAATCATTTTTCGTAATACAGAGATTTGTATTATTATTTATGTTTCTTACATTGCATTTTTTAGTAAAAATACGTTAGAAAGATTAACGCTTTACACAAAATTTTACTCTCAGATTTCTTTAAAATCTTGTTTATTTCAAATGTCACAACTTATAACGCGCACAAATGTATACAAATATTTAATGATAAATGATATTCCAAGAATAAATAATTCTGAAGGGAGGATTGCATTTTGACATTGTCAGCGTTTCTGGTTCAATAAAGTTGAAGAACTTAATATTAATGTTTCAATTATGAAATACAGTTAGAAGCGTATTGAAAGTAAATACTGGTTCTGTTCCATTTCTCTGGAGATAAACAAAGTTATTTGAAATCTTTGTCACTCTTAGGCTTTTTAATAATTTACGTTCATGAACACGATCGTAGAGCAAAAGGTGCCATGAATATTCAAAAGAACGCTGCAATTCACGAAAATGTAAATATTGAACTAGGGTTGAAGAAATTTGTACTTTTGAAATATGGATGAAAAAAAGTCATATTACCTCCTCAATATGTATTTTTACTGGAATCCTTAAACAATATCTTACTGTACTGTTACATCAGATTATCTAAATATTATAAAAATGTTTCTTCATTATTTCTAAAATTTAGATCTTTGTAATAAATCTGACATTTCACATATTATACATTGATTAATACATTCCATTGTTCCGCAGAAAAATAAAAAGATCCATAAAAGTAGAATTATTATGAATTTAAAAGATAATTATTCTGTTTTTTTTTTTTTTTTTTTTTTTTTTTTTTTTTTTTACGGAAACCAGAGAAATATTCATATTGAATATGAAACGCACATATGAGTTTAATAGAAAATAATGTACATCTTAAAATTATCCAAGAGAGTTTGCCCTATAATTATTTTTTAAAGTATAACGGTAAACTCAGGGCGAAAACTTTAAGATACAAAAATACGAGTAGCTATAAATAATTTTAGATAATTCTGTTATCTTATTATTAGCGTTGTGAATTAGAATTGCTATCAAACTATAGTATAATCATACATGCTGTAAGTTTAGTCCAAATTCCTTTAGTAAGACGAGACTATGTTAGACTGTATATTCAATAAGTAAATATAGGTGAGGGTAACTTATTATCTGTGTAAATATATTATAAATGTTTGTGTTTATTCTATTTCTAAACAAATTAAAAATGTTATATTATATAAAAATTGAACTTTGATTCAACAAACATCGATGTAATGAAACATGTACCAATCTACAAACTAGTTAGTAATGTTAATAGAGGTGTACGTTATTTAAATTTTAAACAAAATATTTTAGAAACTACCCATATTCAAATATATTGTATTATTTAAAAAGAGCTAACAATATTCAAGTGTTAATAGATTTTCTGGCCTATAATAAATTATAGAAATGCTCCAATAGCTTCCATGCTGGTTTCAATTTGTTGGCAATGTACCCTGCAAACCGTTTTAGAGACACCTTATACTGGTGACCGATATCTTCACGCTCTCTTAGGTCTGGTGTTCTACGGTGTCGTAACCTAATTTGTCGTCAGTGTTTCAGTTATTTCTATCCGGTAAAGATTTGCTATTTGAATTAGGCTTTTTTATTATACAATCAAAATTCATTCAATATTAGTATTTACAGTGAACGGGTATGGTAATTCCATAATATTTTTGAACATTTAACTTAGGAATTGCTTGAATTTAAGACGTTTTGTACATGACGGCTTCTTCCTTAAAATTTGGATTATACCAGAAATCACGTTTTGATAATCTTTTATCAAGTAATTTTTTTTTTCTAATTGAATATGATTTTTTTGATAATTAAATACGCAGCTTATTTAATCTTTGGATTTAATCTGTAGCATGGGCCGTGTGAAATACAATACTTTTATTGCATTAGACATTAAAGTTATAGCTTCTCTTTCTCTGTACAACATATTAAGATTATAGGTTCTGTCGCAAGACCCTTATTTATTACTTCAGTTCAAGACGACCTTGATACACAATGTCATAGAACTTCTGATACGGCTTAGAATCCGTTAAAGTTTTAATAGTTACAAAATAATATTTATTATTTTCAAATAATCGAGTGTAAAAACTAATTCATCTGCAATGCAAACCATGAAACAATGGAAAATTAACATGTTTTGTGATTATTTCATAAAAATAAATAAAAAAAAAAATATACAAGGAGAAATTATAAATGATTTAAATTTCATAAGTTAAAAAACGAATAATGCCGCATAAAAAATATATACAAAATTTAGTACAAAAGTATAATTTTACTATGTGAAGATGTAGGCTACTAGTAAATGAATAAATTTATATTCTATTCGAATAATTTAATAAATGATGGGAGATTGTTATAAATCAAAGTCACTCTTGAGGATTATGTTTAATGTAAAATGTGCTTTATAACAATTTATTCACATTTTAATTGTTGTAGGTGATTGAGATCCATCAAACATATCAAATAATAAATATTCATCAATAACTTCAGAAGAGTAGTTTTTTAAAAGTGTTAAGAGAACATAACGGAATAATTAAAAATAATAGTAAAAAATGAGTGAATTGAGTAGACTAAACAATATGATAGATAATAAAATTACCATGTTATTTGTTAAAACATTGTGATAACTAGATTAATTAGCAATCTAGGAACATAAAAGTTATGAACTGATTTAACATAAATCTTGAACACATAAATCTGCATAACGTTGCCAAAAGTACGAATCCTTGAATACATAATTTTACATCATTGTGAAACAAAAGGAAAAATAATACAGTAAAAAAGATTGAATTATTTAACAGAAATATAGTATGAGAAAGAAAAAAAATGGATTAATCCAGGGATTATGTATTTTTCAAGTTGCGATGACCACCATTCGGTGTTATAGTTATCCAGAGAAGAAATGGAACTTAGTGATTGTTACAATATAGAAATCTATCTATTGAATCTGAAGTTATGAATAATCAGTTTAAAACTTTTCACTAATAACTCTGAATTTAAATTTAAATTGACTTAGAACATTTTTTATAAAGAGTACAGTGACAGACATATTTTAAGAAGCCAACTATAAATTAACTTCATAGACGAGAGATCTTTACGTAATGATAATAATAATAATAATAATAATAATAAATACATGAGTATTCAGATAAATTAATATATAACCTGGAAACAAGAAGAGCGGCAATCTTTTGAAAATTACAACATCTTTTAAAAGAAACGTGTAGAACTTCAAGATCTTCAGATAAATATTAATGGCTACGGGAGGAAGTTGTTGAAAGAGATTTCGAACCCATCAGACATTGTGAACGATTTCCGAACGATCCAACACTTCGGGGAAGCTGTAACAAGAACTACACTCTATACTTTTACTCTCACTACCTACTTATGGAAATTGATACATGCACTATTGCATTCAGGTAAATAGAATATACATTTATTAATTACCACATGTCCAAGATATAGGAATAGGCTACAGAATGATTTTAAATAGTTCAAAAACTTTACTTCTTAAACTATTAAATATATTTACTGTTAAAAAGAAAGGAGATTCTCATTTATATTTGTAACGTTAAATACAATACTTTTTGATATGACTAATATAAATAATAATTTTATAACTAAAATTCTTTTCTTTTTTACACATTCCTTAGTTATTTGTCTGAAAATATCTCTATACACTGAAAACCTAAATCAAGTAAATATGCTATATAAAAATCAAGTAACATATCTCTCATTTTAATAAAATCGTGTTAATCAATATAATTATCATTATTTTCAATTGCAATAAGCTTTCTATTCTTTAATGTAATAAATAAATAGGACTTGCAATATATTATATACACAATTAATTGTAATAAGAAGTGGATTTATTTCTGCATCAATTTATAATACTTATGCACACAAAATACGATAATACTATCACGTTACGTATTTAAAAATGTATACTAACTGAAAATATTCTTTGTATGTAGTCAAGATTATTTTAAGCTATCATAAAGAATTGATTATTTAATTGAAATATTATATCAATATTGTTAAATTCTATAGGTATAATTGTTACCCTATGTGTTACATAATTATATGTATTAGTGATCATATTTTTAAAGTATATTAAGAAGTCCATCCAATGAAAACCGTCTTACTGCTTAAACCCCCTAAAATGAAATAATATTTTTTTTCCGCAAGAAGTTCATGCCATCTTCTCATAACTGAAAGTTTTATAGCAAACTTTAACAAAACGTAAAAAAATTGTTTGACGCAAATTTCTGAAAATAACTTATGAAACAAACGCTATACATTATTATCGCAATTAACAATTTTAATATTAAATAGAATTTACAGTTGTAATATATCTTAAAGCAATTATTTATTTTACATAAAATGTCTATATAACTTCCATCTAATAGTGTTATTTATTGTGTTCACCATTACACCGTTTCGAGTATTGATAATTATTCAAATTTTTATTTTCGATAGTTATAAATAACACTATTTGACGATAGTTTGTTATAATTTGTTTACAAATAATAATATTCGATATGCGGTAATAAGTAATATTTATATTTGTTCTATAAAATCGTAATTAATTTGTTTTCAAAAAAGATTCTCATCTAAATGATAAATAATACTAATTATTATATACGGTATTATAAAACAATGCTGTCAGAATTAAATGGAGAATTTTTAATTAACGGCAATGATATGACACTTGATATTTATATATTTTTTGCTGTGTAATTACTGCTCATAGCCGAAAGGTACAACCACGTCAGCATATTATATTATTATACACATTTTAACACAGTTTTATTATTACTTGTTACTTTATTATTTCAGTGATATGTTTAATAAACAAATATTGTTGTAACCATTTTAATAATGTCGCACATATCTAATCTCATTAGTAATATATTGCATTAATTAAAAGTCCAACGTCTTAGATTACACTTCTATTTTGTAAATTTTATAATTTTTCCATTGTGTCTCTAAATATTTGTTTTTGTTTCTTTTACATCCACGGCACAGGTTTTTAATCAAACCTGATGACTTTTAAATACACCTAATGTCTGAACATTATACACTATGCAAAGATATGTTTGTATCGAAAACATACTAAATAATTACAATAAAGTTCGTAGTTCGTATACTTAACCACCTACAAAACCAAACATTTACGATAGTAGCAATTAACTACAGAAAACTAATCCCACATGTACCTCAGGATTTATTTTGGTAATTTGTAATTTATGTTGTTTTTGTTATTTTTCATTTAAATTATGTTTTATGCAAAGAAAATGAACTTTGTTGTTTCTATAAATTTGATAGCAATAAACTTGAATATATTAGCAAGATATAGTTTGTAGTTTTTACCTTAAAACAAGCATTAATATAAGGTGACCAATACTCATAGTATTAGGCAATACTATCATTGTACTTATATTTTTAAAAGAGCGTTTATATATTTAAATATGTTTATGAACTTTATTAGTATTTGAATATATACAAATTGGAATAACAATATAATCAATACTTGTATGCCTTTATGTACTACTTATTAACAAATGTCATCATAAAAATAAGAAAATATTATGATAAATACAAAATAGTGTTTTATTGTATAGTTAAATATCCCCAATTTTTATAATATCCTATAAAATGAAAAAAATGTAAAATATATCTAAAAAACAAACTTTATCCAACTTAGTCAAGTAATCATTGGTCATTCCTCAGGACCAACATGTTAAAGTAATTCATATACGAGAATAATAACTCTGTTTTTAAAAAAAATTTTTTTTTATTAAATATAGTAAAAGTATCTAAATTACTCTATAAAATATTTAAATAAATCATCAAATTACGAATCGTACAACAATCAAAGTTTTAATTACTTTTGAGTAAATACCTTATTTCAAAATAAGGTTAAAAATATAAATAGAGGAAATAATTTTGCGTTAACTTTTTCTGGTACGTCTCACTAATATACTGTTACATTATGTTACTGCAGTTTCATGCTTCTTGGGCCCATCTTCAGATCCATATGATGGATTGTTATGCAACTGGAATCGTTCCTTTTAGTGATCGATGTTATTTAAAGCATTATAACACAGACACAAAAACAAGTTTACACTGAATACAATTAACACAGACACACGGTTTTAACGAACATGTTAAACATAAAGTCAGCCCCCAATCTTGGGCAATAGGCTCGAGACTGGCTTGTTGTTTAATAATAGATCATTACCTACATTATGATACAGCATTACGAACGATATTGACATAATCTTGAGGATACATTTAATTTTAGAAACAAATTACAGTTTAACAAACAGCCTGAAACCTATCAAGAAGATAAAAAGTGAAATAATTTATTACAATAGATAACACAATGAATAATGAATTAAAACTGAAAAAAGCTTTCTTGTTTTAATGCTCTAACTTAACAGACGACACTTTGAGTTAGATTGATCTCATCATATGGTCATATATTACAGTTGGTAGAAAGTATTACTAATACCATTAAAGAATAAAAACATTTGTTTTGTTGTCAGTAGTGGCAAACTATACGTTACATTTTATACTATTTAAAAGTTTGAAATCTGGCGCTTCATTTTTTTGTATTAAATATCAATATACAGTCACTGAAAGTCTCAATATTGAAACTTAAATCAAACACAACTTAGGTCAATGCAGTGAATGTTAATTTACATTTGATAGATACGATATTTTAGGAGGAAAAATTAAAAGTAAAATTTTGTAAAATACTACCTCCATTTTGAACAGACACTCAAGCATGACAAAACACAACAGACTATCTCAAAATAAGTTGTATTATTTTGGTTTAAAATCTCATGGAATCATAACGAACACAATACATGTAATTGTTATTATTAAAGTTAGTCTCCTATATAATCTTTACAGATTTAAACAAAATAGATAAATTTGGAAATTTAAATACTGTATTTTATTTGACGAGGTACTTTCAGTGTATTTTTATCTAACAACACTCTTATTTTGCTTCTTCTTAATCTTTTATCCTTCCTCGCAGCATTGCTGTTGAACTAAGCTTTATGTCATTCAATCAAATAAAACCATTTTGACTTTATATCCATACCGATAATCCCCTCGCTAAAGTTAGAATTCACGTCGGGGAATATTATTTAAGTCTTTGGGGTATAGTATAATTTAAGAGGATGGAGTTTTTTTTTTTTTTTTTTTTTTTAAGTTTTATAGTCACTTAAAACATCTTCATATACATATGTTATTGAAATAAGACTAATTTCTCCATATTAAATTGGAAATATGATACAATTTGTTATAACAAACTACGTATTTGGGATCATTGCAACTTTATCGTTAAATACATTTTCTTGTATAAAACATATATATATATCGAAGTGAAATAGTGATTTTATTTGAATTACCATAGTGCATTGTGTACGGATACCTTACAACTACTTTTAAACCTTGTCCATTTAGTTTAGTTATTATAGAAAAAACAAATATTCATTTTAAAACCATCTACATTTTCAGTTACATAAAATTTACAGCAACTTTATCACAAATAAATCTTCCTAACACAGTGGGATCTCCAATATGCTCTGGAATCTTGTCAAAATATTATCTTTTTAATGTGGGAGTTGCCATTTTAACACAATAATATTCTATAATTATTAATTTAATTTAAAACAGAATCCACATAATTATTATAATTGCTTATTTTAAAATTATTCTTTACTTACAGAATCCACAAATATAAACTCATACTGGGATTTCTAAATGTTTCGGCGTTTGGTTTTTTTTTTTTTTTTTTTTTTTGTTTTGTTTTTTGGTTAACAACTGACGTTGAAGGAACTTATTATCATTAAGAACTCCGAAATGCTGTTGTTGGTGTGATTTCCGATTAACAATTGATATTGAAAGATTTTATATTCCCTAAAATCCAGAAATTGCGGTCCTAAAACTTTTATTTACAATTAATAATATAATATTTATTTACATTTTTTCAAGAATTCTTTTTGTCACAAGTAATATTCAATTAGAAGTGTACGGAGTGACCTTCTAAATAACACTAAGTTATAAAGGATTCTACTTC